>OY998238.1:1913043-2513043 GCA_963922005.1 Cornus suecica
GATGAGTTGATTTGTTTTGATGTATATGTATGGATCTGCAGTAAATCGTATTGTCCCTTCTGCGTGAGCGTGAAGAAGCTGCTGACAGAGCTGGGAGCAACTTACAAGGCCATTGAGTTGGATACTGAAAGTGAGTCCCCTCTCTCTATAATATATACTGTAATATATACTGTAATATATATATATATATATATATACATGTGTGTATATATATGTTAGAGTATGTAACTTTTTTGTATATAATTTTAGTCAGTTTAATTCTAATCATGGAATGAATTGGAGAATTCGGAATAGAGTTAAACAGGAAAAAACAAGAAAAATATATGATAATTATATATTCAGATATGAAATGGATTGATATAATAATGTTGATATGATATATGTTTATATATATCTTTTCGATAATTATATATTCAGACATTATAAATCATTTTAGTGAGTTTCGTACTAATCATGGAATGAATTGGAGAATCACGTTGTTATGTGTGCTTGTAGAAATTGGTTTGAATTTTATCGATTGATGGATTTCCATGGAAAATTTGTTTAGGAGGAAAAATTATCGGAGTAGGGACACAAATTTCAGATGCAATATTTGGCAAAGATATCTATAAAATACATAGGTTTTATACATTGCAATGTGCCATTTGGGAATTTAATCAACATTTATTTCTTTTTGTCTGTCTAATTCGGGAGACGTTTCATATAGTGACTCAATTTTAAGAATGTTAAGCTGGTTTACTTGAGAAAACGAAGATAAGATTGAGTCATTTGAATTTCCTTAATGTCATCTTTGTATTCTGTAATTATATGCGCCCTTGTACAGTGGTGGAACCGGTACATCTTTGAGGGGGAATATTTAACTTGAGAATTTTTTATTTTTTAATTTAAACAAGTCCTAAATGTTTGAAGATATATAATAAATATAAAGAATTAGATAATAAAAAGCTACTGTAATAATAAGGGAGAAATTAAGATGAGGTCATCAATAAAACAAAGGTGTGAGATTTTGTCTTCTTTGCATCTCCTATGAAATCTGATGTTAGGATTCGTAATCTGAAGCTAGGGAATGAATTTTTTTCTAAAAGATTTTGAAGAAGTGTAAGAAGTAAAAGAAAGATAGGACAGTTATTTTTAGAACAGAATAATCTTCGGGCTGAGGGGTTGTTAATGATTTTTACTAATCTCATGCATGGATAACAATAAATCTAAAGGGCCAGCATGGGCCCGGGGGGGTTCTCTCCATCTGGTCTCGGGAAAATGCCCTGCCCTGGTAAAAGTGGCTTTTTTACTCTCTATGGGGACGATTTGAGCAATTCGGTTTGGTCCCTTTTAAGACTTTCAAGGCAGAGTCGCGATTATGTGTGTGTGTTTTTTCTTTTCTCTTTTCGGACATTCATTTAAGATGTATTGAGATTTCTTCCTATTATATAATTAAGAATTCTCGCGTGTAAGGATCAAGATATCAAAATATCCATAGTTTCTTTGGCCTTCTGATTGTTGGCTCACAAGGGATTTGTATAAGTAAGATCGGGTCTATTGATGGTCGTTGTCTGTGCTAGAGCTATATCGGGTGTGTGTCTGATGTAAAGGGATAAAGTGCTGTTCAATCTTATCATCTATGCATTTGTCCTGGAATATAATTGGAAAATCAGTGCTTGTTCAATGGTGCTTCTAATTTGTTGGTGTTATTTTGAAAGTTGATTTTTTTTATTGGGGTGGAATAGCACAGAATATGTGCATGAATAAATACAAAATTACCATAAGATGTCGCAAGGTTACATGAAGATTGAAAAGCTCTTTGTCACATAGTATTTTCAAACTTATCCCGTTATTGCTGATGGACCAATTATAAATAATTTACCAACCTTAAACCTAAAGTTGAATGTTACTATTAACTTAAAATTGGTGGTAGTACCACGCAATCTTTGATAACTCTCCGTGTAAAGGAAATCTATGGATGATCCCTTCAAGAAAAGTACTAGCGACTCAAATTAGTCTGTTTTTCCCTTTCAACTGTGCCTTTTTGTTGCTTCCTATAAATCTGATGCTACTGTGTGTGGGCAGTCATTAAGTTAATATGGAACAGTAGGCACTTGTAGCAACCAAATGGTATGGATGAACTGCTTTTGACATTGTTGCACATAGAGGAGATATTGTTGTTAACTTTCATTTTTCATCATTTTGTGGATTTTTACATGCAAAAGCTTTATGTGTCTGAATAATCTGCTCACTCGAGGATCAATAACAATATTGCACATTTTTACTTGTGAAGGCGATGGAAGTGAGGTACAGTCTGCATTGGGTGAGTGGACGGGACAGAAGACTGTGCCAAATGTGTTCATCGGGGGCGATCACATTGGGGGCTGTGACAGTATGGCCTTTTGTATTCCTTACCTACAAATTTTGCAATTTCAAATCTATTTGTTTTCTTTAGGAGTCTGTGCTAATACTCGCCCTCTATCTGCAGCAACGACTGGTTTGCACAAGCAAGGAAAGCTTGTCCCTTTGCTGACTAAAGCAGGAGCTGTTGCTGGAGCTTCCGCTTAAAGGAGTCGTCCATTATCTTCTGAAAGTTATATGCTTGATGACTGTAATAAATGAGAACAGCTAGGTTTATCATTTTATGTTGTTTTTGTTTATTCTCTCAGTACTGTGTTCTATATTTGAGCACTATTATAAATGGACCAGCCTCTTTATTATTAATTGGAAAAGAATAATGGAATCGTCTACTTGATTGCTTTTGAGTCAGTTGGTTTCGTTTGAATAAATAGAGGAGATAATTGGAAAAAAAGGATCAAATTATCTACTTGACTGAGTCGATGCCTTTCGTTTATATAAACAGGACAAGAATATTTGGAAAAAAAAATGAGATTTTAAGAATTTGAAAATTTTGCAAGAGAAATTTGAGGAAAACTGAAAATCGTAAAAAATGATTTTAAAAAAATTCATTTGTAAACACTACTGCATATGTTACCCTTATTTCAAATCACGTACTTTTCAAACCCCACTACGGTTTCACCCAACGGTCACTAGCTGTTATGACAGCAAAAAGCAAGGACTTCAGTGAGCTTCAATAAAAATGTTACTCCACTTGCTAACTTGTATAGTTCTTGCACAGGATAAGATGAAACTTTTGAAGTAAAATGGTCTATCTTCATGAAGATACAAAACAAATGACCCCATGAAGAGGGAAAACGAAACAAAATTTAGAGATGCATTCTTCATAATTTGTTGATGACGTTGCTTCAACATCAAAACAAATTCTATCACCACTTGCTCTTTCCCAGACCACGAAGAGAACTACGTCTCATAGCTGTGTGTATCGAGTGGAACCTCCTGAAGGAGCATGCAGCATCAACCAACCACTACCTCTTCAATGGGGGAAAAAATCACTTCGGGCTCAGAAGGAATCGATTCCAAGGTTCTATCTTCTTGAGAGTAGGTAAGATTGAGGGAACCATCTGGACAACGAGTAGTGTTTCGTTTTGATAACCAAGGCAAAGACACAATAGCATGGGATATGCAACAATGCTACCAATAAGTACCTGCCAATCAACACAATATGTTACAGAAATGAATTTTGCAAGAATTGAATTTTGTGCATAAATAAATATTTTAGGAAGCTTTGGAACTAAAATATAACGGTCAAATATAAATTGCAGCATTATAGGTTATGGATTTTTTAGTTTTTTAGTTTTTGACTAGTATGATAAGTTATCTAAGAAAGAATAGAAGTTCTTGGCAGAAGAAACATATAAAAAGGCTTCCAGCCAAGGCTCTATAATTGTTAATATCCTTTAACCAGACAAAACTAGTTTGGCACATAATCAATTTGAAGAAAAATGTGGAAAGAAATGCTGCCTTCTTTACGGACAAAAGTTTTAGTGAATAATTGCATTAACGCAATTAAGTTTTTTCAAGTTTAATAGATGAATATATACACACACATGCATACATACAAGTGGTAACTGAGAAGAAAAGAAAAAATAAGAAAATTCAGGCTATCTAAATTTCATGCCTCAATGAGAAGAAGCCTACACAACATACCATAATGGAGCATTTGGTCGTGATAAGTCTAGAAATGGGTATGGCCACCTGTAACAATGCATTCATAATGTATTAATCCGATTTACATATAAATGAAAGAAGAGTGAAGGAAAACCAACAATACCGTATTGATACAAAGGCATGAACAGTCCACTGGAAGATTACATAAACACCCGTCAAGAGAATGAAGTAAGAAATCCGAAACCAGGGGAATCTCTGGAAGGGGAAGTTAAAATTCAAAGATAATTTTAGAAGAAACCAAAACACATGAATGAAAGTCACAAAGGAAATATGGAAACGGAGATTTTACCAAACAATTTAAAGCTGCGTCACCAAGGAGCAATATGGCATTTAGTGAATGACTTACAGCTGTTAACTGCCAGAAATTGGAAAAGTGTATTGTAAAATAATAATGAGAGCCATAAAATAAGAAGAAAAGGTCATTCATTTATTGTAGTACCAAAGAACCCTAAGCCTCTAAGTTCTATGTCCTTATCTTCCTCATGAGGAGGTCAAGGGTTCATCCATGGTGGGAGTGTGAGGGGCACAAAAACACAAAATACCAAAAGGCCACTACATAATGTCCATCCACCTATTTAGGGTGCTGGAGGGGCAAAAGTATCATACTAGTCAAAGGGGAAAACACTAGAAGCGTTAGAGAGTATATGATCATCCATGAGCGAGTCAAGATTCGAACATGTCATCCGCTGCTTACCTTTTTCTGATCATGGGAGGTGTTCTTTATAAAGTGTTGGAAAGCAAAATTCCTAGTTTAAATCTATACAGCAGTATCTAACAAAATCATGGGTACAGCATCTATGATATATTATTAACCACAAAACAAAAGGTAGCTCAATGGGCCTTATTTGTGGCTCCATAGTTAAAATTACAATTTAAATCTGAGGATATAAGTGGGTTCTATGTATGCAGACATTCAGAAAGCATGGAAGCAACTCCGTGGAATAATTCATCCATATTTCTTATAGGTTCTACAATGACCAACCATATGAAGCTCCTGTACCATTTATCTTCTGTTAAAAAAGCCTAGGGAGTTGTGTGAGAATCAGTAGCAAAACAAGCTTAGGGGCAGGGAAAGATAGTGCAGTTATACTGTAAAGGTACTCCAATAGAATAGAAATTCTGAGTGACCAAGGGCAGCGAAGGGATTCTGGCATGTATTTATGCTGCATCTGGCGGTTGTATGAGAAAGAGAGTGAAGAAATATCTAAATTGATAACATCGTGTCGTTTATCTGTTCTCATTCTTTATGTAATGCAGTCTGCTATTGGGGGAAAATATGACCTGGTCTTTTACTATATGGTAACAAAGCCAGAAAATTATTTAAGGGGGGTGGCATTGCACGAGAGACTGTGGGCAGGTATATATATGGGACCTTTACCAAGAAGTAGGTTTGGAATAAGAAATAAATTCTATGTACCTATGTGCTTGTATATATCCATTAATACTTGGTAACGCAATGTAACTTTTACTTGATTTAGTGATACGTTTGTGTACCTAGAGATTCCAATGATTTTTCAAAGGAGTTCAACTACCCTCCCAAAAAATATCTGGTCAAAGAATTTATTATGATATATCAAAGACATAAAAGAATGACTTTGAAAAGTTCCACATCCAAGCATGATAAAAAAAATAAAAAAAAAGGAAAAAAGAAAAAAAGGATCCATACAGATAACGACAAACATTAAATACATAAATATGGATTCAAAGTTTTCAGTACTTACAGAAGTCAGATCGTAATCTTTGATAGTAAGAAAAGGGAAAATAACGAACCAATAAATGCAATCAGTAAGCATCACAGCCCCCGCACTCATCTGTTTATGACAAAACAAATATATAATTAATTAAGCAACTTGCATGTGAAATTTTTCAACGAAAGAGGGGGTAAAAAGAAGGGAAAATTCTGGACGTTGGTTAAAAAATGATAAATGAAGAACATGAGGATCTACGTGGTTCGGCCACTACAGCCTACATACACAGCAAACGAAGTCCAAAGGGCTACATCAGTTAAAATATCTCTCTTTATTCCCATATACAATGATTACTGTTACTTCTATTTATATGTGAAAGAGTACACACAGGTGATAAGTATGATAATGTAGAAGCAAAATGATAGAGATGAGAGTGTTCAAAGTATCAAATATAAGAATAAGGGAGAGATGAAGATGATAGAAATAAAAGGAACAGGCGAAGCAACAAAAAACCACTGCCTCATCTAGAAATATAGAAGTTCAGGATCACACCACATATGTTAATGGCCAAGATGGGAAACATTGAGGACCAAGCCTATGACTGAAAATTGTGCAGTGGTATAATTTCCTAGCTCACAACAAGTACTAATTATTGGGAGATAGTATACCTGGAAGATAACTTGAAAAACATAACACCAAATGCCTGCAGTTTGAAGAACATAATTTTTCCCCGGAATACACAAGTTTTCTTCCATTCCAACTCTACTCACAGTTTCCCCAGTAGTGAGAGGCACATAAGGTCCTTGCTCTGCATCTATCTCCACACGGACAGTATTGAACCCTCTACACCTTTGGTTGTGCAGATAACATCCATAAATGGAGGCCACCGTTCCAAACTGCAAGGAAACTTGATACCATAAGGTAGAGATACAACAATTTAAGTGCATAAAATAGTCAGTTCCAGCAAAACAAAAAAATTCATCAAGACAGAAGTTTGTGTGCTGTGGAGAGCACCCAACCACAAAATTACATATAAATCAGGAGAAGTGTGAACGAAAACTGTTGAATTTAAAGCTTAAATAGAATCCATTCAAAACCCTGTATATTTGGGAATGTTTTTGCTCTTCTGATTATCCTTTTGTTATGTTTCAGGTGGATATAACATATAGTGGGTTATGATAATTCTTTTGCTATGTTTCGGGTAGATATAACATATAGTGATTTGTTGTCCTCATTATCTTTTGGTTCTTTGTATATCCTATACAAATGAGTTCCACTCCGCCAATGCTGTTTAGTGGATTTCGTTACCTGTTAAAAAAAAACTAATAACCAAAAAAATAAAAATAAAAAGGGAGGGGCTCCAAAAAGCAAATTAGGAAGCATACCCCAAAATAGATGGTCACCAAAGTTAAAGTCCACCTGCACAGCAACTGAAAAATCAAAACCTGTAGTCAACATATATCTCCACTTTTTTCACTCAAAAAGCTTCTATTAACCTCTATTTTAGGTAACTATACCACCAGATAGAGTGGAAGACGTATCCAATCCCTTAATACTCAACATTGCCATTGTTGAGCTGCAGCAATGCAATTATTAATTACCATGCTTGGGAAGTCCTTTAAAGCACTTCAATAGATGACAGCATTTGTGACAAAATATGCTATCTAAATGAGGAAAGAAGCATATGTACTTCAACAGGAGCAACCTCAATCTTTGTGTGTTTAGATCAACTTGTGGAACCCTTTAACTGGAAAAATACTTCTGTACTACTATGCAACATGGCAGAAACTAATTCCTTATATAAGAATACTGTAAATATAGATCACTTTGTTTCATGAACAAACATGCCAGTACGGGATGCCAAGGGTACTCAACCCCATGCATAAGCTTATCAGTTTTCATTATGAGATCTTTACTAGTGAGCCCAAAGAAAACAGATGACTTAACTGAGTATAATAGTAAAATATGCCACCTCCATGATAAATAACTTCAAGAATGAGCGTCGAAAGTAGCAAACAGAATGCAATAATTCGGTAAACCAACAAACAGATGGGATGAATTTCTTTCACACATGGCCTCCAAGCTTCATCGTCATACAAAACTCTCCCTTGCCAAGAGCCTTCTTTGTCAGATTTCGAAAGGTCCAAGCGCTCATACTTCCATATCCAATATGATGCCACAAACATGGGTGTCAAGACCCATACTGCACAGAGAAGGACACTTCCATTCAACCAGTTATGCAGGGAAGCAGTGTCACCAATCAGCATGAGCTTCATCCTGCTAAAAGAACACAATTTCAATTTTGCTTTGGTATATCGGCTTCATACTTATTAAGTAACATCAGTGAGAACTATATTGATAGGGGAAAATTTTCTTGAAAGGGAAAGTCTTAATAATGTCTTTTGATATTAAAATTGGAACAATTTGTACAAATTAATACCAACTTATAGACAAATTTCTGAAGAGCCCAAAAAAAACAATAGATATTTGGTGTCAAATTTCTTTTCCAAAAACCAACAAGGCTTGAAAAGTATTTCCTCTACCTCCCAAGTGGAAGGTGAAAAGTTCCATATGGATAAAGTGCATGTGAATTGTTTGTTAGGAACCAAGAACCGTGGGAAATTGGTACTTCCTCACCTTCCAAAATATATGATAGTTCAAGTCCCCTCAATTGGGTGAGTTTCTTGCAAGATAAAAATAAAAAATAAAAACAACACATAAAAAAGAAACCAAAAATTGAGCATACTTTTCTTCGCACACTTTTAAAAATGTACAAGCATTTTAGAACCAGTATTCACGTTAGACACTTCCTCGTGTCTCGAGGTTTGAGGGATTAACTGATTCAACACATAGGTTTACATACAAACCTGATATACTTCCGCGAATTCATGTGCATGTGAGTCTTGGAAATTAATGTAGTCTCATTTCACGGACCAGCACATTTTCTGTGACAACCCACATCGCCTTATTACCAAATGAATACAGCTCTATATCACTTACAAGAGCCCTTCAATACTAACATGGCCAATCAACATTGAAGCATGATGGTACTTGGGCTTTTTAAAACAACAATTACCCCTTCCTTTCTAGATTCTTATGCTCTATGTAAACAAACTGAACCAGAACTTTAGGTGCATCAACCACAAGAAAGATTATATCAGAACAAATTTGTATCTATATCATACATGAATATTACAAACACCTGATATGCAAGATTGAAGAGCATCAATCGATTGATTTGAAAGAAATTCCAAATGGGTTTTCAAATGACACAAGAATCAACCTCAAATCAGAAGTCAGAACTACTAATGAAAAGAAAAATCACGGAATTTTCAAGAACCAATATCAAACAGAAGAACATTCTAGTGGTGATCAACTAAGAAAAAGAAAATAACAAATTGAGAAATTTACCGGTGAATGTGAAATAGAGGGGTGGTTGTTTCGATCTTTTGCTAGGAATTGGGTGGTAGATGTAGAAAATCAGGCAAAACAATCCGTGTTCTCTCTCATTCAGACCACAACGATGGTCAAATTCATCTTATCCTCGCTGACAGCCTGACAACGATACTAATCCCTGAGTCCTAATAAATTTGGCACGTGTCTGAAATTGCCTTGGTTTTATAAACATTAATTTTTATTAATCAATACATATATATATATATATATATATATAGGTGCGTATATTTATCTCTTCGACCAATGTGTCACCCTTTGCCCTTTGACCGTTGTGTAAATTTTTTCAATTTAAAGAATAACATTTCTCACTCAAAATAATTTTTTTATAACGCAAGTGCCATATGTCTAAATAAAAGATCTGTTAAATTAAATATAAAAATTTCATCTAATTTTTATAATGAATATCTATAAAATTTAAATTTATTTTAATTATTAGTATTAAAATAAATTATAGTTTCTTATTTAAGGTTTTAAATTGAATTAGATATTTTTTAAAATCGTAATACAATATTATTAATAACTAAAATTTATAAAAATGACAATCTATTTGATAAAATTATAAATGAAAAAAACATATATATAATTTAAATGGAAAAAATCTCAAAAGACTCGTTGATCCGGAAAAAAATAAAAATATATATATTTAAATCCTTAAAATAACTTTTGGTGCAAAAAATAATCTGTATGGGTCCTATTTCACCTTCAGCTAAAACCTCGCTAAAATAAAACCTCAACTAAAGCCATACTCCCTCGCGGCCGTGCACTGCTGTGACATCTTCTGGTCAGTTTTCTTGGCGATCAATCTTGATGTTATATATACATATGTATATATATATATATTTATCGCCATCAATAATCTGTATGTTATATGTTATATGTGTAGGCACTACTGTGATTATACTAGTTTAATTGTGTTTCTGTGCGTTTGATTTTAAGTGCTATCCACATGTTTGACAAATTGCCCCAAAGACATTTAGGTTAGAATCTCGCTCTCTTGGCTACTCAAACAGTAATGGTGTGGTGTAGTCTACATAAAAAATCAACCTTCCAAATTGGAGAAAATCAGTAATAAGTTTCAACTATTTTTTCCTCAATGTCAATTCGATTCAACCGAACACCATTAGGGCTTTTTTATCCTCACCGTGATGAAAGAAAGGGAATTTAGAAGACATGGATAGTTTACCCTTTTCTGCAGGTACGTATATGGACATAAATTAGGGGCTTTGTATTATAGGTTTTATATCTCATCTGAAGAGTTCATATTATAGAAAATATTCCCTTATGACAGTTGAAGCATGAGATTTTTCTTGGATTTACATGTAAATAAGTTGCATAAATTTTTTAAAAAGACAAATTAATTTTCAACATCTTTCATTTTTTCATAAGATTCAAAGTGTTTAGGTAACACTATTTTTTTGTTCATGCTATCCACTAACCCTCCTTAGAAACTTTATGTTTGGCAGATACTATATCAATACTATAATCTCATATATAAGATTTGGAAGATGTTGGCGATTGATCCTGCAAGGAAGTTATCTTTTCAGCGTTGCATTACTGAGGGAGATTTGGTTATTGTATATGAGAGGCATGACAATATGAAGGCTGTTAAAGTATCCGAGGGTTCAATGCTGCAGAACCGTTTTGGTGTATTCAAGCATTCGGAATGGATAGGGAAACCCTTTGGGTCTAAAGTGTTCAGCACTAAGGGTGGATTTGTTTACTTGTTAGCGCCAACTCCTGAGCTATGGACTCTGGTTCTAAGCCACAGAACTCAGATTCTTTATGTTGCAGATATAAGCTTTGTTGTTATGTACCTGGAACTAGTGCCTGGTTGTGTGGTGCTTGAGTCAGGCACTGGGAGTGGATCTTTGACTACCTCACTAGCGAGGGCTATAGCTCCCACAGGACATGTGTATACATTTGATTTTCATGAACAAAGGGCTGCATCCGCTAGGTAAAGATCTAGATCCATATTTATTTAGTGCATCAGTCAGTTTTTTGTTCATTTTTTCTTTCTTAAGTTTCAAAATCAAAATAAAATTCAGGACTTTAGAAATTGTTCAATGACTGATTTTAACTGGAACTTTTGATCTTGTAGTTGGACTTGTTTACTTGCCTTTATTTAAATTTAGAGTGGCCCTCTAAAGGTTATATCTCTATCTGTTTTCTCCAAAAAGTAAATTGGTTACTAAAGAATGAAATGGGTTGTATAAAAATGCGGTGTGTATCAGTATTGCTCATATAAAGATAAAATCCTTGATATTATTCTGCTACTCACTAAACATTTGTGGTTCTACCTGGTCTGCCAGAAAATACTTCAGGGAAGAAAAAAATTTGACTTGATTTCTTTCCATTTTTCCTCAATAGGGAGGATTTTGAGAAGACGGGATTGAGCAGTTTAGTCACTGTGGGGGTCAGAGATATTCAGGGTGAGGGGTTTCCCCCAGAATTTTCTGGGTTGGCTGATTCTGTCTTCCTGGATTTACCACAACCCTGGCTGGCCATTCCTTCAGCTGGGAAAATGTTGAAAGGAGATGGGATTTTATGCTCCTTCTCACCGTGCATTGAGCAAGTACAACGTTCATCTGAAGCTCTTAGATTGAATTTTACAGGTATGCTTTTAGGCAGCTGATTATTTTAGATAGTTATTTTTATCACTGTTTTCTTTTTTCTAAAATAAGTATGATTGTAATTAAAGAGTTCATGCATTCTTCACATATATATTTTGCAGTTGAAACATTTTAGTTGTCTAGTTGATTTCAAATCCACATAGAATATGCATTGATGAATATTTGTACTCGTGCACTAATGGTGCAGACATAAGAACTTTTGAGATACTCCTTAGAACGTATGAAGTTCGGGAAGGGAAAATGGATTGCTGTGAGGATGATGAAGGGGGTTCTCTCGGGTCTCTTCCTCGCAAGAGGAGGCAGCGATCAAGTGAAGGAAGCAATGGACGAGAAATTCCTAGTTCTCCCACAATCATGGCTAGACCATCTGGTGAGGCTAAAGGTCACACTGGCTACTTGACATTTGCGAGACTTAAATGCCTCTCGTAGAGAGCATTGACTATGTTTTGCCCATGGAGGTTAGAATAGTTTATGTTCTTGTATTTGTATTTGGTTCAGGATGATGTTAAATTGCTACTAATTTAAGAGTTCTAGAGGATTTTTTTAGAAGAAAGTTTTTCTTTTATCTTTTTAATGTTTGTATCTTTTAGCTGGTAGTTTCTATAAAATCACAGATGTTTGGAAACAAGTCAGCGTAGAATGGCCTAAATTGTGGTACCACTTTTGCTTCAGCTGGTAACTATATTGTTAGGAGTGTTGACCTTGGATAGCTTAGCTAGATTAAGGTGTTTCGACTACATAACTTTGATTTGTTAACTTGAGGTTGATATCATGCTCGAGCTCAAATACTCAAAATCTCAGATTAGTTGGCAACCTTAAGTGGCATCTTGAGTCAGTTGGATTAGGATGGGGATTGTGAAGGTTCAATTCTGAGCCATTACTTCCAATTTAGGTTGTAATTCTATCCTTCCTAAATGTAAACTGTGCATTGTTCTCATAGAGGTGCAAGACTTGCACTTGTTGTGTGCCCGGTGGATCTTTATTATGCAATATGAATGTTTTCATGGTAATTCATTTTTTATGCAATGAACTTTTCATCGCATGCCTTGCCTTGTCCCTTGGTTTCGGAAGACCTCTGGTGTCTTATTAGTGTCCCTTGAGTCTTTAGGAACATAGCAAAAACTTACTAGATAATAACAAACACTTGAAAAAAGATAATTATAGTTTAACATAGTCAAACTCTCTTTACAGAAGCCGGATAACATGTCATTAGATGACACACACTGTCTCAGACTCCAGAACCTACTTACTCTTTTTATAGCATAACAACTGCCGGAAACCAGAAAATGACATCAAACACAAACCCAACTCAATTTCCAGTTCAAGCTTTTCGGAGAAAAGTTTGAACATCCAAGAAGTTAGGCACATTTCGCAGGAAGAAACAACCAGACAAGGCGCCTAAGAGCTCAAAAACTTGCCTCGGGAGACCATCTCCATCAGGTCCATTTCCTTCCCATCACGCTGCATCTGATTACTCGCCTCCGATGGCATCCCAAACTCCAAATTGCTCTCAACAACAGAACCACTAGGCATGTCGTCAAGCAGTGACACAAAGCTACATTCTTCAGAAAACGTTTCTGCATCGAAAGAGAAGTCCCCACTCTCACAATTACTTGGAACTAGCTGGTCATTCAGGTCGAATTCCGAGCTCCCTGACTGAACTTGTGTACAGAACATGGTATCAACCACATGCATGTTGGAATCTGAGAATTGGTTATTTTGATTTTCGTTGCGAGCTGAATCTGAACTCACGCTCTTGATGTAGTTCTGCAGGATGTAGTTGTTGTTCTTGGTGTTGCGATTCTTGCGCTTTGCGAATTGCCTTCTCTTTGTTGCATTCCAGTGGTTCTTTATAGTGTTTTCAGTCCTTCCAGGTAACCTCTTTGCAATTTCTGCCCATTTATTCCCCAGTTCTCTGTGGGAGTTAATGAGTATCATGTCCTCTTCCTCAGTAAACATCTCTTTCTGCAAAATGACAGAGATAAGTTAGTAGTAATTTTGATTGTAAATGTATGTGTTCATGGTTCGTATGACTTTCACAGATAATATTTTGGCAATGAGATATGGTTCCAAACATGGATGACACATTATATATCCTATAGATACATTATTGTATGTGATGAAATTATTTTTTGTGACCATAAAGAACTTGCCTTAGTGGTGTCTTCATTCTTCTCAAAATAGTAGATTTGAAGAAAACTAAAGGGTCAGACTTGGCCTCTTGATTCAGGGGAAAAGTCGAAAAAAGGGGATGTTCAACGTCTTAATTATCAAAACAGATTATAATATGCCACAGGCAAAGCAGCATTTTAATTCAGGGAGCAGAGTAGAAAGGGTTAAAGAAAAAAAATAAGAGAGAGAGAATCAGCAAACATAACTTAAATTGTTTATTCGAATTAAGAGGCAAATTACCATGCAAAACACGATTGTAACATAGTATCTAAATCAATTAATATAAGAAACAAAATATTGATTGTTAATATTTTTATTGAAAGAATTAGAAAATATATATATAAAAACAAAAGGGAGGAAAGAAAAATGAATAAATTTAGAAACTAAAATCTAAAGTCTCTCAATTCAGTAAGTGCAAGTCACTTACGGTTCTTTGATTAAGCAACTTAAATCTTATTTTTTAGAAAGAAACATATATTATAGTCTCTCAAATCAATAAGTTACTTGCCATGTGTTCTTTTGTCAAGAAACCCGAACACTCATCTTGATTCTTTGTCATTTTTTCTTTATCTCATATATTCTTTGTAATTATTCGAGAAACCTAAATTCAAATATTTCAATCTAATGAATACAAGGGACGGCTAAATTGAGATACCCTTTAACCGATTTATAATTTATAAAATTATATATCACTCTAAGTAAGTGTGCATGTGTTTCCTTATCGTTGTTTGACTAAGTACCCTAGATGGTATTATTATCAAGAAACTTAACTCTAAGTCTCTTAACTTAATAAGTGTAAGTCGCGTGCGTGTCTCTTTGATCATTTGATTGAAGGACTTAAATCTTATTTTTGATATAGAAACGTATATCTAAGTCTCTCACTTCAATAATTACATATGTCATTGTTCTATCATTATTTGATTGTGTTCCAATTCAAGAAATACACACGTCACTTGCCGTTGTTCAATAGAGTGCCCTAAAATTATTCTTGATAACATAAATTTAAATACCTTAATCATTTAAGTCACATGCCATGTGTTTTTGTTGTTATTGGTCGAGAAACTCGAGCAGTCATCTTGATTATTCATTGTCATATTTTTCTTTATGTCATTTGATTATCCGAGAAACTTAGATTCAAATGTTTCAATCCAATGAATACAGGGGATGGCTAATTTGAGATGTCTTTTAACTGATTTACAATTAATAAAATTATAACACTCCTAATTCAGTAAGTGCACGTGCTATGTGTTTCCTTAGTGCTCTAAATCTTTTTTTTTATAACCGTGATGTTTGGGCCAACATACGCGCACCTCGATTAATCCACGTGACCCGTGCAAGGCGACCCCCCCCCCCCCCCCCCCCACACGAATAGGGTAAGACTCGGACTATATCCACGATTGTGGGCCTAACGAATTATTTGCACATAGTAGGAAAGTGTTCTAAATCTTGTAATTGATTAAGAAATTTAAATTTAAATGTCTTAATTTAATAAGTGCAAGTCGCGTGCGTGCCCCTACTGTTCTTTTATTAAATGACATAAATCTTATTTTTGACAGAAAAACGTACATCCAAGTCTCTCGATTCAATGAGGACACGTGTCATACATGTCATTGCCATAATTTAATTTTGTATCCCACTCTAAGAAGTACACATGTTTTGTTGTCATTTGATAGAGTGCTCTAAAACTTATTAATAACTCACATGCCATGTGTTCTTATTGTCATTGGTTTATAAACCCGAACACTCTCTTGATTCTTCATTGTCATATTTGTCTCTATCTCATATGATTATTCGAGAAACATATGTCTCAATCCCATGAATGTTGGGAGCATCTAAATTTGATTTTGTATCCCACTCCGAGAAGTACATGTGTTTTCTCGTTTGATAAAGTGCTCCAAAACTTATCAATAACTCACATGCCATGTGTTCTTGTTGCCATTGGTCTAGGAACCCGAATACTCTCTTGATTCTTCGTTGTCATATTTGTCTCCATCTCATATGATTATTCGAGAAACAAGTGCCTCAATCTAATGAATGTTGGAGACAGCTAAATTGAGATGTCCTTCAACATATTTATAACAAATGAAAAAAGTGGATATTGAAAAGGAAAAAAGTGCATATCAAAAACTGAGAAACCCTTTAATTGATCAAGAAACTTAAATCCAAATGTCTTAATTTAATAAGTGCAAGTTGCGTGCGCGTTCCTACTATCATTTGATTGAACAACCTAAATCTTATTTTTAATAGAAAAACGCACATTCAAATCTCTCGATTCAATGATGACACGTGTCATACATAGTCTTGCCATAATTCGATTTTGTATCTCCACTCTAAGAAGTACACGTGTTTTGTTGTCGTTTGCTAGAGTGTTCTAAAACTTATCAACAATTCACATGCCACGTGTCTTGTTGTCATTGGTCTATAAACCGAACACTCTCGATTCTTCGTTGTCATATTTGCCTCTATCTCATATGATTATTCGAGAAACATGTGTCTCAATCAAATGATTGTTGGGAACAACTAAATTTGATTTTGTTTTCGTTTGATAGAGGGTTCTAAAACTTATCAACAACTCACATGCCACGTGTCTTGTTAACATTGGTCTATAAACCCGAACAGTCTCTTGATTCTTCGTTGTCATATTTGTCTCTATCTCATATGATTATTCGAGAAACATATGTCTCAATCCCATGAATGTTGGGAGCATCTAAATTTGATTTTGTATCCCACTCCGAGAAGTACATGTGTTTTCTCGTTTGATAAAGTGCTCCAAAACTTATCAATAACTCACATGCCATGTGTTCTTGTTGCCATTGGTCTAGGAACCCGAATACTCTCTTGATTCTTCGTTGTCATATTTGTCTCTATCTCATATGATTATTCGAGAAACGAGTGTCTCAATCGAATGAATGTTGGAGACAGCTAAATTGAGATGTCCTTCAACATATTTATAACAAATGAAAAAAGTGGATATTGAAAAGGAAAAAAGTGCATATCAAAAATTAAGAAACCTTTAATTGATCAAGAAACTTAAATTCAAATGTCTTAATTTAATAAGTGCAAGTCGTGTGCGCGTCCCTACTATCCTTTGATTGAACGACCTAAATCTTATTTTTAATAGAAAAATGCACATTCAAGTCTCTCGATTCAATGAGGACACGTGTCATACATAGCCTTGCCATAATTCGATTTTGTATCCCCACTCTCAGAAGTACACGTGTTTTGTTGTCATTTGCTAGTGTGTTCTAAAACTTATCAACAACTCACATGCCACGTGTCTTGTTGCCATTGGTCTATAAATCGAACACTCTCGATTCTTCGTTGTCATATTTGCCTCTATCTCATATGATTATTTGAGAAACATGTGTCTCAATCAAATGATTGTTGGGGACAATTAAATTTGATTTTGTTGTCACTTGATAGAGAGTTCTAAAACTTATCAACAACTCACATGCCACATGTCTTGTTAACATTGGTCTATAAACCCGAACAGTCTCTTGATTCTTCGTTGTCATATTTGTCTCTATCTCATATGATTATTCGAGAAACATATGTCTCAATCCCATGAATGTTGGGGCCACCTAAATTTGATTTTTTATCACACTCCGAGAAGTACATGTGTTTTGTCGTTTGATAGAGTGCTCCAAAATTTATCAATAACTCACATGCCATGTATTCTTGTTGCCATTGGTCTAGGAACCCGAACACTCTTGATTTTTCGGTGTCATATTTGTCTCCATCTCATATGATTATTCGAGAAACATGTATCTCAATCCAATGAATGTTAGAGACAGCTAAATTGAGATGTCCTTCAACATATTTATAACAAATGAAAAAAATGGATATTGAAAAGGAAAAAAATGCATATTAAAAATTGAGAAACCTTTAATTGATCAAGAAACTTAAATTCAAATGTCTTAATTTAATAAGTGTAAGTCACGTGCGCGTCCCCACTATCCTTTGATTGAACGAGCTAAATCTTATTTTTAATAGAAAAATGTACATTCAAGTCTCTCGATTCAACGAGGACACGTGTCATACATAGCCTTGCCATAATTCGATTTTGTATCCCCACTCTGAGAAATACACATGTTTTGTTGTCGTTTGCTAGAGTGCTCTAAAACTTATCAACAACTCACATGCCACGTGTCTTGTTGCCATTGGTCTATAAACCCAAATATTCTTTCGATTCTTCATTGTCATATTTGCTTCTATCTCATATGATTATTTGAGAAACAAGTATCTCAATCAAATGATTGTTGGAGACAACTAAATTTGATGTTGTTGTCGTTTGATAGAGGGTTCTAAAACTTATCAACAACTCACATGCTACGTGTCTTGTTACCATTCGTTTAGAAACCCGAACACTATCTAAATTATTCGTTGTCATATTCGCCTTTATCTCATACAATTATTCGAGAAACATGTGGCCCAATCCAATGACTATAGGGGACAACTAAATTGTATTAAAAAATAATAATAATAAATAAAATTGTGAAACCTTAATGTCCGGCTTTAGATGATTGTGCCATCTCTCCCTGCACTGCTTTCCTACTCTCCCATTCAGCATCTGAGCAATGTTAGACCATTTCCTCACTCCATACTGATTTACCAACTGCACCAACAATCTGCAAATTGAAAGAAAGTAGAAATTAAAAATAAATGAGCTAATCTATGTGATTCAAGAAACAAAACAAAACAAAAAAATTATGGAGGAAAGGGAAAACAGTCAAATAAATTTGAATTGGCAGGAATAAAAGAACTAAAGAATCCATATATATGTTTCATATATATAAACATATATATATATATATATATATTTACCTATCTTCTTCAGGAGTCCATTGCCCTTTAACTATAATATTGCCTTTTTTATGGCCTCTGTTTTTCTTCATTTGTAACATTTTCTTCCTTAGAAGATCAGCTTTCTTAGAACACAAACTCTCATCTGCATTTACGGAAGAGAGCTCATCCGGCAAAGTTTCGCTCATCAATCCGAAATCTTGAAAAAGAAATGGATGATAAATTTGGTTGTAATTCATGGGTTGGACTGAAATTTTTGGAAAAAAATTTAATGATCCTCTACTCTCAATACCTTCCATGAACTCATTTGTAGCACTAGCCAATGCTAAAGCTTTTGAGGCATATAAATTGGAATCTTTAAAGTGCCCATTTGGGGAATTTGATTGAAAAGGATCAAATGGATCATAAAATGGAGTTAGAACTCCTGGAAACAGAATTGATGGTGTTCTCGCAATGGTAAATTCATCAAAATTTGGAAGTTTTTGATTTGATCCTGATGAATTTGAAGATTCTATAAAAACCCCATTTTCTAAAAAAGATTGGAAATGATTTTCTCGGGAAAAAATTGGATGGGAAGAAGAATTTTCTCGAGAATTTGCATTGAACTCCATGGAGTAAATGAGTAAGGAACAGAGGAGAACAAGAACAAGAAATATGGTCCTTTTTGGTGTTTTGAAGTGGTTTATGTGGGCTTTATTACTGAAAAAAGGAAAGGTATGGCTGATTGGTTTGTGACCGTTGATTATTGGGCCTGATCCAATGGTTGAGATTGCTGTTTGAGAGTGACGGTTAAACTCCCTTTCTTAGTATTGTGAAAGGAGAGCTAAAACATGCAATGATTAGGTCGTTATAAATCTTTGTCGTTTAGCTACGAATTCTCAGACGTATAAATGACACGTGGCATACATGCGCTGTCAATTTGCCAGGTAGGAAGGCTCTTTTTGATCTCCGCCGTTGGTTTGCATCATAATGAAAACTCAATTTTTTTAAGTTTGGAAAAAAATATTTTTATTTTTGCTCTCTCGCCATGGACATGAACAAAATTAGAGGAAAAACAATACTATTGGGGATTTAAAGTTTAAAATAAATTGCACTTAAACATGCACAATAAAGGGCATTTTATTAAATTTTATTCCAATTGGAAGGCCGATTTGAAGCCATATTGTTTGGATATTAATGTCTTTATTTGACTCCATTTATGTTTAATTTAATAACTTTAGTAAATAATATACCTTAAATTTACGTTACATATAGGTGTGGTTATAGCCATTGACTGAGTTTTGCTTTTATGGGATTTTGAAGACAATTAAGATTTGTTTTTAATGTGTTTGTATTTCAATAAATAGAAGTAATCAACATACACTAGTATAAGTAATGTAGAAGTTAATTAAAGAATGATACATTTTTAGTCGTTCATCTCTCTCTCTCTCCCCCCAAATTTACGCCATTTTAATACTCTTTGTTGTTTGCTTTTGTTTATTCTCCATTTTCTTTTATATTCAACCCAATTGAAGAATATTTTCTTTATAATAGCTACTTACTAGTCTTTATTGTGCCAAAAATCAGATATTCGTCAAATAATCTTTTACAATAATTATCCGTTCTTGAAACGTATTTTAAAGGCTAAAAGTCAATTAAAATGGCTGTTACATACTTACATGAAAATTATAGTTATTCATTGAATTATACACTTTTACATGAGAGTTATAGGCTATAGCTGCGGATTGAATTATATGAATTTCATTTTATTTTATTTTGAATTCCAATAAAATAGTCATAAAGTCATTATCATCCTCCACAGTTTCTAATTGGATGCTTAACAAATCAATGAAATAACTCAAAGTCACATTATTAATATAAATATGATCCGAATTCCTTACACGATTACCACGATCACGAACCAACGATGGAATGACATTCATGAATTGTTTCTTGTCACATTTCATAATAAATTAAAAGACTATCCACACAACAGCCAGATTATTTCATGTATTTCCTTCATTTCATCCATTTTTTTCGAGTGAAATAAAAGGAACTTAGATGGAGTGCAGCTAATTAAAGGAATTATAAGAGAAAA
The DNA here is from genome assembly GCA_963922005.1 of Cornus suecica. Taxonomy (NCBI): domain Eukaryota; kingdom Viridiplantae; phylum Streptophyta; class Magnoliopsida; order Cornales; family Cornaceae; genus Cornus; species Cornus suecica. Next base: position 1,933,938 of record OY998238.1, read on the forward strand.
AGGAGGCAATATATTTGAATGAAATACTGTATCTACAAAATTAGTGCTAGATAAATTTAGTTTGATTTCCCCATTATACATTTAACCAAGTCTAAAATTCTAAAATAATCATAAAATAAAGCAGAATGTTCACCCTCAAGGCCATCTCTGCTCACACGATTGCTGCCGGCAAGGTTATTGCAGGGGCTCCCGCCAACAACAAGATCAAAACCGCCAAACGAATTCATCAACTCCTCTAACCGGTCACCATTTAGCTCTTGCACATCAACAAGGTGGGTCAGATTTCCTTTTTGGTTGGTTTGCTCCCACCAGCTCCTGACAATGTTTCTGTTCACTTCAGAAATCTCAACCGAGACAACGTTTTTTAAAGGGATACCAAGCCGATGAAGGGCAACTTCTGCACCGCCAATACCGGTGAAAAGAGAGAGAAGGTTGATGCCCCCTGGAAACAAGTCTTTCAAGACTGAAAGATGATATGCCACTGTATCCACCTGAAAATATTTTATCCCATAAGAAACATGACAAATTTGAGACTGAAAAAATTTCATATTGTTAGGGGTGGCCAGAATGGGATTACGCCTAAAATGTAATCCGATTTGGTCACAACGGATTGGTGAATTCTAAAACTGATTTAATCTGTGAGAACCCAATCGTACCCGTAAGAAATTAGAGATTTGCTTTTCAAACATCCCACATTTTTGTTTTTAACTATGGCTGAATAAATGAGTTTTTAAACTGTAGCCAACATGCATGTGATGATGAAAGGGAAGGGATGCCTAATACCTCCTCAAAACCATTAGCAAATAGTAATTTGGCACATCAACAATTAGTTTTAGTGCCATTCCTCATAAATCTAAATAAGAAGTTAAGATGCACCACAAAAAATATGATGACAACAAATCTGACTACAAGAAATAAAAGGGGTGATAGTTCAGAGGGACAACGTTGAGCCTGCCAGATAGTATTTAAGGGAGGGGACTGATGAACGTTGTGTAAATTAAACCTTCAGCAAATGATGTTGCACTGAATAGTTCTTTCAGTAACTTCGAATTATTTTTTTCCTCCCTCATTTCATGCTACAAGAATGAAGGTGTAATTTTGGGTGCGTCCTCAGTATCTTTTGGAAGTTCGGGGGTTTTCCACTCCATTGAAGGGATGTTTGCAAAATGCCAATAGCTTAGAGGATTCTTTGCATTTTCCCAATTATTTATGATATCTTTATCATATTTGACGAGAAAAAATGTGGAAAAGAAAGTCACGTGAGAATAAAAGAATAGAAAGTATTCACCTGGAATGAGTTACCAAGAGATTTATATCTGTCGGTCCTGTTGATACCTCCTCCTCTTGTATGGTTCTTCGGGAACCCCAGTAGCATTTCTATCTCATCAGGCTCAAGTGGAGCAACCTTGTTCCTCCCCACCCATACCAGATTCCATTTCCTACACTGTTCGAGAACATGCTTTTGCACATTTTCGGGTGGCTCGCCATCCCAGTCTTCAAGAGCCTTGCGAATTCTCTCCGTCAGCTTTGCACTCCCATACACAGTTTGTAAGCAATTTAACTTCGTTCGTGTGTCCCATGAGGGCCACCATTTCTTTGTTATGGGTAATGCTTCGTGTATGGTGCATGGGGGCAGCGGACGAAGTGGAAACCTGTTTCGGATTGGAAGATTGTGAACATAGCCTCTTTTCCTTGCAGCTGCACAGAAATGCTTTGAATCCACAAACTCTGGATCAACATCATACAAGAAGCGAGAAATGGTGTCCCAAACTCCTTTCGGAGCAAGTGCTACATTTTCATAATAGAAATACGGAGGCGCCACAGCTGCCTCTGGAAGAGTTCTTTGGACTACTTGCCACGATTCTGTAGGTACACCAAATCCAATCATTGGATTTGGAAGACGAATGGTCTCATCATCTTGATTTGGGATCTTCTCGTGCCCCCTCTGTTCTCTTCGTTTCCACACTTCATAATCAGAAAGCTTCCTCCTCTTGCTCCCATTGCCATTTAACATATGCTTCAGCTTTGGCTGTGCAGATAGATGGGAAAAAAATTTAGTCACATGGATATCCTGATTCTTTCACCAAAAGAATGGAATTAAGCAGAACAATTTCATGATGCATTAGTAATCAAAACAAGAATATACGAGCTATCACAAGACTAACTCATATATCATAAAAAGGGAATACAATTGACCTTATTTTCATCAGGTAGCTCTTTCAGATAAGCATCTGCAGCCTTGGCCATTTGGGCAGCACAAATAAAATCTGTTAGTTCTACAAGTGAGGCTTCTGGACCTGCAATATTTCAGATAGCACACTATAAAGTAGGTTAAAAGGTTTTAAGCGAGAAATTTGCATCTAGAATAAACAGGTGACACAAAAACTTTTGCTCTATCAAATAGCAAAAACTACTGATTACCAGGACCAAAAGTATGTAGATACTAGCAAAAACTACTGGTTACCAGGACCAAAAGTATGTATCAACTAGCAACAACTACTAGTTCCTAGGACCAAACGTATACACAGCTTAATCACATCAAAGTTTAGCAACAGAGAGAAATATAGGTCATTCAACACATTACTATGAATCTATGATACCCTTAATTAACCCCTAAAAAGGCTCAAAGTACGAAACGGAAGATGTGCGCCATGGTGGCTACCACTCCCCGTGCCAATTACCGTCTTCTCCCATTCTCTAGATTATCAGTTACAACACATGAAATCAACCCCTAGGGAGCATCCCACAATTTTGAATTTCAGTTAAATGAGAAAGCTACCATTCCAAACCCTGAAGGAAGCATTTAGCTGTAATCTGGAAAATGGAATCACGAAATATATCATTCACCACCCCCAACCCACCCCACCCCCCGCGCTAATAAAAGGACTCATAGAAGCACTTCCCTTTATTCACATATAATCGGTTCTTTTTTTTTCCATTCTCGTCTTAGTAACTCCTATATTCAAAGCAAGATGTCGTCTAATTAAACCTCAAATTAAAATTGTTTGGAAACGCTTTTATTGCTACTTCGCTAGGAAAAATGGACACTTGAACCCTTGACCTTCGCCTTTAGAAGGGGGGAAAGTATGCTACAGCCTTTGGTGGTATTGATAATAGCAATTTTGTAGAGTTACTGCTACAAGGAAATAGAAGAATGAAAGCTAGACCTAAAAATTCCTTTTTCTTTGACCTCACCTACTAAGAAATCCTCCCACCTCTCAAAGGAGAAACAAAGTATAGCCCCTTAGTCAAAACAACTCCCTCAAATGCAAGTTCTCACTTCAGTCAAAAACGTAAAACGCAAAGACAAATTATACTGACTAACTACCTTCTTCCTCCATAGAATAAGTACCTCAAAAGAAATGGGTGAGGCATATACATCTAGATTACACTTTTATTCACCATACTTACACCACTTTCACTTGATAAAAAGTTAACTACAAAAGTAGTTACAAGGGACGGAAGGACTCAGAAAATAAATCCAAAACTAAAGTACCTAGCTTCTCAAAATCATAAGTTCTAGAGTCAAGGTAAAGTAAAAGATAAAGATGGAGAAATAGATAAAAAAATACGAAAGAAATCACCCTCATTGTCATTGCCTCAATTTCATAGAGACAGGGTCGGCCACATTAACTGTCATGTCGTTTCTAATAACTTCATTCTATTTGAATTTTGGTCGGCCCCCATGTCGCTTGCGTTCTGCACAAACAATCTCTTCCTCTTTTAATAGGTGCATCATCAGGCCTACGTTGAACATGAGCATACCACCTAAATCTGCTTTCCCTTGTTTAATCATTTATAAGGATTATACAAACTGTTTCATACATTAGTTATTTATCTCGTCTCTTCTAGTGATTCCTATCATCCAACATAGCATCCTCATTTCTGCTACATCATGTGTTGTATTTCTGTCTTTGTCAACGCCCAACACTCCACTTTAGACAACAATGCTGACTAATAAATGCTCTCTAGAATTTTCATACTAGTTTTTTTGGAATTAGTTTGCCACAAAGGATACCACGAACTTGCTCCATTTTGTCCACCTGGCTCCAATCCAACTCATCATATCACCATCCATCTCTCCATTAAATGGGAGTATTGTTCTATGTAACTAAATGGTGCTTTTGAATAATCATTTGGTCTTGAAGTGTGATACTAATATTGCCATTGTTTTTACTTAATCAAGTTTGTATGACATATTCTGTTTTAGTTCACTAATTTGTAGCCCCCTTGACAATATTTTTTCCTCCATTTTCTGATTTTGTTGCTAAGGCTTCCTTGGTACCTATTACCACTATGTCATCCGGAAATAATACACTAAAACAAGATAAAGGTGAAGGGTCACAACACGTTAAAGGAGACATTTAAAGACACAAAATATTAAATCTTCACCAGACAAAGCACTCAATAAGAAGTTAATCACTGAGATAGACAGATTATATCAAAAAAATTATTGAACTCCAATTAAAAAAATATATGTTATTAAATAGTGAACCCTATGCCTGAAAGCAAAAGGTTAAGGTAATCGATAAGACTAAGCCAAAACTTATGAGGACCGTGATAAAGTATATCAGCTCTTTCCAGCCCACACCTCACACATAATGTGAAGGTGCAATTAGTTGGATTTCCTAAATATAGATCTTTTAAAACTAGATCAAATTCAGTGACCAGAACAGTAGCATAAGAACTACCGTACTTATTATGTGCCAAAATAGTGCCCTAGACCAGCATAAAACTCACATAACAACATATACCCACCACATCTCTCCATAGCTATTAAAGCCTCATCCGCTGTGTAGCCCATGTTTGCTAAGGTTAACAATGTCTTATCCTTGTCAGTCAAAGAGCTGTTATCCTGCAAAAGGAATCGAAATTCAACATACATAAACCAGGCAGGACATGAATCCCAGGAGATACCTGTGTCACATTCCACACAAATTGCTACTACAGAATCATGTTACTGCTCGATAGCCTCTATATAGACATATATAATTTTACAAAACCTCGACAATATCAAGCAAGACTTTGCTAAATCTATTAGGCTAACACTTAAAAAAATGCTACAACCAATATAACAGTTTAGTTTTCTCTAAAATATAAATTTGTGCATGCAGACATGGGTGTATATCTAAAACTGTCACAATAGATCTTTCAGGGCATAATATATATCGAAACCAACATTCTTCACTATGGAGCAATAATGGCAACAAATCACCTCAGTATACAGACTGTAGTAATGTGAATTTGCTTTTTCAGAATGATTAGGAAATCATTTTGATTAGTTTGCAAATAAAATAGCTGTTTCTATCTGTTGTAAAGAAGAAAGTGGAGATTGGCTGAAATTATCACTTATTCAAATTTTAGGCCTTTGATCATAAATATGTTAAAAATAAGTAGTAGATGCACAATAAGTTAGTCATCCTAATATCTCGAGGAAAAGAAAACCTATATCTGCAAAAGCACCAACTATACCAGCACATCACTTGCATGAAATACATCTTCGTCTTATTACCAATCTAGAGTATAATATGGGGAAGCAAATTTCAATGCCTTCATGCACTTCCATGTATAAAAATTGGGAATAGTAAACAATGCTAATAATATCCCCCAGCCCCAGAAAATAATAATAAGCAAATAAATAAATAAAATAATAAGTGAACTGTGTGATATGGGCGAGCAAATTTCCATCCTCATGTGTATAAAAGAAGGAATAGTACACAAACAATCCCAAAATCCCCCCCCCCCCCCCCCCCGGCCAAATAAAATAATAACAATGACACTGAATTAATTTTGCTGACACGAAAGAGTAGATGATACAGTGGACAAAAGTCATATATATTACTCAACCAAGGATCACAAGAAGCAAAAAGGCATGTATACCTCATTTCCAGGCCAACTATCTGTATCAGAAAAATCATCTAGAAAGCTCTCATCATATTCCGTAGGGCATATATCGGAATCGACATGTTGCAGTTGTTGAGGTTCTTGAGGCGACTGGGGAGAGTTTTCAAGAACCTGCAAAAAGGTAATTAAATATAAATCCCAAAATATCTACATACGAGAGTAGTGAAATACAATCCTATGCAGATCAACCCTGCAGCCAATAGAATAGTAGCAAGAAAACATCTGAAATGAGGCAGACATTACTCACCGAGTATGTGAGGAGAGCTTCTAGAATTGATTCAGTATTTCCTTCTCCTGCAAGTTTATCAGCATAAATCCATAATGAAGTTGTCGAGCTTAAAACTCAATGATTAAAGTAGTAGTGCATTTACCATTTTCCTCGATTACTTTAAGAACCATCTTTTCAGAAAACCCCATCCCAACAAAATGATTAACCAACTTGGAGTTGGGAGAACATGAAGATGAGCTTGCCTGCAGACGCAAAAAATAGTCAAAAACAAGCTAAAGGTATGCATATATGTGTGTGCACCATCTCGTAAGCTAATATAATTAAACGATAAAAAATATAAGGGAAAAAGGCTCCAACTGAGAGAACCCGGATGAATGCCACATTAATAAATTGTCTAAATGACGCATAAAAGGGAAAGCAACAGGAACAGAACTAGAACAAAAGCATAGAAGTTCTTTGTATCTTCTGCATTCCGCCTTCAGATCTCAGTATTACTCTTATTTTAGTCCTGATACACCATGCTGGAAAATTCTCATTTACACACCTATTGGGGGTTGGTGTCTCCACTAATCTTATGATTTCTTCTTCAGCAATTTGTCATCATCACATCCAATATCCAACGAAGATTTAAACGTTGCTAGAAAATCAAACTCGCCAAATTTAAAATTAAAAAAAGGGTTTCAAATTTGAACTTTAAATGAAATACATCCTTAGCACTCATCCAGGCCACTAGCACTCTTCCACTACCAACAATCCAACGTGGACATATTTATTGACAAGTTTTGCTCAACCAATTTGGAACTGCATCAAAGTGCAACAAAGAAGCAAGACCATCTACTAGATTAATCTTTGTTAAAGTAATATACAATCAAATATACTTAGACATACATCAAGTTCACGATTTTCCATAAAAATTGTGTTAAATCAACTAAATGGCTACACAAAAAGATATTTTGAAGTTAAACTAATGGCATGTCCATAAAGGTAGCCTAGGATCTGATAGATGTAGTTTGATGTCTATAAGAGCACAATAGACCATGGCAGGAACATTTATACAATTTGCCAGGGTATTGTTTTATTTTACAAAGAAGGTCAGGCGACTCAGACCCTCTTCGTTGGACACCCCTAAACATCATATTTGCTTTGAAACCCTCAAATATGCTCCTACTTGTTGTCAAATTTGTAAAATCCTGTCATTATAGAGAGTGTTAGTAAACATCGTGGCATATTCCTATGTCAAATTATTGTGAGTCATTCATCTACAACCATGGAAGATGATAGAAATGGAGCTCAACAAGAGCACTCTACGAATCTCAAGACCCGACCGCATATCTAGGTTAAGATAAGTTGAGACCCATAGAGGCCAATCATGGCCTACTTTTATCTCTAGAAGGCTCAATATAGTTTCAACCGTGTTTATAAAAATTGGGATTTTCTAATAAAAGGTACTGAAAAAAATAAACCTTAATTCAAATGGTTAACTGAACGGAATAATATTTTGAAGCCCTGAATGACTCAATAGTTTGTCAATTGATCGAAGCTTTCCTAGATCTATCGAATTATACAGACAATTTTGTGCAAACTCTCTCAAATCTAGATTTTTTAAAAATATTGACTTACCATACTACTTAGGTATCCTATATTGGCTATAAATAAAGGGACTTATTTAGTCTAGGTATCTCGGGCTTTCAATTCCTTAGATATTATTTAGAGAACTTAAATATTTAGGAGATAGCTTTGAGAATCAAACTACATAACGGAATTTAGAGAAGAATCACATTATCATTAGTTTCAAACTAACATCTAGCCATAAGATCTATTCACCCCCTCTACGTCAAGGCCACTGCACTGACGTATGAGAGTCTTGTGTAATGGTCCCTCATGCAACTTTCAGATAAAATATATATAAGCATTTCATTCAAATCCATAAGGAAGGAAATGGCAGCATATAAGCTGTCCTGTGCACATTCAAAGAGAATGACACCGTAGCACATGGATTGTCTAACCTACTATAAAGTTGTGGAATTGACGGCGTGTTTATCTCAATGAGTGTCGCACTCCCCTTGAACAATGCAACGTTCCTTTTAGTTGTTAAAAATGGTTAAGAATTGAAAAAAGACTAATAATCTGTGGACTATCAAGCTAGATCTGTCAAACGTTGAGATCCATAAGTGCCCAAATATTTCTCAGGAACAAGACATCTTAATCCCAGTCTCCTTCCAATACACTCCCTTCTGCCCCAAATTTGATATGACATCAACCTCAAATCTAAAAAGTAGATAGGGTACGTTCTGTACGTTACATGCCTTGTGCCCCTCCAAAGCAGATTAGCTCTTACTCAAAAAAATTAAATAGCTGATTTAAGTTGATGATTCAAAAGATTCAAAAGCAATTAAACAATTGATACTTATTACCTAGTATAGTAACAAGATATGACGATCAATTGATAAGCATTTCAATAATTTTCCATCTAGGTTCTGTCCTTTTAGCAACAGTGAAAACATAATTACAGCGGAAGAAAAAAATTGCCCTTTATATATATAATAAAGGATTTAGCTTCGTATCACGGAATTCGTGCATTTAATTAGCAAAACCAGTCTTCAATAGCTGTAAGTAAAGTAAGTATTATCTGCTCGTACTACTCTCAATTGAATAATTTTGGTGCTGAACCCAAAAAAGAAAGATTCCAAAAAGCTTCTTATATAAGCCTGTAACATGTACCTCTCCGGAGCCTGCAATAATTTCTCTACCGGGTACTCTCAAACTTGAACAAGAAGATAATGGTATATTATCAATTTCTAGTTCATCTTCGGTATCCCAGTCAAAGTTGTCACTCTCTCCGCCAGAAAGATTGCCATCCTATGCAGATTAAATGACACCAAAAAGGAAGAGCAAATAAAATCAGAATTAATACAATAAATGTTATAGCCCCACCTAAAAACATACAACTCAAATCAATGATGATGAAGGTCCCCTTTTCTGATAAACCAGTGGGTAACAAACATTAAGCTTCAGTCTTTCAGAAACTATGAGTATACATGGTTAGAAATTTATGGGGAAAAGGAAGACATACCATTTCTAAGTAACCTCTAGTTTAGCCAGCCAAAGGTTCCCAACCTGAGAAAGGGAAAATAAAAAATCATACAAGAGTTAAGGAACTAACTAATGCGGCATAGACATTGATGTTTTGACAGAAAATATGAATATCAACGTAATTACCGAAGTGGCTGTAATCTAAACTTACGATAAATAATATTAGGTCTTTTGGTCCCATATCCCGTTTAGATAATCAGAAAGATGAAACTTCACCAGGGGCTTGCCATTTAAAAGATAAGGAATCAACAGTTGATGGCTCACAGGTTAGAAATCTAATGAAGACACTATCCCATGATAATGAGATTGCTTCAGAAATTCACACTGTTTCCGGGAACAATAATAACCAATCTTCTTAAAAGAGGCCTTATTCTCTAGCACAATACTCATATAACCCTCTCACACTATTCAGATATTGTCCATTTTGCACACTCTCCTCTCAGTCCTCCCGAATTCCTCATAACGAGCCTACAAGGTTGAGAGGGATCCACACATTTAACTCTCAACAACTTCTTCCCCCCCGGATCATGTGCAACGTTACATGACTGTTGCCTTCGCAACAGGTTTGTGCCTCGATTTAGATAAAAACTTCTTTTTTTTTACTTGGAGCCATTGCTTGACTGCCAATTATGAAAATAGGTTGAATCTACATTGTTTCCAAAGTTTTTTCGACAGTGATTCGAATTGGCTCTTCGGAAGAAATTGAGACTCTGAGAATTATATTTTAACCAGATCACCAGATAGTTTAGGTCACTCAATCATAGGCAATTTTTTACAATACTATATGAATTCAAATCACTACGAATTAACGATTTTAATTATCCAAAACCAGGTCATAAAATTCTAGGAGATTGACACCGAGAACATTCTCGAAGTGATTAAAAATGGCAAATGAATTTTAGGATTTTCCAAAAAATAAATAACATTACAATTACAATAAAAGATGTTAGGCATTTCTTGAACCCCCAAAACCCTAGTTTCACCGAATCAAACCTCAACTTGACAACTGGTACCCCAAAATTAAATATGTAAACCTATCGATTGCATCCTAAACAAAACCGATACTATGTACTAACATATTATATAAAACATGCATAAACCAAATAAGATCACTCCGAATCTCTTGCTTAACAGGAAAATAATTTCAATAAGAAACACAGATATCTTGAACAATAATCAAAATCCGAACAACCAAAAAGGAAAAAAAAACACACAACACACAAAACGACCAAATTCTAAGAATTCAAATGAAATTCACCTCGAGCACAAAGAATCACTTTTAATCTTGAATTCTACGTTTGACGAAATGGATAATGTACTTGGTTCCGTAAACGAGTCCTTGGGTAAAGACAGGGTGGTTTTAAGGTTAATAGATTGAGAACAAGAAGACCAAAAACGGAAACGAGGAATGGCAAAAAAACAATAAAAGGCAACATGCAGTGATGCTTATACAACATATATATATATATATATAGATACAGAAATATATATAGAGAGAGAAAAGGGTGTGTGTTTTAGGGAGAGAAAGTAGAGGAACGGAAAAAATATTCTGTTACAGATCAGAGTGAAAAACCTCGTGAATTTAAGAGAGAGAGGAGAATCACACTAATAAAGAGAGGGTGAGTGCGACGGAAGAATTTTTTGTGATAGAGTAGAAAGTAAAAAAGGTACACGCCAGAGTGGAATTTTGGATCTCACACGCGCCACGTCAGCTAAATATTTGTTCAGTGATTATTATGGATTTTTTCGATTCACACATTTTGTACCGTTGGATTAGGGATTTAAATGGTATCACTTTATTGTTTGGGATATATTTGGTTTTATTTGATTTGGTGCAATGGTAAAGTTGTTAAGGGTAGAGAGAGTACCAAACTCTTCTACTCTCAAGGGTGTGGGCTTTGTTAGATGGGACAAAGTTCACACTGATCTAGAGAAAAGACGAGGACAAAAAGTCCTTGCCTATGAAATAACTCTCTTTGACTATTAATATCAAGAGCTGTAATTTAGGTTTTGTTTGGATAAATTTTTGAGAAGTTGTTTTTATTTTTCAGTCGGTTTGAATGATATTGAAATAGTGGTATCAGCTTCTCAAAATGATTTTTATTTTTTTTTTATTTTAAAAAAAAATCAAAAACAAAAGTTCTGTCGAAGAAGGCTTTAGTGGTATTTTATTTATTTTTAAATTTAGATTTCTTAACTGAACAATACATTTTGATAAAATAAAATAATAAAAAATTAAATCAAATATTTACAAGTAATCAATTTTTTTGTTCTCTTATTTTTATGTTAAAGAGAAATAAAATTATTTACCTACCTTATAAAATGTGAATGATATGACTCCGTTAGGATTAAGTTTGAAGTATTAGAATAATGTTACAAATTCTAAGTGGTTAAATTATCTCTAACCATTCTTTCTGTTTTCCCAAAGTAATGTCCACAGCATTAGATAAAATAGTTAAAACATATCATATTAGTTTGTCATGCGCATAAACACATGATCCATTTTCTCATGAAAAAAGAAAGATAAAAGATAATCTGGAAACCTTGTAGTACAAAACGTATAGGTCCGTTTGGCAAATGCAGAAACAGTTAGTTTTGTTTTTTTACTGTTTACTCATTTCAAAAATAAAAATACGTTTGGCAAACGCATTTACTGTTCACTTTTTTTTCCTAATAAAACTGTTTTCTATGAATAGTGGATAAAAGTGGTGAAAACACCAAATCACCTCCCCCCATCTGTTCTTTAAATTATTTTTATCTTTTTTAAAAATTTAGGATTGTTATAGAATACAATTCATTATACTGATATCGAATCTATAATTAAAGAGAAGAGTAATTTTACATGTCATGAAGATAATATTAAAATTATATCATAAATTATGATAAGATTTGATGTTAATTAATTTCCATTATAACCTTCACTGAACATCTATTCAATCTTTATTTACCAAAAAAAAATACCCACATTGCTCTATCTTCCTTTTTATTTTTGTTATTATTATTTTTTATTTCAAACACAAGTTATATATTTATTCACATTATTCATGGCTATATTATGAATTTTATTTCTTGATGTTTAGCATTTCTCTATATAAAATATTCTTATTTAATATAAAAAAATATTGATATTAATCTTTTAATTGTAAATAATAGATGATCAATTAATTGTTGTCATGTAAAATATCTTTTCTTATTCAGTATATAAATTTGGAGAAATGCTAACATCATAAAATTAAGTTTGTGATATGATATGAATGATGTGGATGAATATATAATTGGACAAGTGCCCAAAAATAATTTAAAAAATACATAGAGAAAAATGATTTTAAAATGATTATGATTAATCCTCGTGAATATATGGCCCACCAAATAAGGTATGAAATAAAACATGTGTCCAAAACAAGAAATATATATATATATATATATATATATATATTTGGTCGGTATAGAATAATTAATATTGAAATCTTACCATTTTGGAATTTATCACTACCTACAATTTTTCACGTTACGGTACCGCGCACCATGGGCCTGTTTACTAACAAGAAATATTTCATGTTTCCGTTTCCTGAAGAAGTAGAATTATATTTTTCATTCCTTAAGAAAAACAGAAAGTAAAATCTTGTTTACTAAATTTTAATTTTTTTCAGAAACAAAAATAAAAAACAGAAATTATGTTTACTAAAAAAATTTTGTTCTTACTTTTTATTTATTTATTATATGTATTTCTTATTATTTTTTATTTATCATAAGTTTTATTTATTTATTATTAATTTTTTATATTATTTAATTTATTATTTATTATTTAATTATTTTTATTTAATTTATAAATATATTTAATTTATTACTTTTATTATTAATAATTCATTATTTTTATTTAATTTATAAATATATTTTGTTTAATTTATTATTTATTATATTTTTATTTAATTTATAAAAATATTTAATTTATTTATTATTTGTATTTTTTATTTATCATAATTATTATTTATTTATTATTATTATGTATTATTTAATCTATTTTATTATTGTTTATTATTATTTATTCATTTATTTTTATTTTATTTATAAATATTTTTTATTTAATTTATAAAAATATTTAATTTATTTATTATTATTTATTATTTATATATAATATTTAAATTTATTAGTGCAAAAGATATGAAAGTCCCAATTTTACAACTTTGAAATTTGGTCATTTTGAAGGCAAGAGGAAACAAAAAGAGGAAGTACCATTTTTTTTGTTTCATCTTTTCTTTAGAATTAGATGAAATGTTTCCTTAAGGGCAAAAGAAAAAATAAATTGATAAACAAGATTTTACTTTTACTTCTTCATTTTAGAAATTAAAAACAAAAAACAGAAAATATTTTTTTGTTAGTAAAGAGAGTACATGTCTCGTTTATTTACTTGCAAGGGTATGGCGGACCTTGCACCACCTGCCTCTTCAAAGATCGTGCAATCTTTGATTTTGGCATGTCATTGCCTCATCAAGAAAAAGGTTTCAGTTCTCGAGTGCAGGGATGGACAACTCAAAATCCTAGAGTGTCAATAAGTACCTTGAACTAAATTGAAATATTTCTGGAACCGACGGTTCGGTTCAGTTTCAAGGACAAACGGTTTGATTCCAGTTTTTAATTTTCAATAACTGTAAATTTCGGTTCGGTTCCTGTTCTCGCCTCTCTGAAACCGAATCGGAACCGGTTTTTATAATATATATATATATATACACTAATACAATACTAGTATATACTATATATAAACAGGGCAAACTTAACTTAAGTCAAGTTTTGATATAATATATATATATACACTATTGCAGTAATACTATAGTTAGGTTTATTCCTATTGCAATAAACTTAAGTAGGTTTTTCTTTTTTTTTTAAAAGATAAATTAGATTTATTCCTATTGCACAGTAAATTACTTAACTTAAGTTATTTCATTACCTCTTTCAACACCAAGATTGAAATTGAATTTTTTTGCAGCCCATTGAAGAAATTGAAATGGATTTTCATATATTTTTTACAAGTCAACACAGGATTGAAATTGTGATGCTAAATTAGTATATTTGGACAATTTACAAGTCATGTTGTGTTGTGACATATCCAATATGATATGAATAAATAGTTTTGTATTAGGGTTTTAAATTGTTCTTCAAATTTGGGTAAATATAAGTTTATACAATTTTTTGTCACGATTAATTTTTTGCCACTGTCCAATTTATTGCCAAGTCAAGTCATGCTAAATTAAGGATGTTATTGTTTTGTAACTTTGAAATGCAAATTTTTTATTAGGGGATCTAATATTGAAATAGTACTACTCTATTAGGTTGGATTTATAAATTTTTTTATTTTTATATTTGGTATTTTTTGTTTTTTTGAAATGGGATAGTAGGATCCGGAACCGAACTGAAATTTAGGTTCCGGTTCGATTCTGTTCCGATTCCTATTTTTAAGGAACCGAAAAAAAATGATTCAATTCCGGTTCCGAACCGGAACCGGAACTGAACCATACCGTGTGCAACCCTAGTTCTTAGCCATGTTATGCCAACTTGCCAGCTAGTTGTTGATAGCCAAAATTTCATACCATGTGGTAGCCTATTATTCGGCCACATGGCATGCACTTGACATAATTGAAGTCATTTATGTGGAATAAAGCAGTTCCTAATGACCTGAAAGATGAAATAAGGCGATTGCTAAAGTTATTTGGAAGATGGAAGAAGACAACTGTTAAAGTTACCTAGAATATGGAAGATGACAATTGCGGAAGTTAGCTATGTGGAAGAAGTGGTTTCTGATAACCTGGAATATGATGGTTGTGGAAGAAATAGTTTCTGATGACCTGGAATATGAGGGTTGCTAACACTAAGTGGAAGATAGCGGTTTCTGATGATCTGGAATAAATAGTGGACCACTATGTGTTAGTTGTTAAAAGTAAGGAGTTAGTAGGACTTGGTTGCACTTTTAAATGATGACACTGTGCTAAGATTAAGGATTCTAATTTGGCATAAAATAAGACTAGATTCATCAAGTCGTTTGAATATAAATGAAGTGTAAAACAACCAAAAGATTATGGGACACATGGCAGTCTGGAAGAGAGACAGCTGGAAGATGGCACTTGTAACCGCTAATGAAAGATGTAACTTCCATCGACATGTGACAGAATATGAGATAATTAAACAAAGAAGTGGATAGTTTTATGGACAATTGTCATACTCTGGAACAAGGTTGAAGACTACACACTATGTGTTAGTTGCTAAAAGTAAGGAATTAGTAGAACTTGATTGCACTTTTAAAGGAGGACACTATGCTAAGATTAAGAATACTAATTTGGCCTAAATTAAAGTTAGATTCATCAAGTTGTTTGAATATAAATGAAGAAGTGTAAAAGAACCAAAAAATCATGGGACATGTGGCAGTATGGAACAGAGACAGCTGGAAGATGACAGTTGTAACTGCCAAATGAAATATGTAACTTCCACTGACATGTGACAAAATATGAGATAATTAAGCAAATAAATAGGTAATTTTATAGACAATTGTCATACTCTGGAGCAAGATTTAAAACTACACACACATGCTATAAATAGAACTTTAATAGTCCCCCCCCCTCCCCAGGTACAACAAATCATTACAATATAATTTTCTTAAATTGTCATTCATTTCATCATATATTTTCAATTATTTATATTCCAATTCCAATAATTTGAATATAAGTAATTTTTTTTTCAATTCCTCTACCTTAATACACTTTAAATTCGTGCAATTTACCTTGTGCACTTTAAATTATGTCATTTATGTATCTTTCAGCCGTTTACTTTCTTCCAGCCATTTATCTTCCAACAACAATTTACTTTCTTCTATTTGCGTTTCTTCTAACTTAAATATATTTATGCCAATTTTCACTCTCAATTTCTTAACAATTTTCTTTCAACTCTAACATTTAAGTTCTTTTGACTAAGGCAAAAAGAATTCAAAAACAATCGTTTGATATCAATCATCTTCTAAGAGAATAATCTCCAGTTTTTTAGGAATTTTTCTTTGATTCAACTTGAACCTGACATGCCCGCACTTCACTAAATTTAAAGAATATTTGTGCAAACACTGGCATGCTTGTCTTCAATAGTCATGAGACTATGTCACAATGAATTGGGAATCCGTCAGCTATGCTAAGCTTAAAAAATTTAAATTGCAATTTAAATCCTAAAATTAATATATAACCTACTACTATTTTTGGTTTACAATCTTAAAATATCTAATATTTGATTTGCATTTGAACTGCAATCCTTCATTTATTCCGTGGATAATTCAAAAGAAGTATTTATATCAAGTATTAAATATTTTATAAACTAAAGACAAAAGTGCAAAATATTCCTTGAACTATCTCCAAGCTAGGAAAATACCCTCATATATTATAAAAGTGAGCAAATCAGTCCTTTAAATTCTCAAAATTGAGCAAGTTGCCCCATGAACCCACTTTTTCAATGTCAAATTACCATTGTACCTATATATTAACCTTTTGTGAAATATAAAAATAAAAGTTAACTTCATTCACACCCTGAGATTTATTTTTATCTTCACTTAGACCTCCTCAAATTTGACAAACTTCATTTACACCTCTTATTTTTTCAAACACACATCATTACACCCCCTAATACCACTTAATACCTTAACTACCCTCAATGATGATATATATGATGTTTGGAAACAAGGATTCAATTTCTTTACTACCCTCAAATTTTATTATCTCTATCCAACATTTTTCAACTTTTAACATTATTATCTAGTTATAGAAATAAATTTTTATATATATGTTTTATTATAAATGAATTTAATTTTGGATATATGCCGAAATAAAAAAGAAATGCTAAATTTTTTATTTTTTTAAACTACCAATTAGGGTATATTATTTTCCCTCTTTTAACATTATTATTTAGTTATATAAATTATTATATATATATATTTTACAATAAACAAATATTTTTATGCCAAAATAAAAATTTAATGCCGAAATTTGTATAAAATATTGGTTCTGTCTATTGATCAAAATTTGACCACAAATTTAATGCCGAAATTAATGGTAGTTTTATAACAAAATATTGGTTCTAGCTATTGATCAAAAGATTTTCTCAATTGACACCTAAAATTTGATTATTTTAAAACGCATTTCTTGTTTTAGTGGTAAGGACTTGAACTGTAAACGACGGAGTCGTGACTTTAGATACTGAGAATAATCCATTTGGACACAAAGAAAAAAAAAACATTAATTTTTTATTTTGGCATAAAAAAATCGTTTATAATAAAATATATATATAACAAACAATTTATACAACTAGATAATAATGTTAAACTTGAGTGTGTCTAATTGAAGATAAAATAAATTTTAGGGGTATAAATAAAGTTAATCCTTAATTTTATATTTTATAAAAGATTATTATATGGGTACAATGGTAATTTGACATTTAAAAAGTGGGTCCAGGGGGGCAAGTTGTTCAATTTTGAGAACTTGAGGAACTGATTTGCTCACTTTTATAGTACATGATGTATTTTACTCACTTAAAAGATAGTTCAGAGGAATATTTTGCACTTTTGCCTAACCTAAACAATAAGTAACAAAAAATTAATTGAATTTATTATTATTATTATCGTTATGTTTTTGTTTCTCTAATATGTTACAAATTTCTGAGAAGTCATAATGTAATTTCTACATAAGATTTGTAAATCAAAACGAATTTAAATTAATTAATATCATGAACGAATACTCATTAACTAACAATAGTAAATTTAGAATTTGAACAAAGGTTATTGTGAATTAAATCTTACAATAATATATAGCTCAAGTCAGGAATGGAAATGTGTGGCAAATAATAATAATAATAAAAATAAATAAATAAATAAATAAGTAAACTAAGATTAAAGCTCAAGTGATAAATCTTGACTTAATTGGCTGTTGAATTCACGAGCATGGTGTGAGCTAGGCCATTTCATAATCTGTTATTGTACAGGGAAAGATCAAAACTTGAAAAATCTCATGCGTGGTGTATCATGCATATCGACTTCAATGGTGCTCATTGACATGGCAGACACTCACCAAGCACGAACAACTAGTTGGGATAGATATCATCAACTATCCGACACGTACAATTATTACTTTTTCAATGTCAGTTAGTATAATTTTGTACTTGAGTATATATATATATTTTATATGCCACATGACTTCATGAGAAAAACAAAAGAGTTCAGGTGATGCCCAAAAGTTGATTAGGGAAGTTATCTATATATATACACCCAAAAGGTGTCGAAGTAAGAGTCTTCAATTATTTTTAAAAAAATTCAACGTAAAAGGTACATGTGAGCAATATAACACACAAATTAATATATAAATGTATATATGTATAGATCGATGAAAAACTGTGGATTTCTGGACTGTAGTTATTATATTTTGTGAAAAATTATCATTGCATGTTCTAGTCTCCGAGAGTCCAATACCATACTTTAACTGAATATAAAAATATGCAAAATCATCAATGCAGGTCCAAGAACATACTTTAATCGAATAAAAATATGATGCCCAAGTACATACCTAAATCGAATAAAGAATCATTATAAACATAACCAGGCCGGCCACCATTTAACTTCAATATTTTAAGTTGTAATGTGACATTATTTAAATTTAACCCTATCACTACCGCCAGTAAATCCACCAAAATCGTTATTAGTATTATATACATGCATATATGGAAAGTTATGATAAAGTCAAAATCTCATTTAAGTTGACCTGAGATATATGGATATATAAAAAGAGCTATGTAGTTAAAATTGTGTAAATCAGCAATTAAAGAGAAATATGAGATCCTCTTCTCTAGCCTGCCTTGTGTTGATCTTCTACTACTGCTCTATTTTTCTATGTTCAGCCAATCCAATCTCTAATTTTATAAGTAGAGAGCTATTTGATTCATTTTTTCTACACAAGGATGATAGTGCATGCCCTGCTAAGGACTTCTACACGTATGATACGTTCATCGAAGCATCAAAAAGCTTTCGAAAGTTCGGAAACAGAGGGAGTTTAGCGACGCGAAAGCGTGAGATTGCGGCATTTCTTGCACAGATATCTCACGAGACCACCGGAGGTTGGGCCACCGCGCCGGACGGACCTTATGCTTGGGGTTTGTGCTTTAAAGAGGAAATTAGTCCGCCCAGTAATTATTGCGACTCCAACATCACGGTTTGGCCTTGCTACCCGGGAAAGTCTTACAAAGGAAGAGGACCTATTCAACTATCATGGTAAAAAATACACACACTTCATATATGTTATATTTGTTTTTTCCCCCTTCAAATCGCGGTGTCTTGGACGACTAATTTATGAGTGTCTTGGACGACTAATTTATGAGTTCGTGTAAAATAATTTTACTACACGAATTCAGTAAAAATCAGACTACGTCTGTCCAAATGGTGGAGTATGCATAACTTAACTGTCACGACAAATTATATATGATAGTAATACGTTTAATAAAATCGGTATTTCAATAAGTAATCATTCTCGAATTATATTTTTTTGTTTGGAATAGTGATAAATTGATAATATGAGGTTAACCATTCTGAAAAAAATAAACAAACCTATATAATTGATTACTTTAATATTAGTATAATTACAATTATCATTTTTCGAGATTCGTCAAATTACACCATACAGAATGTTTAATGATTATAGCTAGTTTCCTTCTCTTTAAGTAATCGCTACCGGGAATATGAAATTATCTTTATATATGCTAATGTAATTTTATTAAATATCTTCATAAATACAAATAAATGAGTGTATTATAGTCATTTCACCACTAAAAAACTTATAAAGTAAGAGTTGACGGTTTTTGTCACGGGAAAGGTAATACTGGGGTGTTTGTTTTAGTTGTGATATTAATTTGATGCATACATATGGCAGGAATTACAACTATGGGCCGGCCGGCAAGGCATTGGGGTTCGACGGACTGAAGAATCCAGAAACTGTATCAAACAACTCTCTAATTGCATTCAAGACAGCCCTTTGGTTTTGGATG
Source organism: Cornus suecica (assembly GCA_963922005.1). Lineage (NCBI taxonomy): Eukaryota > Viridiplantae > Streptophyta > Magnoliopsida > Cornales > Cornaceae > Cornus > Cornus suecica. The sequence goes on from OY998238.1 coordinate 1,954,216, forward strand.
AACAGTCGACCACCGAAACCATCTTGTCACAAAGTCATGATCGGACGTTATGTGCTTACAAAAGCAGATTTAGCAGCTAATCGGACGCTTGGTTTTGGATTGGTCACTAATATTGTTAATGGTGGACAAGAGTGTGGATTACCCGACGATGAACGAGTTAATAATCGAATTGGATATTTCAAGCGATATGCCAAGTTGTTTAATGTTGACACAAGACCTAACTTGGATTGCGGATATCAAAAATCATTTTAATTCATATATATATATATATATATAACTGGCATGCAAGATTGAAATGTTCCGACTCATCTTCTTGTATGTGTTTTTAGTGTATGGTTGTTATGCTTGGTGGAATAGAATATTGGAATGCTTAGACTCATCTTCTTGTATTTGTTGTTTGCAATATTAATTGTTGGCTTCTTCTGGAATTGGAATGAACAGGTTGGAATAAATTTTGGGTCAAAATTTATAATCATAGAAACAGAAAAGTACATGCAATTTGAAGTTTTCATCCCATATATAGAACTTCGGCCATTTCTCTCGCTATATTGCGATAATGGTTTACATTATCGGTTTCACACTTTACATAATATGTTCTTAATATTTTTTAAAAGAGCTAATATCGTTATATAATATTATGTGAATCGGTTACAGTACTGATCAAAATTGGTACCATCCTCACAAATCATGATACCAATATAGTTTTAGGTCCAAAGTTAAAATCACTTTATTGTGGGGACCGATCTATCACCGTGTTGTTTTGATTTCATAATTTCACATTATGAGAAGTAAATACATTAATCAACAAAGAATAATTCAAAGGTTCGGGTGAACAAGACAAAGATAAAAATAAAAAATAAAAATTACACATGCCATTGCACATAGCACTGAGAAGGGAAAATTTTCCTTTCAAGGAAGTAGTAATTTTCTATTTCTCATATTTAAGATGTAATTGGCAAATAAAAAAGTAATATACATTGTACAAAATATAAATAGGAAAGAGAATTTTATGAAATTAAGTGATGGATCATAAAATATTGGTTAGTTATTTTATCAATTAAATCTTAGCTTCGTGTCAATTTAAATATTCAACAGTCCATAAAGGTTATTGATGAGTTATTGAAGTGCACGCATATTTTACATGCATATATGTACTACCTTATATATTTAAAAGGTGCACTGTACTCACTAGTCACTACTCTTTATCACTCTTGTAACATAAACAGCTTAAGTCAAATACGACTTTAGACTAATATCGACATTAACCTCAGTCAAATACTTTAAAACAGTGATAAAGAATTACAAATCCATTTTTTATTACCGTTCAAAAAAAAGAAGAAGCAAGGGGCAATATCGTCCGTCGAACCAAGCACTGCGGGGTGTGTTGCGCACCGCGAACACGTCAGAAACCCTGGGCCGTTTCGATTGAGAACCAGCACTTTCTTTTTCCCTTCGATTTTTCCCGCCTATTTTATTTCTGCATATCTTGGCGATCACGCCGTTCATCACACTCTCTCCGATTTCAAAAGCCCTCCAAATTCATTGCAAAATTTTCATCATAAATTTCAAAATTACTCTCTCTATCTCTTCTCAACACACACAAACACACACACACACACACACACAAACACAGTACGGCTTCGTGTTTTAGGAGATTCAATTTCATCAGAATCGTGAAAATGGAGTTCCTCGAGGAGCAGTGCGGTAAATATTACAGGTAATTCATCCAATTTATCACAATTTTTTTCTCCAATTTGAATTTGATCTATTTCCCCCCTTTTTTCCTGTGTATTTCTGGAATATTTTGCTTTTTGTGGATTATCACTTTGAATCTAATTGGTTCGGTGTTGTTGATTATTGAAGTTTGAAAATGATTCGTGATTCAGTAATTGGGGAACCGAATTTGTATGAAATCAACTTGAGAATGAAATATTATAATGAATTCGTGACTGTTTCGGAAGAGTAGTAAATTGCATATTTGGAGGATGAGATGATCAGTTCCTGAATAATTTCACTGTTTTTTTCGATTTTTTACTGTTTTTATCGAATGTGTGTTCACCCACACACACGCACAGAAGCTAGGGTTCTTGCTCATAGTGAATTGGTTGGTTCTGATATGTGTCTTTGTACTCTTCATCTGTTAATTTGATCTATTGATCTCGCTGATTATTTCTCAGGTTTTAGCTGCTTGGTTTTTTGATTTTTGGCTTGGCTAAAGTTGTGATAATGGAGATCGGCAGACAACAAAATTCGCGAGATGTAAGTCTCGTCACTTTTAATCTCAAGAAATACACTGTTCGCATTGAATATACACAAATTTTATTCTACTTTATTGGCTTAAACTTGAATCTTATACACACTATATTTCTCTCTAAATTAAATTTCTGGTGGATGGGTAGGGGGGGTTGATGTTGTTGTTATTCCATTTAGTTATTTGTCTATTGATTGTTTTAATTTATTTGTGATAAGTAGATTGATTTGAGGTGCTGCATCTAGTATTATGTCGGTTTCTCTATTTGATTGTTTTTGCATCTTATTCTAGAGATGGTATTGGCTACATGGTACCCTCGGCCAATTACTGAAGGAGGTGTATTAGTTGCGCGAGTGTTGGAGTCCGTGTGTGTTGTGCATCTCCTCCACTGATTGGCCGGGGGTATATGCCACATGGTACCTCGGGGTACCTAAATCTTGTCCTTAGTATGGTCTCATTATACTTATGTTGATGGAAAATGTAGGTAATTTTTATATTTCTTCAAATGAACTACGAATATGGGAGTTGAGATATTTAGATGTTTAATACATTTCAAATATAAATTTTAGGATCGTATGAGTGATGTTCGGAGTTTTGGGAGCAATTATCATCCATGTAGCCAATCCAGGAAGATCTCGATAGGTATTCTGGTAGATTCCTCTGCGGAAACAAGACCCAAAACTAAAAGGGAAGATGTGGCTGCAGTGGCAAATGCAGAAAAGTTAACTTCATCGAAAGGAAATTTCAGGGAAGATAGAAAAATTGGAGAAGAAGCCAGAGCTGCTACTAATAGTAGGCAAACTGAGGCTCCAGAGCTGGTGACTTCCCCCTGGGTTTCTACTAAGACCTCCTTCCAGGAGAAACCAATTTCGGAGGCAGTTCATTATGCAAGACCGGCTTCAAAGTTACCAACTACAAGTGGAATGCACAAAACATGTGACGAAGCAAAGGCAGCATCCTCACCATATTCTGTTCAGTTTTTTGCAAACCAGATGTCTGTCCTGCAATCTGTTGATGAAAATCAGAAGAAATTTAACAGGGTCACTTACAGAGAGGAGAGAGTGAAGGATGTAACTGCAAAGAGGGTGCGGGAATCTTCATTTGCAACTGTGCAGGAAGTATTTGTCCCAGAAAAAGATGTGGTAGAGGCTAAAGAAAACAGACCAGAAGATAGACCCAGTGAATCTTTGAGAATGAAGCTTTGGGACATTTTGGGAACTGTTTCTTCACCAAACAAGCAGGTCATCGACTCTCAGGCTCCTGAGGTGGGCGCAATAAGCCCAGAGCAGAAAATTGATCAAACAAGTAATCCTGCTGTGAAGCCTGGACAGAACTCAGACACAATAGAAAGTGATTCAGAGAATCCTGGGAATACTGTTAGGAGACCGGTGACTCGTTCATTTTCCCGGAAGAGAACTTCATCTAAAGTGCAAGTAAACAAAGCTAGAAATGTGCCATCATCTACTTATAAACAAACACACCTGCAGAAGAATGTCTTCTCTTTTGACTCTGGAAGGTCAAACTATGGTGCTTCTTCAATGTCTCAGAGAAAGAAGAGTGGGAGAAAGGGTTTTAGTATAGAGCCCCGTAACATCTGCTTTCTACAAAAGGATAATTCAGGTGACAGTCAGCAAGCAAGCGATAGGATTAAAGCAACAAAACCTGCTGAGAAAACATCTTCAGTTGGAACTAAAACAGGAGGTAAGCAAAGTTGTGCTCCTAAGAAAGCCAGTGTGTTTGTCGAGCCAGAACATGGAATCCATAGGACTGATTCCCCTAAATCACCTATGGTGAATGTGATTCACAATGTAGGTGATATCAACAGTCCAGTATTTTCAGGACAACAAGTCGGCCAAGAAGACTTCACCTATCCATCTTTGAAGAGCATGGTGGACCGACAATCAGATTTCAAGACCACAACATTTGAAAGGAGAGCACCAATTAAAACTTCTTCACTTGGCTCACTTCCAAAAACCAACCAGAGGAAAGTGTTTGTTGAGTCAGAACGTGAAATCCAAAGGACTGATTCCCCTAAATCACCAGTGGGGAATGTGATTCATAATCTAGGTGATATCAACAGTCCAGTATTTTCAGAACAACAGGTTGGCCAAGAAGACTTCACCTACCCATCTTTGAAGAACATGGTGGACCGACAATCAGATTTCAAGACCAAAACATTTGAAAGGGAAGCGCCAACTAAAACTTCTTCACTTGTCTCCCTGCAAAAAACCAACCAGAGGGAACTAGATGATTGCAGTCCTGCAGAGAGAGTATTTAAGATGGAAGGCATTCGTAGCTTCCATAGTTTGCTAGCTTCAAAACCAGACTACCATGAAATACATGTGGACACGGAATTGTCTGTATCCTTCATATTATGCAGCTGATAATATTTATAATATTGGATATGAGTATTGGTTTACAACCTATTTCAACTCCTTCTGTCTGTTGTATTTCCTTAATTGACTTTTTAGGATGATGAAGGAGAACTTGAAAATTCTCCTTTCCTGAAATCAGGGCCTACTTTGGAAGAAAAAGGGGAAGATAACATGCGATTCAAATCATTATCTGAACAGAGGGATTCCGGAAGCCCTGCAGAAGGTACACCTATTAATGAAGGTTTGAACCACATAGAAGAAAATGATGCAGAAAACATGCTGTCTCAATCATCATTTGAAGAGAAGGATTCTGAAAGCCCCGAAGAAGGTTCGCCAGTTACTGAAGGTTATTACCACACACCCTCAGTTATTTGCACATGTATTATATGTTCCTCCAATATATATAGTTAAATATATAAAGAATATACAGATATACACATGAACTTCAATAATACAATTGTTAACTTGATTGAGAAAATTGACGTTAAGTTGATTGGGTAAATTTATGTCAATGATCATTATTTGCATGATTTTATAGATGATTGTAAACATTTCTTGACTTTTTTTTATTTTTATTTTTATTTTTTATTATTTTTTTATCTTACATTCATATTCCAAGGATAAACATATCTTTAACTTACTGATATCTTGATATCAATAGTTATTTACGCCTTGTGGCCCATATTTACCCCCAAGGTGGAAAAATCAAGTTTCATTTTTAGAATTAGAGATGTGTTTACTGAATGTCATCTATATGTTATTCGATAGAGTATTTTGAGATGCAAACAGAGTAAATTAAAAATGTGCTCAATTTAAAATTTCTTGTTGGAGGGAGGGAAGGAACTAAGAACTGATTTTTAACATTCTGTTGTCTACTCATCAAGCAAGATGATTATCTGGTGTTTTTCCTGCTTAGGCCTTAATGAGTTATTGGCTGGACTATCCAGGCCTTTTCCAGTTTTTCAAATCTTGTATTTATTTGGAGGAAACTGGGTTTTGCTGTGATTGTAAAGTTTCTTAACCGGTCCATTAACTGCATACAGTCATATGTAAACTTAACATTGTATCTTGGGGTGATTATCTAATTGGAAAAGTTGAGGAGTTTATTTAAGTAGGAATGTTTGACCCTTTTATAAATCATGGCCACAGGATATAAAGCGACCACCAAATTTACATGTTAACTGTATCTTACATAGCATTAGTATAAGATGAAGATCTAGAAAGGCTGATAAATATCACAGAACAACCTAAACCCATTCAAATATGATATTTGCAACCCGTTGAGGCAACTCATAAAATGAATTCAAAGAGCATGAACTCATGAAAATTTGATATGGATTTTGGTTGCCTGCCATTAATCAGCATTGTGTAGCAGGTCATACCTTGTAAATCATGTGAGAGCATTGCAATTTTGTTTGCTTCTGGTCATACTTTTGGTATACTGAAGCTTACCAGTAGTATCTGTGTACTTTTTGTCTATGACCTGTCCATTAAATGGTCAGACTGCTTGTCATTATTGATAAGCTGCACCCTGCTGCAGATCATGATCAGATGTTTCTTCTTATTAGCGTTTTCTCTTGCTTTGTCTACTGAACATGTTCAGATCCCTGGAAAACAGAAGTATTGCTTTCAGAATTTGTGGCTGCTAAGAAACCAAAGTTCCCTTTTCATCGAAGCAAAAGGCTCCGCAGCCAAGAAGGGACTGAACTTAATGATTTTAGTCCCACCTTGCTCTCTCCAAAAGGTACTCCTTCATGAAGATCATTTTGTTCTACTCCCTCGCCGCTGTTGTAATTTTCTCTATTTTCTTTTATTGTTTGTATTATTCTATGTTTTTTTGTTGTTGTTCTTTATCATTCTCTCTCTCTCTCTCTATATATATATATATATGTATATGTTACTTTGATGCCGGTATCATTATTTCTTCTTTGGCTATCATTATTTCTTCTTTGGCTGTACAAAATGGACAGGTGATAGAAGTAATGGTTTTGAGGGACTTTCTGAACAGTACCAAGAGGATGGTTTGGCTAGGTATTTCTTTTTCTGCTGAATAAAACAATTAAAATTCCAACAAATAAATTTTAATTTCCACCTTAAATTGACACTTCCTTTTCTTTCACATGACAATATCTCAGTGCTATTGGTCTATTTGCTATGGCTTTAGAAAGAGTCAAAAGAAAAATGAAGTCAATGACAAGTAAGAAATCTGCTGAAATTTTGATGTCTGTTGCTGAGGGAATACAGTCGCAACTCCAGAATGCTGAGTCTCAGATTCAAACAGACATGTATGTATGTTTGAATGATAGGTCTACCAATTTAGAAAATTGGTTTCTGAAGTGTGTATGTCTGATGTTTCAGGGGAAAGCTTACAAGCCTCTGCAAATCGAAAAGGAAACGTCTAGAGACTAGATTCCAAGGTAATGGTCTGTAATAATTTATTACTTTAATAAACTTAAAACGTAATATAGTTCCTCATTGAATTGATCAGATAGTCCCTGCAACTGGTCTTATACAGTCTCTTTCTAAGCACTGAGCATTGGATATTCATATTTCATATTAGGAAACCAAGTTACTCGAGAACCTCTGTTCTTAAATTTTTGAAGTGTTTTAGACCACAATAAGCAGTAGATGCTCGAGTTTCTGAAGCATTTGGGTAATTGTGTTGCCCCTAGGTAAATTCATCTGTACCAAAATAGAATTTTTGTATACGTATTATAGATACTCAATGAATTGATCAGATAGCCCCTGCAACTGGTCAGATACAGTCTCCTTCTGAACATAAGAAATGCATAATATGAAACCAGGTTAAACTGGAACCTCTATTCATGAAAATTAGAAGTGTTTTAGACCACAATAAGCAGTATGTTTGAGTTTATTGTAAAACGCCTAGTGTATTTTCGTACAAATAAATTTACCAAATGGTTTGTTGATCTTTGACGTAAGAATATCTTATACTTGGCGAAGCTCTTAGTTTTAATTATGAGCTCTCTTCTTATCTTGAAGCTTTGTGAGGTTAACTCTTCTCTTGTGAGAGACCATGCTTTTATTTTGAAAAAAAAACTGCCAAACTGCTTCAGAATTTTTATACACAGGAAGCGTAGTCGCTTTTGTTTTGAAAAAAGAAAATTAGAACGAAAATGTAGCTTCAAATTTTGCCATAAAAAAGTTTTGAAAATAATGACATAAATTAGTAAAGTAATTATCACATATAAAAACAAATATATATGATGATATTGTATCCCGACAATATATACCATAAGTTCTTATTCAGTCCTTTGAATTCGTTTTCCGGTAATTATGTTTATATATGGACTCATTCCCAGATGTGGCCATAGAGTATTGAATCATTAGTAAATTCACTGGTCTGGTGTTCTTATTGTTCTCGGAGACCCAAATGCCGCCTTTAACCTTGCATGCAACATGCTCTCACATGAGTGCATGCATGCTTATATAGTTTCCCTCTTATAGTAATGGAATGGGTAATTTTCATGCAGAGCAACAGGAACAGCTGAGGATCATAAATGAAAAGTTCAAAGAAGAGGTTTCTCGGCATATCCAGGATTGCAGGAGTACAGTTGAAGGAGTAGAAGCACAAAGGATAGAATTTAAAGGAACCGTGGACAAACAAAGTACAAACGATAAGTTCTTTTAAAACGTTTATTTAATAACTGTGTTCATTCCATGTTTTAGGTTGTTGAGGTGTTAGTGAAATTGAGGTTCTAATACTCATATCAACTTATTGTATATAAGTGGGTCAGTACTGTTGTCTTCTGTCTGTGTAATGTATATATCACAGTGCAAACACTGTACTTGGAATTATAGAACCGGATACAATTAATTGGTTAGGCCTTGATATAAAGGTGTAGATGGGCATGCTAATACACTTCCATTTTTTTGTTGTCAGCACATAAACATGAATGTCATGTACTGCTTATATCACCTTCTTTTAGTAAAAAGGGCACTGCAGTAGAAGCTTTCAGCAGTGGATATCTTCCAACATCCAAGTCCAATATGATTTGTAATGCTCGAGTGTCTCCTAGAAATAAATGAGGCAGGCATTCTGATGTGTTTTACAGCTTTCAAAGTTGTCAATTATCCGTTTGGTGCATGCGTCAGGAGCCAAGTTAGTGCCTTTTATGCTCAGCAGACAAGGACTTAGATGTCTCGTATTTTTCGAAAAAGTCACATGTTGCATGTGTCTTATGACTTATATTTTATCCTTTTCCCCATTAGTTCTTCAATGACGAATTATATCTCCTGTCATTTGGTTAAAAATGATAGATTTAACATAGGGAGAGATACTGGAGAGTTTCCTGCCCAACTCCACAAACACCCATTACCTCGGTTCCAGTCTTACTCTTTCTTAACTCTTCTTACTTCTTCTTTATTTCCATCATAGAATAGAAATGCTACATTCAACCATGGTTCTGAAATTCTAATATGTAATATATATACACATATTCTTAGTTTAGCTATAATCTTCAATCACAAAATAATAAATTTTCTTGCTATTTTTTTGCTTAATCACTACATTATCCTATTAAAATTTTTAATAAGTGTTTCTATTATTCATCTCTCTCTATTTAGTTATTTTTTGTTGTTTTTATTGAAACTATCGGCAAGTCAAAGCCCCGCCTTATGGGGACTCTTACCACTGCATACTGTTAGAGACATTGAGTAACATGATAATTTTGTTTGTTATTACATACTGGAGGTTATAAATGAAAGTATCAATTGGTTGGACTGCTTGTATTGCTGCAATGATGTATCAGCAGAAATCACAAATTTGTTTCAAAACAAGCTGCCAAACAAATATTACTTTTGAAACCTTATTTAGCTGACCAGCTGGCAGAGCACTAAATTCCAGTACTTATTCTAATACATTGTATTGATACTTTAAATGTCAGAATCATCACAGCTGAAGGTTCTCTTGCAAGCAGAAGAAACAATTGAGACACAACTGAATGATGCTCATAGAAGAATCATGGCTGTCCAGAAGGTAAGTTCTCCTCTTGCAATCTGATCAGTATGTTGCTTGCCAAATGGTTATTCAGTTGTTCCAGGGTCATAGTTTATAGTTATCATGCTGAGTTATTCTATATTTTGGGGACCTGTCAACTTTGGGGAGCATATTGTTTATATTGGCAGACAAATTCCTTCCATAATTTATGCCATTTGGTTTGATTACCAGATCCCGGAATTCACTTGGGGTGCCTAAACTAATAGTATTACGGTGAAATTTTCGAAACATCATAAAAGTGTTGTTAAGGTTTAGTATTTCTAATTGTTATATAAATTCTTATATTAAAAGATCTCTTAGAAATGTTTATAAAACATAAAATATTTTTCATAACACAATAAGTACATAAAAATGAGAAGGGGGATTATGGTATTTTCATTTTTTTGACCTTTCTATAATTTATGCGTGCTAGGGAGTCCAAATATTAGGGGTTTTCAAATTTTCAGGGGGGACCATGCCCTCTTGAACTCCATGTAGGTCTCGCCCTGGTTATAGTTAGATTCCCCACATGACCTCACCAGTGTTTTAATGATATTTAGAACGTCTAGTTTCAGAACATAGACAACAAAAGCATATGGACCTGGACCTGGACCTGGACCAGCCAATTACATCAGTTATAAAAGGAACAACAATATAAGGGGAAAATCCTTTCCTCTCCTATTGTTGGTGACAGTTTGTGCATGTAGTGATATAGAATCCCCATTCAGGAGGTTTCAGTTGTTTTCTTATCCTTTCCGTTTATTGTTTCTTTATGTATTTGCCACATTAGGATTCACTATCTTTTGAATTCATCATATTCTGGAATTTGACCATGTAAACATCTTTAGCGCTATATCTCATGCAAATGTCACCTATTTGATGTCCTCATCCTTGCCCTGCCATGAAATTATCTTTTTGAGTAACAATTTCACGGGACATGGTAATCTGAAACATATTCAACCCTGGAATTCCTGCTGTGTTACATATTGAATGGTGGATCCTTAGATTCCTTACCTCAGGGGTGTGTGAGAAGCTGGGAATATTTCATAGTTTGATCATCTAAACACTTCATCTAATAGCTTAGGTGTTACTCTCTGAATAGTGCTTCCTCATATGTTGCTGCTTTGCGCCGCTGTCTGAAAATTTTGATCAACTATTGTTATCCCATAATAGTCTAACAGTTACTTCAACCTTTTGAGATAATTTGTGAATAGGATGACATGCATGTTAACTGGTTTTATGCATTGCAGTTGGCAAGAGAAAAGATGGTTCAATTGAAATATGTAGTAGCCGAGTGCTTAAAGGAGGGTATCCTCAGTTGACATGATTTCCACTGGTATCTAGCAACAAGACATATACCCATGACCCAAAATATGATAAGAGTTGTGAAGATGTTATCAATGCTGAGAAGTTGGTTGTAATGTAAGTTTTCTCATCTTAAAGGCGATGAAGTGAGACTATAGAATTTTCCTTCTTTGGAAGTTATTCAAGTCTTCCCAAGTTTGTTTCTTAGTTGTATGGACAACAAAATAGTCTCTAAATGGCTTGAACTGTGAGCTTTCGCTCTTTTTAGGTCGTTGTCGCTAAAGTGCTTGCTCTTAGCCCCTGGATAGCATGCAATGAATTTTAATATGAGTTAGGGATTTACTGTACAAAGGATATAATTTTTTGCAAATGAAGTATTGCACCAAGTACACCAACACCCAAATCAGGATAGAATATATACTTGTATCTGGTTTCATCATTTTGTTTAGGCACGGATGCAATTTTATTCTCCATTTTGTGTTCCGGTGTTGAATATTTACGGTTGTGGAATCAACTTATGTTGTCTAGGGTTAAGCAAGTGAACCCTCTTGAAGAGTTGTCCTTTGTTTTACCGTAAAACTCTAGGTGTTTGACTGTTCCTGTTTAAAATTATTAAGGACAAAGTAATAAGTTGCTGGGACAATCACTTGAATTATCATATTGATCAGCGATTTTGAAGCATTCTCATCAGCCGGTAACATAATGGTTAGATGTTATACGTCGAATGCCAAAGCCACCAAAAATATAGCAAGTGCAAAAAACAATGACTCGAGGTAGAAGATTGTAGGAAAGAAAAGTTACTAAACAGTAAAAAGTGATTCTGTACGTGAATGCTGGTGAGCAGAACATCATAATCGATATCCACACGTTTTTTTGTACGGATTGGAAGCATTTGTGGAGTGATAAACATAAACAGGTGAAGAATATGAAGATAAAACGGGGGTGTTTATCTTCATATTTTTTTATTTTTTTATTTTTTCTGGTAACAAACAAAAGGAATTCAAGGTTAACAGAATGGACAAGCCAAGAAAACTATTGGAACTATTGGAGCTCAGATTGCTTGGAGTGACGAGCCCAATTGTCGATGTCGTGTGCCTTACAATTTTTGGAAATTCAATGAAGAGAGAAATTCTCTTTTGGCAAATAATAGATCTTTGATATCTTCAATCAAAACAGTAGAGAAATTCTTCATATTTTATAGGTAAATAGCATTAAACCCCCCTCAACTATACTATCTCTCCCAACTAACCCCCTCAACTATGTTTTTGACTGTAAATCCCCCAAACTATCATGATTGTTACAATTCAATCCCTCCCGTCATAACGCTGTTAGTTAAATTTAGGGTAATTTGCACTCAGATTCTCTAAAGTTTTGATCAATTGCACTCACTCCCTGAGATTTCATTTTCTTTACAATGACACCCCTGAAGGGGTTAAGACACCATGAAATGACTCTTGTGCCCTTGCTTTAGTGTAAAAGGCATGTTGACTAAATTAATGAACCAAACAACCCTTGTATATTAAGCTCAATTTGAAAAACTTCTCAAGTACTTTGGATACAAAGATTTTTGAAATAGGGATATCTACATATAGGTAGACATAAGGATCACTAATTACAAATAGGTAAACTTTTACCTTTCAATTACTAATACATCAACTTAACTAAACTAATTACAAATGGGTCAACTTTTTTGTTTAAATACTCAAATACCTCCAAATAAATTCCAATTTTCTTTTTATTCTTCTCTCCCATTCCAAAATTCCCAAACATTCAAAAATAAAAATAAAATATTTCGGAAAAATTATAAATATTTTTAAAAAATTAAAATATTTATGGAAAAATAAAATATTTCGAAAACAAAATGAGGAAATAAAATATTTCGGGAAAAATAAAATATTTTGAAAAAATAAATTATTTCGGGAAAAATAACTATTTTGGGTAAAATAAAATATTTCAAAAAAAATTAGGAAATAAATATTTCAGGAAAAATAAAAAATTTGGAAAATAAAAAATATTTTGGGAAATAAAATATTTTTCCCGAAATATTTATGACATGCATTCAAAGCAATTCATACTAAACAAGTAAGATTCAGATTATGTCCACTGTCATATTAAAATAAATTATCTAAATATAACTCACCTAAGATTTATTATTTTTTAAGACACCAAATTTCAAAACAAATTCAACTCAATCAACTTGTTCTTGATACTTCTTGACACAATTGACTTCAATATATTGCATTGTAATCACCAAGAGGTCTAAGACTTGAACACATTTCGTTGAAAAGAAGAAGAAAAAAAGTGAAAAAGAAATAAACAAAAATATTTCAAAATATTTTATTTTTCAAGAAATATTTTATATTTTTTTTCCTCGTTTTTTTGAAATATTATATTTTTTTTCCTCATTTTTTTGAAATATTATATTTTTTTTCTCATTTTGTTTTCGAAATATTTTATTTTTCCAGAAATATTTTAATTTTTTCAAAATATTTATATTTTTTCCGAAATATTTTATTTTTATTTTTGAGTGTTTGAGATCTTGGAATGGGAGAGAAGAAGAAAAAGAAGATTGGATTTTTTTTGGGGGTTTTTGAGTTTTTAAACAAAAAAGTTAACCCATTTGTAATTAGTTTAGTTAAGTTGATGTATTAGTAATTGAAAGGTAAAAATTTACCTATTTGTAATTAGTGATCCTTATGTCTACCTATATATAGATATTCCTATTTCAAAAATCCTTGTATCCAAAGTAATTGAAAAGTTTTTCAAATTGAGCTTAATATACAAGGGTTGTTTGGTTAATTTATTTAGCCAACATGCCTTTTACACTAAAGTAAGGGCACAAGAGTCATTTCATGGGGTCTTAACCCCTTCAGGGGGTGTCATTGCAAGGAAAATGAAATCTCAGGGGGTGAGTACAATTGATCAAAACTTCAGGGGATCTGAGTACAAATTATCCTAAATTTAACTAACTGCGTTATAACGGGAGGGACTAAATTGTCACAATTTCATAATTTGAGGGACCATCACTTAGTTGAGGGGGATTAGTTGGGAGAGAGAGTATAGTTGAGGGGGGTTTAATGCTATTTACCCTATTTTATATGATCGATACGAAAAAATATAGATAAAAGAATCAGTTTTGTAATGCTTTTTTACTGTTAAGTGACGTTATTTCTAGCACAAAGAGAGAAGAGAGCAGTCTGTGAAGTGGGAGTCACGTGACAGCTTGTGATATTTAAGAAATCACATTATCCTTGTTACGTGATTTTGATTAATTTCTTGTTTACAATAAACAAACCCACAAAAAAGATTGTTTAGTTTGGTTGACAGTAATGTTTGAAAAACAGTGATCGTTATTCCTTCATCGGGAATAAAGAATTTGATAGACCTGACTGATTAGAAATACCATATCCTAAAAATAAAAAATTACAAATAACTGAAATTCGAAATAAGGTTTTCACAATCAAATACAAATCCGATATCATTGTCCGGATCAATGGTGGGGTTATTCATCTATTTATGATCTTGAATTTGTGGTGGAACGTATGCCTTTGCCCTGGCACTTGAAATGAGCAGACAAGGGCACGTGAATAAAAAAGAAAATCACGTGAATGTCACGCTTGCCTCTCCTCTTCCTCTGCTCCATATTTTTGTACAAATTCGATGGTCCCCTCTGGCTCAATCAAACTACTTCTTAAAGGGACTTCACCACTCACCGCCAATACATTGCCAAATTCCACATAGCGTGGCTATTAGGTTCCCACGACATGGTCAATGTCTTCTTTCGTTGCCACATTTTGATATATATATATATATATATTCTCAATTTAAATGTGCATATTCACTATTTAACTCATCTCATTCCAAAATAAGAAACCATCTCATTCTAAAATAAAAAAAGTCAATGTCACTTTATTTGATTTTTTGAACCGGAACTGGGGTGAATCGAACACCCCGGTTCCGGTTCAGTTATGTTCGGTTCCGACCGGTTTCGATTTGATTCTTGAACACTCTTAATTCTACCATTCACTTTAATTGTATTCACATTAAGTTTATTCTCAAAAATAATAATAAAATGTATTAATTTTTAAAATTTTATTTGATTTATTGTATAAAACTTCTCACCCTAAATTTAAATTTTTTTATGGAGGATATATTATCAAATTTGTATAAATTATTCTATAATGTATGTTAATAAGAAAAATGCATAAATATAATTCAATAAGAAGGGCATTATGGTAATTAATGAAATAATTTGGGCAACTTGCCACTTCATATAATAGTTAAGGAATTTTTTGTCATTTTTAAAGTTTAGGAGGGTTTTTAAGGAAAGAACATATAGTTGAGGGGGGTTTATTACACTTTATCCAAAATAAAATTAATTTTTCATTCATTATCATACCAATAAAAATCATCATCTCAAAATATTAGATTTCCCGAAATGAAATATCTTTCATGAAACCGGAGCCTACGTTTTCACGTGCCATTTGTCATGAAGCTTTCTACATCTAAGTACATGCATTTTCTGGTTCCACCACTGAATATAATAGGTCTGTATATAATATATATATGTATAGATAATCTTCCACCTTTCACATGTCCTGAGATGGAAACTGCTTACCTCCGTCCACTTAACTTTATTCGTCTTCATGAGAGATTGTCCACGTCGCCAAGGAACAACAAATATCAACCATCAAAATAATTCGAGTCCGGTGTAGCTTTTAATAACATATTTCGTTGTCAATTCCTCAAAAATTTCCATTGAAAATCCTAAACAAAAGAGTTACAATATATATATATATATATATATATATAAATCTGTATATTTACAATTTTTATCCTAAAATTTAGGATATTTAGGATTGAGCCCCACTGGAATTTTTATAAAAAATTTCCATTGAAAATCCTAAACAAAAGAGTTCCTGGAACCCTAAAGCCTCTCTCTTGCCTTTCTCTGCCCGTCTCTCTGACCTCTCGCCTCTCTCTCTGGCATATATATATATATATATATATATATGTATTATCTCTCTCTTTATATATATAGGTACATATATATATTATTTCATCAGCTACTGAATTTTCTAATTATTTTTCTTTCTTAAAATGAATTTGGTTTTTTTTTTTTGATTTTTTGGAATTTAATAATGTGCACACTTTTGGTACTAAATGCTGTTTTTTTTTTCTAATGATGTGGCAATTTGTGTAAAATTGTCTGAAGATTGATATTTGGATATATTGGAAATCAACCATGTTTTGTGCTGTTAGATTCATTTTGTTTGTCATCTGGCTTTATACGTTTGGTGAACGATTCCTATTGCTAGGAATAGCAGCTTTGGTGATACAATTAATTATAATGTGATATATATATGTATATATATATGTTCATCAGAGGATGCATGTTGAATTTGAATTCTATGTCATTTCGGTTGCATTTTTCAATCAATATTGAATAAAGGGTAAATTATACTTTCATCCCCTGTTATTAGTATAAATTACATTCACACCTTCTCTTGTTTTGCTAATTACAGTTTCACCCCTGAAACTATATCCAGCGACCGGATATGTGAAATTAATCTTATACCCCTTTTTTATATTTATTTTAAATAATCAAATATTCTTTTATGTTAAATTACCTATTTACCCTTCCATCATCTTCTTCATCCCACCCCTACTCTCTCCTAAAACCCCTTAAATCAAACCTTAACCCTAAAATGAACTACCAATTATCAAACCTCAATTCCTACCCATACTCAATTAATTGTTCATTTTCAATGACAGAAAAATCAAAGCAAAATGACATATATATCTATATATATCTCTATCTCTATATATGTCTATCTATATATATACGCACATATCTATCTATATATATTCACACATATATATATACACGCATATATATATACATATATAACTATATATATATCTATCTCTATATATACACTCATATATCTCTATCTCTATATATATACGCACATATATATCTAAATGGGTGTGTTGATTTTTTGATATTTTTGGTCTAAATCATGCTTCTTATAGGAAGTATTTGTTGATCTTAGACCCAATTTATGCTTCTATGAATATAGATTGAATTTGCTCAAAACCCAATACTCAATTTCTTCATACATATACATCTCTATATTTATGCATATACATATATATATATATATAAGTGATGAGGATAGTTTAGGCATTTCACATCATTTTGGATGGGCAAACAAGTCTTTATACACATATAATGGTAATTTGGTCATTTCGCATCTCAAATTTTGGTTGAACCGGTTTAACCTCGCCGGAGAATAAGTTGAGGGGATGAAAGTGAAACAAATAGGAAATGAAATTGTAATTAACAAAACAAAAGGGGGTGCGAATATAATTTACACTAACAATAAGAGGTGAAAGTATAATTTACCCTTGAATAAAAGTAACATATCTGCAATACTGTCAAATATAATGATGAGTTTGGGGTGGATATCATGATTGTGTATCACTGTATGTATGTGTGTGTATATATATAGATTTTGGATAATATTTTAAAACAATCAAATTACATTTATATTATATATATACACAATGCGCGTTGGATCAACCCGCGACCCGCAATAGCAGGTTGAGAATGGGGTAGTGATTCATTCTTGACCCGTCCGTTTTAGAACCCAACCCAATTTTATATATATATAGGAATGGGGTCTCTCTTTGATGGTATAAAGGAACCTTCTCAGTAGCTTGCTTGATTGTTAAAAGCCTGAGTTGGTGAACATTTGTTTTGTTGTCCCTCCTCTTGATATTTCTTGTGTGGCCTTGCTCTCAACTCAACTTCATAGCCAACACCACCACACATTACATATCAGTTTGGCCAATCCAGTTTTCATGTAAGTTTGTTCTTCTTACACATCACTCTTAACCACATCCTCGAGTTTCCTACTTTTTGAGTACATATATATATATATATATATATATCCTCATTCTCACATATTTTCCAATGCAGGTCTGATAAAAATTTCATGGAGTTGGTACTAGAAAATGGTCAAATTCGAGTTCGTGCTCCATCCAGCAGAACTGATCAATGGAGTGGTGACACGTGCACTGTGAAATCGTCTTCTTGCACCTCCGAGGTTCAGAACAACATGACCACAAAGATTGGAAGTGTTGGAACTCTTGGGCAAAGCAAATTAAGGAGTTCCAACTATGACAAGTTGGATTTATTTCGGAATCATAATGATTCTGGTTGTAACAATGCATCTAAGTATTTGCAGCAATGCGAAGCTTCAAATCCGCATTCAAAATCGACTGGTTTGAAGCTAGCTGTACTGTCAAACAATTCAATTGAAGACGTCGTTGAGGGCGGTTTACACAACTCATCAAAGATTCAAGAGCATGACTCAGTCCACAGCAAGAAAATGGGGTTGATGAACTTCTCCCATTTCTCAAGACTCTCGTCTCTTCCGAAACCTAACAGTCACAGCAGTGATGCCACAAGAGCTGTGAAGTTGAGAGATTGTACTGGCAAAAGTGGGGATGAAGATTTTAGCAACCCTTTTGGTTCAACACTGATCAATTCTGTTAGTGGTTCCGAAAATGTTATAGGTCTAAATAACCAATTACAAGGACATAAGGTGGCTGAGGTTGGTTTTAGGCCATTGTTCACTGAGACCTCAAAGGAACCACTCTCTCACCAGCAATCTAGACCTGTCCACGACCAAGTTCCTAGTGTATCTTTGAGTTTTGCAGCAAGTGCAGTCGATGGCAAGCCTAATAATGCCGTAGGATCCATTGATCTTTTGGCTGAATCTTCCTCTGCATCTTCGTGGGGAGCTTCAAAAGATGGAGCTTATACCATGAAGAGGAAGTATCAAGAAACTGAGGAATCAGCATATTCTAGTGAGGTAAGTGAAAGCATGATGAAATATATATACCCACGAATTCGATGTTTCTTCATTTCTTATCCCATGTCTTTTCTGGGTGTTTTCTTAAAGTAAAGAAGCTCAACATTTGTGCAGGATGATGAAGAAGAATACGATGGCGTGAAGAAACAAGAAGTAAGTACTGTTCGAGGTAGCAAAAGAAATCCAAGTTCAGAAATGCACATTTTATCTGAAAGGGTGAGTAAAGCAATAAATTCAACTCTCTTCCCAAGTACACATTCAAAATTGTTATGGAAAATGAGAGTTTAACAATTTTTTTGTTTGTTTTATTTGCAAACAGAGGCGACAGAGTAAGATCAGCAAGAAGATGCGCGCGTTGCAAGAACTCATACCCAATTGCACTAAGGTTGGCCTCTCGCATTTGACACTAATTTTGTACTTTCGTATTGATTCCTTGATATTGTTACTCACTTTCACCTTGTTCAATTTTTTAGATGGACAAGGCTTCAATGCTTGATGAAGCTATCGAGTATATGAGGACCCTTCAATTTCAAGTGCAGGTAATTTTTTCAAGCTTTCGAATCTTTCACCAAGTACCATATATATATATATATATACTAGTCGTATCTTCTCTCCTTTGAAAGTGAAATGTATAGGGTTCAAGTTGCCCAAGAGTATTGAGTTCGTTCTCTGCAGAGATTGGAAATTCGATGTTTCTTACTCTAGGTATCTTCATGCAGATAATGTCAATGAGATCGCGCTTTTATACGCCGCCTGTGATGTTTCCTTCAGGAATGCAGCAGATGCATGCACCACATTTGACTCATTACTCTCCCATGGGCATTAGCATGGGGTTGGGAATGGGCATCGGTTCATTTAGTTCAGGAGCCACTGCTCTGCCTGGGTTTATAGGATTCCCCGGTCAAGTGCTACCAATGCCAGAGTTGTCTGCACCCTTTACTCCTACGCCAGGAGCGTCTTCTACACCCTAGGAACCTGATCTCTCTCGAGATGTCAACCTCCTGGAACATATGGGTTCCGCTCGCTTGTCAGGTTTATCCATGATTCGCTGTCACGGTGTCAGTTACGGTGTTAAAGCGGAAGGCAGGAAAGGTGTGAGACGGTCCTTGTTTCATCACACAGTTCCATTTGGCTTGTGTTGAACAAGAAGAAAGTTTATGAACATGGCTCATGATCATGGTCCTTTTGCAACCGAATTAAGTCATCGATGTAATAAGAGGACATGGGTAGCCACTTATTTATATCATCATGAAAGGGTAATGCAGCTACTCTGCTGCAGAACGTTGTAAGCTTCACACAGTCACAGTGCAGTGAGTGAAATTTTGGATGGAGATATTGTTGCCAAATGAGAGCTCTTTGGAAAAAAAGATGTATGCAATCTCATGAAGACCTGTAAATATCTGATGAGAGTTCATTTAAATGAATGCAGCTTTCATTTCCATGAATTGTTATTTTACAGGGGAAAAAAAAATGTAACTTTTTGTAGGCTTAATTTAGTGGTGGAAATCAGATTTTGGGAATTATGGACCACAAGGTCCATAAATGTGGTCCAAATTTTAAATCATCTACACTTGTTAGATGTTTGTGCATTGCCATAAAAAGATCTTGATTCACTATTGTAGGGTAGTAAAAATATTAGAAAAATATATAAAAATATTTTAAAGGTTAAAATGTATTGACTTCCCATCAAAAGTGGTTGAACTAATTGTAGCAGTCATATTTGTATATTATATATTTTTAAAATCTGATTCGTGATCTTGTTTGTCAAGTGTTTGAGCCTTAATAAAAATAGCGTGTGAGTATTCTTACATTTCAAAAAACATAAAAATCACTAGTTTAGTTTAATGTTATTGCTGAGTATCAGAGATACTCAAAATTATAAATATTAATCATCTCAGTGTGTATAACTAATCACAACCTAATATATTTTACCCTTCTTAATATGATATACACTTTTTCACCATTAGAATAAATAAATAAATAAATTTTCTCATACTTTCTAAAATATTCTTTATACTAAAATAACTATATCTTAATTTAATTTAGATTGAAAATCTTAAATTTAAACCAATATTAATTTCAAAATCTGATAAGTTTTAAGTTTATGTTGCCTCAATAATTAAATAAATTAATAATAAAAATAATTGCTGGTGAAAACTTATTTCAGTTACCGAACTTACCAAACACAATTTGTGAAATCAAAAAATTGATAAATTTGTGAAATCAAAAAATTGCAGAAAGAGTCTTAAAATTCATCGATGGAAGAAACTAAAACCCTAAATTCAGTCCCTTCTCAATCTCCGCCACCTTCACCTTCCACTCCGTCCCAAAACCCTAGCACAACCACTCCGCCGCCTTCCTCCTCCGTGACTCGGCTATGGAGACCAGCTGCACAGCGAAACCTCAGAAACCAGTGGTCCAAATTGGCCTCTTACAGGCAAGACTGGGCCAATTCTTCTTCGAGTGGTCGTTCACACGCCACTTCCATCGTCAACTCCTATCTCAACCAAAGGCATTCTCAAAATCCCCTCTCCGTCTTCACCATTATATGTGTGTGTTTGTATGCGTGTATATATATATATATATATATATATATATATGTATATTTATGAATTTTACTTGGATTGGATTTGTGCAGGTCCATGGACACTATGGACTTGGGCGTATTGAGTGACATGCTTAGTATTCGAAAGAAAGCTCGTGATAAATTGTTAAAGCAGCTGGTAATTTTCTGTTCAATATAATAGTTTTATTTAATCAATATTCGTATACTGATATGATTCATGAGCTAAATTTATGGAACAAGTTCTTGAGTTCAGTCTAATATTGGTAAAAATTTCAGGGATAAATAAAACTTTTATATAACTAATCTAATCCCACTATAGTGTTTTAAATAGGAATTAATGCTTTGAATCTGGTTTTGTGCATTGTGTTTGCTAAATGACCAAAAACAAGTGATTGCTAATATATACTATGTGTGTGTGTTTTCCTGTAAAAGAATGATAGTGTGCTTCAATTATTAAACTACTTGATCTCTAGGTAAGTATTATTTTGTGGTGTAGAAAATTTGGATGAACGAATCATCTTGTTAACAATGGAAAGATTTCCCTACATCTTTGCTTACAAGAAAACCACTTTATACTTATTCTTCTTAATAAGACACCTATATGTATCATACCCACATATAAATGTGTATAGAAAATTTAATTATGGTTATAAGTTCACTTTCTACCATATGCATTGTATAACACGATGAAGTGTTTAGTCTCTGAGAATATCTAATTAAAAGATCTTTCTTTCAGGAGCTTCACCGGGTGAACCTGTTATCCAGTTATCAGGATATGGTATGTATCACTTTTTGTTAGAAACATGTCTCATCTTGGTTTAGATGATTGAATGTAATTAAATAAATGGTCTAGCTATTGGGTGAGTGTGCATTTGTTCTTTAGTTAGGAACTTAAAATTGCAGCATTGAAGGAACACAATTTGTTCAAAATTGTTACACTGGAAATTATAAAGTTCACCAATAACAGAGCTCTGAAGAAGTAAGTCCATGTTAAACCATCATGAAATAACTGCTGTGCAATGTCAAAACTTTTCACTGTGGACCATTGTACTGCTAGTGCAGGACTTGAGTAATCTATTGTATATCCATCAGGATGATTTAAGTATGCTAACAAACATTGGAAAATAATATTCTTTTCTCTTACTTACCAGTAAAAGTTGAATATTCCTTTTTGCAAGTATGGACTAGTAACTGATTAGGTTGATTTTATTATTAATTTATTGAGTTAGTTTTGCTTGGTCTAAGAACTTGATATGGAAATGCCACCTTTTTTTCAATATAAATGCTCAGAAGACATTCCTCTATCTGATCTACCCGATATACAGAACCATACAGAATTAACATCTCCCTGAAATTGAAATGAGGGTTTTTTCATTCAGTGAATACAGCATGCTTCACACAATCATCTCTTAAGGTTGACTTTTTGCTTGGAAATTTATTAAAGATCTGTACATCAGTGAATTTTATCACTTCCTACTCCATCTTAGAGATGTAGAATGTCTAGTCCTAATACTCTCTTGTTCTTATCTTTTGTAAACAAGGACTAAATATATCAAATTAAGTTTATTTCTTTGATCCCCCGCCTTTTGTTGGTGCCCAGGGGGTTGTGGAAACAGAGGTCCACTATGAGAAGTGAGCACTTTTTCCATTATGTTTCAGGATCAATCGCCTAATCATCAACTTCGACTATACTTACCAACTTCCTGCTTAAGTGATTTAATTGTGCCAGCCCCAATTAGACCACACTTTAGAGATGTGTTGGTAGTATTTGTTGTACCTAGAATGGAATCAAACACACAGAAACATATAGACACAATGATTTATACGTGGTTCCCCAAAAAACGGGTACGTCCACGGAGGGGTAGCTCAAATATATTTTCGGATTTCTTCTCTCCACCTCACAATGCTCTTATAGACTTTGAGCTTATATTTACAACATGTGTATGCCTCTATATATAGGCTGAGTTTGAGGAGAAAACCAAACTCAAAATGAGCACATCTTGCAAGGTGGTAGAGGTGGTGAACAAATGGTTCACGCATGTAGCAAGTTGAATGGTGCATGCTGGCAGAGAGTGTGGCAATGGTGCTGGCATTCCATGGAAGCTTCTTCCAAGTGGGCTTATGAGTCACAGTTCTACAAATCTCCACCGTGACGAAAAAAGACCACTGATTGAGTCCACTGATTGAGCTACCCCCCAATGCGCATTTAAGCGCTCTGAGTCCGAGAGATATTGATCAAGTCCAAACAGTGTTGAAACTTGATCCCTGTAACCACTTTGGTAAGCATGTCTGCAGGATTATCTACAGTTCCTATCTTCTGTAGTAGAATGTTCCCATTATCTACTATGTCTCGAACAAAGTGGAACCGAACATCAATATGCTTGGTACGACTGTGATGGACCTGGTTCTTTGCCAAACAGATGGCACTCTGACTATCACAAAAAACCTGTACGGTTTGTTGAAAAATACCCAAGTCTGTAGTCAACCCTTGAAGCCAAATAGCTTCCTTGAAAGCTTCAGTTACAGCCATATACTCTGCCTCTGTAGTAGACAAAGCCACCGTTGACTGTAATGTTGACCTCCAGCATACTGGTCCGCCTGCCATAGTGAATACATAACCGGTAGTAGATCTTCTTTTATCAAGATCTCCAGCATAGTCGGAATCAACATATCCAACTAGATGCTTACCCACTGTCTTCTCTCTCTCGAACTTTAACCCGATATCCACAGTACCATGAATGTACCGTAGAATCCACTTCACTGCTTGCCAATGGCCTTTATCAGGATTGTGCATGTATCGACTCACCATACTTACAGCATGTGAAATGTCGGGTCTGGTACATACCATTGCATACATAAGAGCACCAACTGCATTTGCATATGGAACATGCTCCATTTGCCTTTTCTGATCATCTGTGGTTGGTGACATCTGTGCACTCAGTTTGAAGTGTGAGGCCAGCGGTGTGCTTACAGATTTGGTGTTGCCATCAATGGCAAATGTCTGAAGCACTTTCTTCAAATACTTCGTCTGAGTTAAACACACTGTGCCTTTCTGTCTGTCTCGCTTGATCTCCATCCCAAGTATTTTCTTAGCTTCGCCAAAATCCTTCATCTCGAACTCTGAGCTCAATTGAGTCTTCAGTTTATCAATCTCCACCTTGCTCTTAGATGCTATCAACATATCATCTACATATAAGAGCAAATATACAAATGTACCATCTGGGAGTTTTCAAAGGTATACACAATGATCAAAATGGCTTCTGGTATATTTTTGTTGCTTCATAAAGTAGTCAAACCTTTTGTACCATTGTCTCGGGGACTGTTTCAAGCCATACAGTGACTTGCTCAATTTACATGCCCAGTTCTCACGTCCTGGAACTTTGAACCCATCTGGCTGAGTCATGTAAATCTCTTCATTCAAAGTGCCATGGAGAAATGCAGTTTTGACATCAAGTTGAGCTAACTCGAGATCAAACTGTGCTACTAAAGCCAAAAGTATCCGAATAGAGGAATGTTTAACAACAGGCGAAAATACCTCGTTGTAGTCGATTCCTTCCCTTTGAGCATAGCCTTTAGCTACGAGTCTGGCTTTGTATCTGATCTGGTTTATGCCGGGATCACCTTCTTTCTGAGCATAAACCCATTTACAGCCAATAGCTTTCTTGCCATTTGGAAGTTGAACTAGCTTCCAAGTCTGATTTTGATGTAGAGACTTCATCTCTTCATCCATAGCTGCCTTCCATTTCTTACTATCAGTACTGTGTACTGCTTCCCTGTAAGTGTTAGGGACATCATCTTCTGTCGCTGGAAGTGCAAATGACACCATGTCAATAAATCGGGCAGGCTTCTGAATGACCCTTCTGGGTCTGCTGGCGGCAATAGAGTCTGGCTGCTGACTAATCACCTGTACTGGAGATGGAGTCTCCACCTCAACTGAGTCCTCGTCCTGACTATCAGAATCATCTTCAGAACTATCAACTGGTGGCTCAGTATCTTCGTGACTTTCAAACTCCACCTGCTGCTGAAGATTTGGATTCACTTCTTCTTTAGCTGGAGCTGTCTGTCTCAGCATGACAGACTCATCAAAAGTAACATCTCTGCTACAAATGATCTTCTTTGTTTCAGTGCACCACAATCGGAATCCTTTAACTCCTTCACTATGTCCCATGAAGAGAGCTTTCTTGGCTCTAGGATCCAGTTTAGATTCCACAACATGAAAGTATGCTGGACACCCAAATATATGAAAAGAATCATAATCAGAAACTGGATATCCGGACCATACCTCCTTGGGAGTTTTCCCATCTAGGGCAGTTGTAGGAAGTCGGTTGACAATGTGAGTGGAGTATACCAACGCCTCTGCCCAAAATGCCTTGCTTAGCTCAGATTGAGATAGCATACATCGTACTTTTTCCACCAAAGTGCGATTCATTCTTTCTGCTACTCCATTTTGTTGTGGCGTTCTAGGCACTGTGAAGTGTCTAATTATCCCTTCATTCTGACAGATTTCCATGAAGGGATCTGATTTGTACTCGCCACCGTTGTCTGATCTGAGCCTCTTGAGCTTCCTGCCTGTCTGGGTCTCTATCATTTTCTTCCATTTAAGAAAGATATCTAGCACTTCATCTTTATGCTTCATAGTATAAACCCAGACATATCTAGAAAAATCATCAATAAACGTTACAAACCAACGTTTACCTCCCAATGAAGCGATTCTGGATGGCCCCCAGACGTCTGTGTGAACATAGTCCAGTGTTGCCTTTGTTCGATGAATCGCCGTGCCGAACTTGACTCTTGTCTGTTTGCTTAGCACACAGTGCTCACAGAAGTCAAGTTTGCCAGTTTTGGCACCTTTTAGTCTGCCTTGCCTCACCAAGCCTTGCAACGCCTTCTCACCCGCATGCCCTAAACGCATGTGCCAGAGTCGGGTAAGATCGGCTGACTTGTTTTCAGAACTGCTTGTTACAGTTGCTCTTCCGGTTACTGTATACCCATCTAGGTAATACAGATTTTTCTTCAAAATACCTCTCATTGCCACGAATGCACCTCGAACTACTTTCAGAACTCCACCTTCCATGGTCACCTTGTAACCACTGGAATCTAAAACCCCTAATGAAATGAGGTTTTTCTTTAGGTCTGGAATATACCTGACATCGGAGAGTTTTCTGATTGTACCGTCGTGCATCTTCAGACGGATTGTTCCGATCCCTTTGGTCTGACAGGTGTTGTTGTTGCCCATTAGCACAACTCCTCCATCCAGCTCCTCGAAGCTAGAGAACCAATTCCTGTTCGGACACATATGATAAGAACAACCTGAATCAAGAATCCATCTATCAGACTGATCAGTGTCTGATGATGAAACAGTAAAGGCTGCTTCTTCTTCTTCTTCCCTCTTTCGGGCAATATTGGCATGTGACTTGTCCTTGTTTGGACAGTCTCTTTTCCAGTGCCCTTTCTGGTGACACTGGAAACACTCATCCTTCTCTTGCCGTCTTCTGGATGATTCAGATCTGTTTGGTTGTGATCTGGATTTGGACCGCCATCTCCCCTTTCCTTTTGATTTGTTATTCGACCTGCCTCTGTCTACAGTCAACGCCTCCGATGTATTGTCCCGGTGATCATGTTGATCCTTCTTCCGGTACTCATTGTTTACCAAAGCGTTAGCAACATCTATGTATTTAACCTCATCTTTTCCATACATTAAAGTTGTGGATAAATGATCATAGCTTTCAGGCAGGGAATTTAATAAAATCAAAGCTTTATCTTCATCAAGAATTTCAACATCTAAATTCTGTAAATCTGCAATTAGTTTGTTGAAATTGTTTGAGTGTTCGATCATAGGGGTACCTTTCTTGTACTGGAATCTGAAGAGCTTTGACTTCAGATAAAGGCGATTTTCTGGACTTTTCGTCATAAATTTGTCCTCCAGTTTCTTCCATAGATCTGCCGCCATATTTTCTTTCATCACAAAGTACTTCTGATCTTTCGCTAAACACAATCGGATTGTGCCGCAAGCTTGACGATTCACGAACGTCCAATCTTCATCCGAGATATCCTTGGGCTTAGCATCCAAGGCAATCTGGGAACCATCTCGAAATAGAAAATCCTGGACTTCGCATTGCCACATGCCAAAGTTATTGGTACCATCGAATTTCTCCACCTCAAACTTTGCATTTGACAGCATGGTTCTCCTCATAGAACCGCTCGTCCCAATAGTATTCCCTCCAGTATCTCTGGTCTCTGATTGCTCGGTATCCTGTACTTCAGTCATGACTTGAAATAACAGATATTAAAAGATTGATGAAATTAACTCACCAACTAGGAGCAATAAAACTTCAAACCGGGTTTTTCCCAAATTAGAGTACTAATTTCGAAAAACGGAGCCCACCGTTGAATCCGGAACGGTCGATTTAGCTAGGATCGACCTTTCGTTTACTCAAAACGGACTTAAAACGAGCTCGGAATGACCAAAACAGTACAGAAGGGCAAAACTGTAAATATCAGAAATTTGATGACGTGGCAGCTGACAACGTGACACGTGGCAGCCTCTGGTTGGTGACACGTGTCAATCACTGATTGGTGACACGTGTCAACATATTACTGGTACACGTGGTTGATGACGTCATCGCCGGAAAAAGGCGCCGGCACCGGAAAAAACTGCCGGAAAAACCAGAACTCGCCGGAGAAGGCGCGTGACGACGAGGAAACTCACGCGCGTTTCTTCTTGGGGCGCGTCCGGATTCTGATGGAGCTGAATTTTATATCGTTGCGTTCGTCTCTGAATGGGCTTTCCAACGGTATATTATATGAGGTGTGGTTGATGGATTAACAGGTTCGAAATAGGCTCGAAAAGTGCGACTCTATTTTGAACAAAAATGGCTCTGGTACCAATTGTTGTACCTAGAATGGAATCAAACACACAGAAACATATAGACACAATGATTTATACGTGGTTCCCCAAAAAACGGGTACGTCCACGGAGGGGTAGCTCAAATATATTTTCGGATTTCTTCTCTCCACCTCACAATGCTCTTATAGACTTTGAGCTTATATTTACAACATGTGTATGCCTCTATATATAGGCTGAGTTTGAGGAGAAAACCAAACTCAAAATGAGCACATCTTGCAAGGTGGTAGAGGTGGTGAACAAATGGTTCACGCATGTAGCAAGTTGAATGGTGCATGCTGGCAGAGAGTGTGGCAATGGTGCTGGCATTCCATGGAAGCTTCTTCCAAGTGGGCTTATGAGTCACAGTTCTACAGTATTTTGCAATTTTGCAGCCTTTTGTACCCCCGATAGCTTTGACAATGTCATCACAGCCTTCTTTCGGTGAGGAATCCTCATCGGTAAATGGATATCAAAACAGGGAGTACGCTTATAGAATTAGTCATTGTTATTATCTCCCATTTGTGATGCAGGTTTAATACATAATGCCTTTTTTGTTGCTTCTGAATTTGTAGAGTGGACATCTGTGATGTTTATCAGTTATTTACAGGTGTCTGTTGTGAAAAACATAATCAGCGCTAGTGGGTCAATGAGGTTTTTCCTTAAGGGCATTAGTAGTAGTCCGCTTGTTCAATTCTCTGGAAGTTCCGAGAACAAGAATGACACTGGTGATGGTGGAGGGATCCCAGTATACACATTTTTGTCAATTTCTTCCTTTGGTATGTACTTATCTGCAACCTTTGCTGCATCTACTTTTTATAAGAGGCAGTATCACATCATTTTACATTAAAATTTATGTATATGCATAGCAGAAATTTCATCAATCTCTTTCACCTGTTTGTGCTTAATGTGTTCCCCTTTCTTGTTATACTAAAAAATTAGAAGCTTATTTAAAGGAGTAACCAGAAGTTCTTCATTGTAAGCAGAGATGGGATCAAGTATCTAAAGAAAAATGTTATATTTTCTGCATTTAAATTGCATGATGGATAATAGACAAGCAACTTTCACTAGTAGCCCATTCTATGGCTTTTGTCCTGGTTAAGGGTATAATCTTCTGAGATGTGATGCCTTTCTCCCACATGAAGGAGTTCAGCCACATTAAATCTCTTCTTTCATTCTATTCTATTTTGCGCCATGTCAACTTTTGTATTTTGTTTGTGAAATCATTTAAT
Source organism: Cornus suecica (assembly GCA_963922005.1). Classification (NCBI taxonomy): domain Eukaryota; kingdom Viridiplantae; phylum Streptophyta; class Magnoliopsida; order Cornales; family Cornaceae; genus Cornus; species Cornus suecica. Next base: position 1,983,710 of record OY998238.1, read on the forward strand.
TACTTCATTTCATATTTTGAGATGTTTTAATCACAAAACCAATAGAAGGTTAATGTCGACAGAAACCATATACAGTGAGGTTGATTTTTTAAAAATATATAGCATTGCTTTGTGCAATATCCATACTTGCGTATTATATTGGGCATGTTTGTCAATTTTTGCTGGCAAGTATAGCATTAATTTTTTAGAGAAATGGCCCATAATATTCGTTGATTGCCATGGTTGCATATACTTGCAGAGATAAGTATATACTTTCTTAGGACTCAAAAATTTTATGTGGAGAAAGCGACCTATTTTAGGAGTCAAATTTGAGTGTGTATCTGCACTGAAGTTTTTATATGCACCCCGAGAGAGGTTAAAAAAAGACATGCAATGTCCAAGTTATTATCACAGAAATTGTTGCTATTCATTTATTTGAGATATTGTGTTGGTAGGTCAGTTCCTTTACCTGTTTTTTTCTGGAGTTTTCCTTTCCAAGTAACCAGACTTCTTCATTTTCTGATATATGTGGTTATTTTTATACTATTACAGAGAACTTAGCACAGGAGATTGTTCAGATGTTTGCATTGGAATTAAATTTGAAGGTAAAGACAGTATCAATTGGCTTATGAGATATCTAAATGGGGATTAGAAGTTGGACATGCTATGAATCAGCTGTCTTAGTTTGTGTACCTTCCCTTTTCTCATCTGAGATATTAATTTGAATGTGCAGCGGTTGCTTGTAGTGGAGTTACTCTCTCTTTGTTCTGAAGAAGTTCCAATCGGTGAATTTTGTTGGTCAGATGAACTCTATCCTGGAGAATTTCATGATTTAGGTATTTGCAGCTTGTATTCCGAAGAAGCTTGTAAGCCTATTCCTCCAAACATAAGCGGGTGTAAATCTGATACTCCTGCTGAAGGATCTAGTCATCAACTAAACCACGAAGTTTTACAGGTATTGGGTTCATTCACAACTTCAAAAACCATAGTTAGTTATACATCATGATGCAAGTAGTTCTCTACATTTGCTACATACTTCCTGAGATGGAACTTCTCATGGTGTATTACACAGCACTATACCACAATTGGTAAGTGGTATGGTACACTTTTCAAAAAAATAAAGGGTAAATTGCAGTTAGACCCATCAAGATATGACATATTACACCCGCACCCCTTGTCGTTTGGATAATTACAGTTTCACCCCTCTAGTTGTGAAATGACTTATATACCCATGGCTTTTTTTTCATAGGCTTAAATATATTTACATCTAGTTGAGGGTATTTTAGACATTTCACCTTTGAAAAGTGATGACTAGGGGGGTATTTGTTACAACTTACAAACTTGAGGGGGTCCAGCTGTAATTATTCAAACGACAGTGGGTGCGGGTGTAATATGTCATATCTCGAGGGGGTGTAACTGTAAGTTACCCAAAAATAAAAAATAAAAACTGGTATGGTACAACCTTCTAGTGAGTAATACACCACACAGTCACATCCTAACTAGGACTTGAACCCTGCATATCCTCTTTTGGAGTTGCCAGAGATTCCAGTAACTCATTTGAATGCATACATATGGCTATGTCACTGTTTTTCTGGGTGACTATTTTATCAATCATTTACTATTGTGAAAAATGCTCATATCAATTCTTCTCTCTAAGAGTCTATGGGAATATGGAATTTCAAATACTTCAAACTGTTTTCAATCACCCACTGCTGCCAGAGTGCACGTTTTTTGGTAATATTGCATCCCAGAGTTTAATTTGCAATTGACAGTGGTTAAAATCCATATTTCCGCGATTAGGCATGAGGTAAAACATGATATTAGGGGTCTGTGGAACTAGCCAATATTCCGACCTTTAACAGTGTTTCTTTAAAGAATGAATCTCTAGTACTGATTAACTATTGGAATAGAAAAAGGCAAAATGGTTAAATATGTAAAATCTCGCTGTGTGTCTGAACTACAAATTCCTCGAGTTGCAGGTAGATCTAACAAACTGGATTGTGGAGGTTAACATAGATGCATACAGGTAATTGCTGGGTGTCAAAGTTTATTTTGAGCTAGTTTCATGTATGTTACTTTCTGACTTTGATGTGAACAATGACTGTTGATGTTGGAAATTATTAATTGCTGTAAGTAAACGATGTTGTTTTTTCAATGGGGAAGAAAGGAACAAAAAGGCAAGCAGGAAGCAAAAACATCAATTCATGATAAAATAGCTGGAGTTTGTTTTTAAAAAATCCGAAATTGGGTATCCAAATGCGCATATCATAACCATGATCTGAATTTAAATGTTGTTTTTTTAAAACTTAATAGTTTATTTTTTTTATGTTAGCCTTCAGTTTAGCAGAAAAAAAATTATGCTTGTCACTTTGATTTTGAGTTTCTGGCTTCTGGGCTTTCTCTTGAATGATTAGTCACAGTAGTGTTGATGCTTCTACTCTTCCATACAGGTTGGATGACATATTTGCTATGGTAGGAGAGGAAATTGGTGTTAGCCTCCTGAAGCTGCTTTAGTGTTAATAGTAGAATTCGAAGGAGAAGTCCACCGGAAATTCTGCAATTGCATACCTTGTTGGATCAAACAGGTCCAACTTTTTATTCTTTTGCAGAATGTTGCCGTATCTTGCCTCTGTGACAATATGCTTGTCACTTTTATCCCGCGGACACCTAGTGCCACCAGATAGAGGCCTGTAAACAGTAAAACTGCTTTCCCGCCATCAACTTCTTGGCATGAAGTGTTTCTGTTGGGTGGCATGCAGATTGGTGGTTTAAGTGATGATGCATGAGCTTGAACTGTGAGTATCAACAAACCCTGTTCCAATAGTTCCAATCGATCAGTTGAGCTAAGGCCCTGTTTGGTAATTAGTTTTTGCTGGTTTTGTCTTGGTTTGTTTTTATTTTTAGAGACCAAACTTATTTGTTGGGCTTTGTTTTAAATTCAAAACCAAAACCACTTAAAACTTTGGTCTTGGATTTGGTTCAAAATGAAGTAAAACTAAGACAAAAAAAAAGTTGGTCTTTCTTGGTCTTAGTCCACAATTTTTAACTTTTTTTTTCTCTCTCCTATATATATATATAATTCATGTACTAAAATTAAAAAATAATATATATGAAATAATATTATTAAATATATATATATGAAATATATATAAAAATAATATATAAATTCAACAATAATATATATATAAATATATTAAATAAATATATATTATATATATTTAATAATATATTATAAATATATATTTAATAATATATAAATTTATGTACATAAAATAATATATAAACTAATATATATATAAAGTTTTTGTTTTCTCAGAGCAGACCAGAAAATCAGACCGTTTACTAAACAAAGTTTTAGATTCAAGACAAGACTAGACCAAGCCAGACAAAACAAAATTATACCAGACAGACAAGACAAAATCACTTTCCAAACGGGTAAGTGAATCAGATAGTTGGATGATTAGTGTTTCGGAAAAGGAATTATCTGAAGTTTGAATTATAGAAATTGATTTTGGGACATAATTTCACCCTCTGGTTACTTTGGATTGTTAGGCAGTAAATAGTTTTTTCTGTTATAACTAAAGTGTGTCACTTTGGTGTGACCACATAACTGTCACGGTTAACATGACTAGGAGCTATATCGCTTTATACCTATCAAATATCACATGACAACTTTTTCTTAATTTTATATAATTTTTTCGAATTTGATATATATTTTTCTAATTTTATATATTTTTTTTGGATTTTATAAATATATTGTTTGAGGGTGGGGGCAATGTGATTGAAATTCAATAGTAGAGGGGTTAGTTAATTAAATTCAATAGTAGAGGGGGTTTATTGAAATTAATTATATTTATATTAAGAGTAAACCTGACTTTTCAGGTTCAAAGGAGTGTTACTACAAGATTTTTTAAAGCTCAGGGGTGTGATTGTAAACTTGTGCGTTGACCGGAGGCTATGTGGAATTGACCTAAACCTGAGGGGGTGTCATTGCAAATTACCCTTGTTTTAAAGAACTGGACATTTAAGAAATAATTACATTTACATCCCCTCAAAATAGATCAAATAAAACTTACCTTATTTTGCATTTAAAAATGACACTGGCATCCCCTATTAATGTTGACTTTCACCCAAATGGGTAAAATGATTATTATCCCTTTATTCTTTTATGTGAAAGATCTCTTATAAAAGAAAAATATGAAATTACCCTCATAATCTCATGAGTAAAATTATTTCACCCACAATTGGAAAATGTTTGTCAATGCAGTTTAATTAGATTGAGTACTTCTGTGAACAAACAGCCACCAGCCACCATCTTTTCTGTGCGGAGCACCGCCACTCTCTCCATATAAATTTTATTAGGCATATGTCAAATAGTTAATTCAAATTTTAAAAGAACATTTTTGGGTTTTAAATAAACTTTGAAGAAGCAAAAAGTGTGAAATAAAATAATTCTTATCTTCGGTTTTTTGAAGAGAGAAATCTAATTGTCTCATTTTAGAATGGTATTTTTTCTCAGGTTTCTTTTCAATAGTAAATTAGTGATACACGGAGTTTTAATTCTATTAAAGCAATCACAAATGAGATATCGGACACCCCAACTATGGCATAAATGATTGTTTGATGGGACCAAATTATGATGGACACTTAATTAATTAACGTAACTGTCTAATTAGACATCTGTCAAGATGTGTTTAGTGATGTAATAGTGTGTGACGAAAGTTGATAATCATCTCCACTACAACCAAAAGGCTATGTAATTATTTACTCGTTTTTGTTGGACAAAAAGGTCAAAAAAAATGTTACGTTTTTTACAAAGCTTTGACATCAATGGTTGTGGTTAATTATGACCTTGATACTTCTACTAATATTATGTTCCTTCTTATTAAAGTCTACTTGCCATTATTATAATATCAGTCTTAATCTCACTTTTTGTTACACTTTATATGATATATATTATATATGAATTTTTTATAAGAAAAACAAAAACAAAAACAAAAATAACTTATAATTATTTTAAAAAGAAACAAAAACAAATATAAAAATAACTTATAATTATTTTCTGTTACACCTTACATTCCGTTACATCATGCTCAAAAACACTCAAAAGATTCACAACTTGTCAAGATGATACATCAAAATACTGTTCTTCCTTTTTTGCCCTCCACATGCCATTAGTTTCTCATTAATTATGATAATCATTATAGGAATTTTTTTTTTTACCTGGCAAACATATGTTATATCATTATAGGAATATGAACAAAATATTTTTGAATGTTTTCTTGCATTATCAAAGTAGGTAGGGCCTTAGATTAGTTTAGCTATTAATTCTATAATCAATATTATAGATGATACATAAATATGCATGTGCTTATGTTTCAAGCTGGCCTATACATATCTGTGTATATATAAACATATATATATTTCTATATCCATCTATCTATACTACTTATAAATGTACAAAGCCTCTTTAATATTTTCAAACATTTTTAAATAAAAATATATATAATATTAATTATTTTAACAAACGTGCCTTTCTAATTTATATATTCTGTATCAATGATGCATCTTTAACATATTGTTTCACTCTCAACAGTCACCTCCCAAAACCTCCAAATCACACCCTTTCATCATTATATATACTCCCTCTGTCACATTTTAAGTGTTCACTTTGGGGAATCTAATTTTTTAAGTGGATGACTTTTAATATTTTTAATTGTATGGGTAGTATATGAATTGTCAACTTTACCCATAATGGGATCCATGATGATGTGATGGATTGTAGTATAAACTTTTATTATTTTAATGCATGAAGGTTAAATTGGTAAATTGATAAAATAAAGTACTTTGACTTTTCAAAGTTGGACACTTATTTTGTGACGGACAAAAACATGAAAGTAAACACTTAAATTGGGACGAAGGGAGTATTTCATATCATTTTTCATGCAAAATTTCACCCAAAAGCGTACGTAACTACACACATACACAATTCTACACCATACATACATGGGTTCTCTTTCATTAATATTTTTGTCCCTTTCATTGTTTTTCTTCTCTCATTCATTGTTCTATTAATTAATTTTCTTCTTCTACCTTTCATTGTTCTATTCCTTCTTATTCCACTTTCCTCTTAGCAGAAGTTTTATGCTATGATTAAATTTAGTTTTTCAATTTTAGTTATATATTTTCCTTTTGTTTGTTATTATTGTATTTTTATTGCTATGATTAATTTTAATTTTTCATATATAATTATATATTCTTTTTTATACTTCATTTATTTATCATAATTCTTTCGAACATGTTTTGCCTAGGAATCCAAATTCTCTCCACTAGGGGTTCAAATGCAGATTTAACAGCTTGAATAACATCACATCATGTGAGTCCTAACTGGTCAAAGAAATGAAAAATAAATAAAAAAAGTAAAAATCCATAAATATACAACTGGGGCCTGCACTCGAACCAAATTCAAATTCCCTCCATTGATCTAAATAAGTAAATCGAGATATTTAAATTAAACGGGGTAAAATAGAAAGTCCAATCTTATAATTGTTGGATCTCTTATCGGAAAGATCCAACAGCTATAAACAACCCCATTTATACAAAGCTCAGTAACAATTTGGCAGGGACATGGATCCTCCAGCTCTTTACATACCTATATCAATTATCAAAATGGTGACACGGTCCCACTAATTAAACACATCAATTTTTTATTTAAAAAATATTTCTTTCTATCACTTTCCTCTCTCCAAATATATATATACATTACAAAAAGGGTTAATAGCAAAACACCCCTGAACCATACCCTCTCTCTTACTAAATCCCCCTGAACTATTTTTTGTGCTGAAAACCCCCCCGAACTATAGTTTTTCCTGCACAGTTATAACATCGTTAAGTGAAATTGCACTGGAATCCCCTGAAGTTTCTGTTAATTTCGCTCGCGCCCTAAAATTTTATTTTCCTTGCAATGACACCCCCCTTGAAGGGGTGAAATGACCGAAATGCCCTTATTTTGTCTCCCTTATTTCATGAAATAAATATCTAGGTGGTGAAATTACCTCAATGCCCCAAGATTAGAACCCTATAATATTTGGGAATATTTCCAAATATTTTTTTCAAAATAAAAGTTAAAGAAAAGATGTTGGAAATATTTCAAAACTTTTAAATAATAATAATAACTAATTAATATGCATTACTTGAAGTGTAACTCTAATGAATATTTCAAAAGATATAGAATAAGGGGTTATAAATATTTTCATATATTTTTAAAAATATTAATTAATTAATATACATTAATTAAAATGTAACTCTAATGGATATTTCATAAAATATGGAGTAAAGATAATAGAAAAATATATTTCGGCAAACAATTGTTAAGAACAAATTTTGACTTCCTATTCCAAATCTTCAACCTAATAATTACTCACTTTCGAATAACTAATTTTTTACGACCGCATATATACATTGAAACTTTAAGGTAACAATTTTGCCACTCACTTGAACTTTTATGTCACACACTACTTCTAGTAAGGCTCCAACTTCATTTAAGGAAAATATTTTGAACAAAATTTGGCCATATGAGATTCTCTATAATGATTGTGACTTGTTGCTTGATGAAAGACAACTATGTAACTAATAATAATAATACTTACAAGAAAAAAACCCTTCAAAAATAAAATTTTGAATGAAAACTAAGAAATAAATGATCAACCTGCAATTTTCATCTTGATAAATATTCGAAAAACTAGACCATTCAATTTTAAATGAATCGAGGGGTTACAAGTTCTTGACAATCTTATTTTAAAGGGTTAACACTTGTTGTTTGCCGAAATATATTTGTCTTATATCTTTACTCCATATTTTATAAAATATCCATTAGAGTTACATTTTAATTAATATATATTAATTAATTAAATTTTTTTTTAAAATATGAAAATATTTATAACTCCTTACTCTATATCTTTTAAAATATTTATTAGAGTTACACTTCAAGTAATGCATATTAATTAGATATTATTATTATTATTATTATCCATTAGAGTTACATTTTAATTAATATATATTAATTATTTATTTATTTTGAAAAAAATATTTGGAAATATCCCCAAATATTATAAAGTTCTAATCTTGGGGCATGGAGGTAATTTCACCACCTAGATATTTATTTCATGAAATAGGGGAGACAAAACAAGGGCATTCCGGTCATTTCACCCCTTTTAGGGGGGTGTCATTGCAAGAAAAATGAAATTTCAGGGGGCGAACGAAATTAACAAGAACTTCAGGGGATTCCAGTGCAGTTTCACTTAACGGTGTTATAACTGTGCATGAGAAACTATAGTTTGAGGGGTCAGCACGAAAAGTATAGTTCAGGGGGCTTAGTGCACACCAGGGAGTTTAGTTAGAGAGAGGGTATAGTTGATGAGTTTTTTTTGTTATTAACCCTTACAAAAATTACTTTTTATCTCCATCACTATTACTTTTCCTCTATGTAAATAAATATAATATAAAAATTATATAATTAATATTTTAATCAAAATTATATAAAAACAAAAATTAAAATTAAATATATTAATATTTCAATCAAAATTATATAAAATAAAATTCAAAATAAAAAAAATTAATCCCGATTAAAGGATCGCTTGGTACCCAAATCAGTATAGTTACTCGATTAATTTTTCTAAATATATGTATATATATATATAATTTCATATCAATTGCAAACTGATAAATCTTCAGAATTAATCATGATACATGATACATAAACAAATACGGGTAATTATTTGCTCTTTATACAAGGAACGAAAAATATCAAGGTCAACATCTGATGGTTTCAAGGTGGATCACTTTTTCTAAAATTTTATTATTATTATTCTTGCCATTTTCTTTTTTTGCTCAGTAAGTAATTTTTTATTACCAAAATGGTATATTTAATTGATTAAATTTTTTTATTTTGAATTTTATTTTATATAATTTCGATTAAAATTTTAATGTATTTAATATTGATTTTTTATTTTATATAATTTCGATTAAAATATTAATTATATAATTTTTATTTTTATTTTATATTTATTTGTAAATAGGAAAATGTTCAAAAAATTGAATTATTTAATTAATGGGCCACGTGTCACTTTTTTTACCCTGTCTGCATAGAGCTGGAGAGTCCGTACTCATTCGGCAGACACCAACAGAAACCCTAGATCTACAAACCCGATCTCTCTCTCCTGAAGAAGCGGAGCTAGAGAGAAGACCCTGCGGTTCTCGACTCTTCATCTTCCAAGGTCAGCTCTTGTTCTTCCCTGCGATTTCTCGATTCCCCATCCCATATAGAGTCCTATATGTTTTATTGTGTAAATATATACATACATATATATATATATGTTTATGTGTAGATTTGTACAAGTATGTGTAAATCTGTTGTTTTGAGTGGATTTGTGTGTTGTAGCGTCGCTTTTGTACGATCAAATCTACATGTTTACGGTTTATGAACTTCAATTTTTGTAGGTGAAAATCATAATATGTGTTTTTCTCCTATTTATGTGAATAAAAGTATAAAATGTAAATCTTCTTTTATTTAAAAACAGTGACGAAATATATATTTTATATTGCATTAAGGAACTTCTCATTTTTATTTGGTTCTGAAATTGAATGATATATATATATTTTATGACTTCACTTTATGGATCTTACTAGGTTTCAATTTTCCTATAAATTTATTTGTTTTTATTTTTGAAATTTTGATTTATAATAAAAAAGAATAGTAGATCTAAATGAAAAAAAAACATAAATATATGGAGAAATAGTCAAATACACATTAATTAGAAATTTAATTACAAAAATCTATATTTAAATTGACTATAAAACCTCGTTCATCTTGGCTTAGGCAGAAAATTGATATAAGTTTATTTATTTGTTTTGTGGTTGGAGGGTTTCAAAAGTTAATTAGGAAATACTGTCTATGAAAACCACTTCTACTTTTGGAACAGTTAAATGATCCATGTAGACAGTTTTGCATCACTTTTATTTCTATTTTTTCCAAAATAAATAAAATAAAATCCACCAACTTAAACACTAGCATGCACTCTATGATACCAAAAGTATGCACTTTCTATATATGTAGAGAAAATAGATATTGGTTGATTTTCTTATATATATATATATAGTTCTAGAGTGAAATTAGATCTTAGATAATTTTTTTGTACTAAAATAAGACTTTGCATTCTCTCTCTTTAAAGTAGAAGTTAGGTTTGAGCTAGTTCCTTTTAGGAACTCTTCCGAGGAACTCTTCCGAGTCTATCCATCTGTCATTATAAAAATAATCTTGTAGCTTCAAATCTATTGATCATATTAATTAGTAGCATGTGATATTTGTTTGTTATTCTTCTTTTTTAATGTTAAAACTTTCCTAGGATATTTTTAGGGCTACTTCATTTCTTTCGGTAAATATTGTTTTTTGAATATTGTTGGTTGATATTTTGAGGTACTATACGTGTTTGCAGGTTTCTAATTAAAGCTTATATGTTCGGGCGCTTTGGGAATCTTTCATCTAAAATCTTTGGTTGTATCAACCCTTAAATCAAAGGGTTCTACAACGATATGCCTCCTCATTCCTCAGGTAGTACATGCTTTCACTACTATTCCCCATGTTATAGGTTATTTAGAATGACATGTCTTTTTGAGTGTTTATAATGAAATGTTGGTTTCTCCCCTATTATTTTTCATTTGAAATCATTTTCAGTATTCTTTTTAGGTTATTTATCCTTGAAAGTGTACTTGTAGCTTAAGTCGTAAATTTTTTTTTCTTCAGTTTACCAAGGTCTGTTTCTAAAAAATATTATTTTTATTTCCTTAACTTCTAGGATTACTTGCTGGAAAGAGAAAAACACATACGGGAATGAGTTGGGACGGAAAAAAAGGTATGTCTTGTTGTGCAATTTTTTTGTAGGCAACATCTCAGTTTCTAGTATATATATATATATATGTATTTGTGTATTGAAAGACAGAAGTTATTAGGGTTCTTGGTGCTTGAAGAGGAACGTGGGATGCTTCATTAGTGAAGAAGTGGGACATGTTATGTCGAAATATTATCTTCAATTGCTAAGTTTGGAGATATATATATATATATATATATATATATATATATAAGAGGTGTTCATTTAATTTAATTATGAAGGATTTTATGTCATGTTTGGTATGAAGGAATGGAATGCCCATTCTATCCATTCATTTGTTTGGTATGTTTTGTTAAGTGGGAATGACCATTCCTTGTGAATGAATTTTGAATGTGTGAGTATTCTTACCTTTAAAAAAAAAAATTATTCGTTAGTTTAACTTAATGTTATTGCTGAGTATTAGAGATATTCAGAATTATAAATATTAATCATCTCATTGTGTATAATTGATCACAACCTAAGAAAAAATTAATATATTTTACCCTACTTAATATGATATGCACTTTTTCACAGTCTCATACTTTCCTTTTATATCAAGTTCATACGCCAAGCAAAGGAAATGCTATTTTTGTCTCTTACTTACAGTAAAAGTTGAATGTTCCTTTTTGCAAGTATGGACTAGTGACTGATTAGGTTGATTTTATTATTAATTTATTGAGCTAGTTTTGCTTGGTTTAAGAACTTGATAGTTAAATGCCACCTTTTTTCTCAATATAAATGCTCAGAAGACATTCCTCTATCTGACCTACCCGATATACAGAACCATACAGAATTGACATCTTCCTAAAATTGAAATGAGGGTTTTTTCATTCAGTGAATACAGCATGCTTCACACGATCATCTCTTAAGGTTGACTTTTGGGTTGGAAATTTATTAAAGATCTGTACATCAGTGAACTTTATCACTTCCTACTCCATCATAGAGATGTAGAATGTGTAGTCCTAATACTCTCTTATTCTTATCTTTTGTAAACATGGACTAAAGATAATGAATTAAATTTATTTCTTGCATCCCCCGCCCCTTCGTTGGTGCCCAGGGGTTGTGGAAACAAAGGTCCACTGTGAGAAATGAGCATTTGATTCCATTGGGTGCGTTTGGAAAACCTATTTTTTGTATTTGTTTTCTGTCTTCAAATATAAAAACTGTATTTGTATTTTTTTTTGTTTTCTTCAGCAAAAAATAAAAAATAAAAAAGCGTTTGGATCAAAATTTGTATTGAAAAATAAAATGGTATTGGTGGGCGGCGGTGATTGGCGGCGGCAGGCGGTGGTGGTGGGTTACTGGCGGCGGGCGGAGGCGGTGACCGGAGGTGGTGGGGGCCAGTGGTGGTGGTTGGGGGCGGTGGCGGAGGTGGTACCCTAAACAGTGAAAAAACTTAAAAAACAACTAAAAGTTGTATTTGGTGTTTTCACCACTTTTATCCACTATTCACAGAAAACAGTTTTTTTGGGAAAAAAAAAGTAAACAGTAAACGCGTTTGCCAAACGTGTTTTTGTTTTTGAAATGGGTGAACGGTAAAAAAAGAAAACAGAAAACAAGTGAGCCAAACGGACCCATTATGTTACAGGATCAATCACCTAATCATTAACTTTGACCAAGTTTATCACGTCCTGCTTCAGTGATTCAGTTTTGCCAGCCCTAGTTATACCATGCTTTAGAGATGTGTTGGTAGTGTTTTTCATTTTGCAGCCTTTTGTGGCCCCGATAGCTTTTGACACTGTCATCACAACCTTCTTTTGGTGAGGATATCACAACATGGAGTGTGCTTATAGAATTTTTCATTTTTATTATTTGCCATGTTTGATTCCATAATGCTTTTTTTGTTGCTGCTGATTTTGTAGAGTGCACATCTGTGATGTTTATCAATTATTTACAGGTGGCTGTTGTGATAAACATAGTCAGCGCTAATGGATCAATGAGGTTTTTCCTTAAGGGCATTAGTAGTAGTCCGCTTGTTCAATTGTCTGGATGTTCCGAGGACAAGAATGACACTGGTGATGATGGAGGGATCCCGGTATACACATTTTTGTCAATTTCTTCCTTTGGTATGTACTTATCTGCAAATCCTTTGTTGTATCTACTTTTTGTGCGACTTTGAGACATCAAATCATCTCAAAAGAATATCATGGTTATGAGATCTGCAACAGTACTGGCCTGGTCAATTATTTATTTATTTTTCTTTAAGAGGCAGTATCACATCATTTTATATTAAAATTTGTGTATATGTATACCAGAAAGTTCACCAATCTCTCTCACCTGTTTGTGCGTAAAGTGTTACCCTTTCTTGTTAGCCTAATAGGTTTTATATAGTAAAATAAATTAGAAGCTTATTTCAAAGAAAAATGGGATCAAATATTTGAAGAAAAATGCTATATTTTCTCCATTTAAATGACATGAAGCACTAGAGTGTATAATAGACAAGAATTTTCATTAGCACCACATTCTATGCCTTTTGTCCTGGTTAGGGGCATAATCTTCCTAGTTGTGATACCTTTCTCTCCCATACTTGCCTATTATATTGGGCATGTTTGTCAATTCTTGTTGGTAAGTATAGCATGGATTTTTTAGAGAAACGGCCCGTGATATTCGTGAATAGCCATGGTTGCATATAATTGCAAAGGTAAGTGTAAATTTTCATAGGACTCGGAAATTTTATGTGGAGTAAGCGACCTATTTTAGGGAGTCAACTTTGGGTGTGTATGTGTACTGAAGTTTTTATATGCACCCCGAAAGAGGTAATGAAAAAAGACCTGCAACTTCTAAAGTACATCAGAGACATTTTTGCTATTCATTTTTTCTTTTGAGATATTGTGTTGGTAGATCAGTTGCTTTGGAAACCTGTTACTTCTTGAGTTTTCCTTTCAAAGTAACCAGACTTTTCATTTTCTGATGTATGTGGTTATTTTTGTACTATTACGGAGAACTTAGCACAGGAGATTGTTCAGATGTTTGCATTGGAATTAAATTTGAAGGTAAATGACGGTCTTTGGCTTATAAGATATCTAAATGGGGTTAGAAGTTGGATATGCTCTGAATCAGCTATCTTAGTTTGTGTACCTTCCCTCTTCTCATCTGAATTTGAGTGAATTTTGTTGGTCAGATGAACTTTACCCTGAAGAATTTCATGATTTAGGTACATGCAGTTTGTGTTCCGAAGAAGTTTGTAAGCCTATTCCTCCAAACATAAGCGGGTGTAAATCCGATACACCTGCTGAAGAATCTAGTCATCAACTAAACCACAAAGTTTTACAGGTATTGGGTTCATTCATAACTTCAAAAACCATAGCTATACATCATGATGCAAGTAGTTCTCTACATTTGCTACATACTTCCTGACGTGGAACTTCTCATGTTGTATTATACAGCACTACAATTCAAGTGGTAAGTGGTATGGTACTACCTTTTAGGGAGTAATACACCACACAGACACCCTAACTAGGACTTGAACCCTGCAGGCTGCACATCCTCTTGGGGAGTTGCCAGAGATTCGAGTGATGCTTATAATTGGTCGTTGGTGCTCATTTAATGCATACATATATATCCATATCACTGTTTTTCTGGGTGACTATTTTATCAATCATTTTTAATTGTGAAAGATTCATATCACATTTTCTCTTTAAGAATCTATGGGTAAATAGGGAATTCCAAATACTTCAAACTGTTTTCAATCAACCACTGCTGCCAGAGTGCACACTTTTTGGTGAAATTGCAATTGACAGTGGTTAAAATCCATATTTCCGCAATTAGGCATGAGGTAGACATGATTAGAATGACCCGATATTTGGGTCTATGGGACTAGCCAACATTCTGACCTTTAACAGTGTTTCTCTGAAGGATGAATCTCTAGGACTGATCAATTATTATAATATAAGAAAACAAAATGGTTAAATTTGGAAACCTCTCTCGCTCTCTCTGTGTTTCTGAAGTACAAATTCTTTGAGTTGCAGGTATATATAACAACCTGGCTTGCAGAGGTTAACATAGATGCATACAGGTAACTGCTGGGGTCAGTTTATTTTGAGCTAATTTCATGTACGTTACTTTCTGACTTTGATGTGAACAATGACTATTGATGTTGGGAGTAATTAATCGTGGAAGTTCAACAATGTTGTTTTGTCAATGTGGAAGAAAGGGAAAAAAAAAAAAAGAGAGAGAGGCAGGCAGGCAGTAAGCAAAAACATCAATTTCTGATAATATATCTGGAGTTTGTTTTAAAAAATCCAAAAATTGGGTATCCAAATGCCCAGACCAAATGTGCATTAAATAAGCATGATCTGAATTTAAATGTTTTTTTTTTTCAATTTTATGTTTACTTGAATTAAGCATGTGCTCTGAACATGGTGAAAGACTTATGGTGAATTAATGAAATACAAAAAAGAATGATAGATATGTACTAATTGTAGAGTTTATGTCAAAAATATTATAATTATATAGAAATTAATGTGAAACAGAATAAGATTATAAGAGAAATATAATAGATAGATATATATTAATTGTAGATGTCGAGTTTAATAATAATTATACTTAGAGAGAAAGACACACAAGTTATTTATTTTAGTATATCAAATTGGGGTTGATGACTCCTATTTATAGACCGTGTATGACTATTATAAAACGTGACTTATAACTACGCAACCTTTCATTATGAAAGGGGTGTGTTATAAATGGTAGGCCTATTACAAACAGATGAGTCTTTTGGTTCAATTGGACAGTGAACCAACCAAGCTGCAT
This sequence comes from Cornus suecica, assembly GCA_963922005.1. Lineage (NCBI taxonomy): Eukaryota > Viridiplantae > Streptophyta > Magnoliopsida > Cornales > Cornaceae > Cornus > Cornus suecica. The sequence goes on from OY998238.1 coordinate 1,999,366, forward strand.
GTGTATTTAAATAATTAATAATTAATATTTTTTTATTCAATTTTTTTTTGGAAATAATAAGAATATAGATATAGATGTTTGTCACTGTGATTTGAGTTTCTCGCTTCTGGGCTTTCTCTTGGATGATTAGTCACAGTAGCGTTGATGCTTCTACTCTTCCATACAGGTTGAGGTACTAGAATTTATATACAGTTGTAGTGAGTGTTTGTATAATTGAGTGAACTGCATGTTTTCATGACTGAACTGAGAGATAAGCAAATGAGTGAACTGCATGTTTTCATATACTATAATGTAAGCAAATGATTGGAGAATGTTGGCATGTTCTCTTTTCTGTTGTGCATGTTTTCTGTTAATATTATTTTTGTTATTGTGGGTGTTATTAATAGATGGACGCTAATGAAATGAACGTGAAGAATGTTGAGGGAGTGGAAGAGCCGCGAATGGGGAAGGGAGGTGGAAAGGGTAAAAAACCACAAAAAGATGTATGCACTGAACCCATCTGTGCTTGTGGTATGGGTGCAATGAAATTGTATCGGGCTAAAACTACTAACAATTTCGGAAAGTGGTTTTATAAATGTCCACGCTCCACGTTGTAAGGTACAATTTACACCATAGTTTTTTTACCATATTGCACAATTTTCGGTTTCCAATATTAATTTCATGTTATTGTTTGAAAATATAGGATCACGAGGATTCATTTATATGGTTGGAAGATGATGTCCATACTGAATTTGATAATGGTGTTGCAAAAATTTAATATCAACGAAGGAAACAAAAGTACATGTTATATGGTGGTGGTTGTGTTGGATGTCTGTTCATGTTTATGGTGTTTATATTTTTTTATTGTAGTAATGGGTTGATATAAAACCAATTTGTTAACAATTTAGGGGAGGTGCTTTCAAATTGTTTCCAAAACTAATATTATCATGTAACAAATACATAATAAAAACCTTTAAAATATATTTTAACAAATGTTTAGTTAATATTTTTGGGTTTTTAAGGTTATTACAACATAAAAATATATTCAATATTTTAACAGTTTTGTAAAAATTTTAGATTAGACTATTTTACCAAACATAGTCTTGGTTCCAAAATTTGTCAAACATGGTTTAAAGTGGACTAGACCTGACCGATTGCCAAATAGGACCTAAATTAGGCCATCAATTTAACAAGGGCTATTATCAAAAAACCTTTCTTTGTTTTTCAAATTGTTCAAAAAAAATCATGTGGTTTAAAAAATACCCTTATGGTATTCCAATTAAACTCTAATTTCTTTTATTTATCACTAACTCACTTTTCTCCCTTATTTAGTGCAAAATTCTATTTCCTTCCATTTATCACAAACCCACTTTCAATATAAATCTCAATTTCAATCCAATTCAATTCTAATTCCTTCCATTTATCACAAATACACTTTTAATTTAATCCATTTTAATTTATAATTATATCTCTTTCTCCATATTACTATATATATAATCATACATTCATACTTATTTATACATATATAATTATATACAATAATATATACGTAAATATGATTATAATTATATATAGTGATATATATATATATATATATATATATATATATGTACATATATATAATTATATATGTATAAATAAGTACATATATATGATTATATATATAAATATATAGTGATATAGAGAGAGATATATAATTATAAATTTAAATTTAAATTGAGTTTGTGATAAATGGAAGGAATTAGAGTTGAAATTGAGATTTAAATTAAAAGTGAGTTTGTGATAAATGGAATGAATTAGAGTTGAATTGGGTTAAAATTGTGATTTATATTGAAAGTGGGTTTGTTATAAATGGAAGGAATTAGAGTTTAATTAGGATTTAAATTTAAATGGAATGAATTAGAGTTTTGAAATGTATTTTCGTAATCTTATAGAATGTATGAAGTATTTGATAAATTGAAAATCATAAGAGGGATTTTGAAATCACTGTAAATTTTTTGAACAATTTGAAAATCATATGGGACTTTTCTGATAATAACCCATTCAACAAAATATTTTGGGGGCAATCTAAGCCGAAGTAAGAAATAAATTTTAGCATGAATGGTAGCGAATTAGTGATGGTAAATGGAAGAAGTATGAACCCAAGATCATATGACTATGTACAATGGAGTTGCCATAATATGCCACAAAAATGAAAGGGGCAACCCATATTTATATTTTTGTTTTAAAGAACTGGAAATTTCCGAAAATTTTAGAGAAACAATATCAACAGCTTCATTTCATGCAACCCGACCCGATTCATGTGGGGTCACATTGCACGAATCCTATGAATTAGTTGAAGTGCGCGTAAACTGATCCGGATATCACGGTTAAAAAATAAAAAAATAAAAAAAAAAAAAAAAAAGACTTAATTCTAGGTTCTACTGCTATCCCTTTGTGTTGTAAAAGCAAATATATTTTTGTTTCCCTTTTGTTTTGTTTTTTTAAAAATAATAATAATCTAAAAGGTGTTATTCTGAAGGGAAATTTATACTACAAATTACAATACATCACCAACAAGGGAAAATTGAATGGTTTACATCTTTGCAAGGGAAAATTACATGTGCATCACCTTCTTAAGCTCCGAGGTGTGTCGGATGTGGCTTTATGTAGAATTTGTGGGATGACAGATGAAACTATTGACCATCTTCTTTGCACATGCCCTTACGCTTGCACTGTTTGGAAGATCAACCCTCTTAGAATTGAATTCACTTATCAAAATTCTTCTATTTGGCAAAAAAGATGGCATGGCCTTACCTCCATGTGGAATTCAAGCGATTCTCCTGCTGACTGTATCAGACTTGCTACCTTCATTTGTTGGTCCATTTGGAAAAGTAGAAATGACTTCATCTTCAATAACCATTTGTGGGATCCTTTTGACAAAGCCCATAGAGCTCTTAAAGACTTTCATGAATTTGAAGAGGTTTGCTAGCAAAATTCCTTATCCTCTATACTCACTACTCCGGTTGCTCAATTATCACATTTTTGGTGTGCGCCATGTTTTGGTAGTCTCAAATTAAATTTTGATGCATCCTTTTGTTCAACGTCAAATTCATGAGGTGGGGGTATTATCTTAAGGAATCATCTCGGTCAACCTATTAAAATGGCGTCAGTTTTCTTTTCAAATGTTTGCAGCCCCTTTGTTGCAGAAGACTTGGTTCTTAGAGAGTCCTTGAAGCTTCTTAAGCGGTGGGCTTATTCTAATGTTGTTGTCGAAGCTGATTGCAAATCTGTGATGTCTTTACATCCGTGTGACGACATTCTTGTTGTTTTATTTGATGATATTTCCATACTCCTCAAGTCTTGATCGGGTGCCTCTTTAGCTTGGACCCCTCGTGGTGATAACTATATAACTCATCTTTTAAGTAGAAAGGCATTGGAAGCCAAATGTTGAGACTTTGAATGAAGCATGTGACCCAAGTGGTTGTTAAATGCTTTTTCTCCATATTGTATTTCCTTCCATGAATAAAATTTCTTGTTGTTGTTGTTGAAAAAAAAAAAAAATTATCTGTCACAATCAAAATTAACAAATAGGATAAATAAGAATACCCAAGTCAATGTTAGAATAAATAATTACATTTACCCCCCTCAAAAAAGGCGAAATAAAACTTACCTTCCGTTACGTTTAAAAATGGCACTTGCCTCTCCTATAATGTTGACTTCACCCAAATGGGTAAAATGATTATTATACACATAATTTTTAAATAAAAGGTCTCTTTTCAAATGAAAATTACGAAATTACCCTCATAATCTCATGAATAAAAATTATTGTACGCAATTGACAAATGCTTGTCAAAGCAGTTTTAATCAGATTTAGTTTTGTTATCAAACCACCACAGTTCTCTCCCCATATAAAGTTTATTAGGCATTGAAAATATGGGCCAAAAAGTCAATTCAAATTTTAAAAGAACATTTTCAAGTTTTAAATAAATTTTGGAGGACAAAAGAATGTAAAATAAAATATTTATTTTTATTAATTTTATTTTGAAGTGAGAAAGCTATATTGGAAAAATATTTTATTAATGTCATGGCAAAAAATTTGAGATCAGAGCTAAATTAGATAAATATACCTCACTCCAGTCTAGTTTTTCCCAGATTTGTCCCTTGTAAGTTGGGGACAAATATAAGTTCTAATTCTAACAAAAAAAAAAAAAAAAGCAATCACAAATGAGATCTGGACACCCCAACTATGGCTTAAATGATTGTTTGATGGGACAAATTGTGATGGACACTTAATTAATTGACTTAACTGTCTAATTAGAAATCTGTCAAGCTGTGTTTAGTGATGGTGTGATGAAAGTTGATAATCACCTCCCACTACAACCAAAAGGCTATGTAATTATTTACCCTTTTTGTGGGACAAAAAGAAAGCTTTGACATTAATGGTTGTGGTTAATTATGACCTTGATACTTCTACTAATATTGTGTTCCTTCTTATTAAAGTCTACTTGTAATTATTATAATATCAGTCTTAATCTCACTTTTTGCTACACTTTATAGTTTATATGACACATAAAACTTTAAAAAAAAATGCAAAAATGGCTTATAATTCCTTTATGTTACACTTTACATTCCGTTACATCATGCTCTAAAACACTCAAAAGATTCACAACTTGTCAAGATGTTCACATCAAATTCCCGTTCTTCCTTTTTTGCCCTCCAAATGCCATTAATCATTTTAGGAATATGAACAAAATATTTTTGAATGTTTACTTGCATTATCAAATTAGGTAGGGCCTTAGATTAGTTCAGCTGTTAATATTTAAATCAATGTTATACATCATACATAAATATGCATGTGCTTGTGTCACCTTTAATTGATTAATATTAATAGGCTGGCTTATATCTAGTGTGTGTGCATACACATATATGTTTATATATGTGAGGGGTATAATAAGAGAGAAGTTAGAGGGTTCTTGGTACTTGAAGAGGAACGTGGGATGCTTCATTAGTGAAGAAGTGGGACATGTTATGTTCATATATTATTATCTTCAATTGCTAAGATTTGGAGATATATAAGAGGTGTTCATTTAATTTAATTATGAAGGATTTTAAGGTCTCTGGACAAAGTCTAATCCCATAATTATATCAAGCGATAATTGAAGTTTCATGTCAATTAGTTGTCATGACATAAAGATAATGATATTGAGGCATCTTCATCTTCCTCCTCTTGTTCAAGGACATAACAATTATGCCTTTTTTAGATTTCAAACAACCAGTTGATTAGAATCCTCATTAAACCTTATCTCTGTTTTACTAATGTCCCACCGTCACCTCATGCGCTGTCTTTTTTCTTTTCTTCATTTCTAAAATATGTAGTATTTTTTGTTTTGTTTTTTCCAAAACTTTTATTTTAAGCTTTTAGTGGCTGAAAACTAATAATCTATCCAAAACCATAAACATTCATACTCAATGTATGTCAAAGATATAGAACGACATGGATGTTGAATTCCATATTTAACTGAACTGAAAAATGATAGTTGACACATACAAGAGATGAGGTTAATGTTGGGATTTGGCAAAATTTGAAAAATGATAGTTGACACATACAAGAGATGAGGTTAATGTTGGGATTTGGCAAAATTTGAAGTCAATTTGGGTTGACTAGAAATGTGGCACTTTACTATTCCAATAGTAGGCTGCAATTCCCACATGTTAAGTATTATTTGTTTGGCAACTTCACTATGCAAATGGTTGCTCCTTTCTTTAGTCGACAATAGTAGGCCATTTGTTCTATAAATAGATAGAGCTTCTTATTCCTAAAATGTGTGCAAGAGAGTAAAAAGAAAGTGAGGCAGAGAGTGGTAAAGAAGTAGAGAAAATAGAGAGAGAAAGTGATCATGTGTTGTATTTGTGAGTAAAATATTTTTTTGTTGAATTGTTGTATTGTGTTATTCCTTAATAGAAATGGTTGTTGTTATATTTTTGTGAGTGTGATCTTGGGCGAAATTAATTCCTAAGTGTAAGTTGGGAATTAATTCCTAACAATTGGTATCAGAGCTATGGCGACAACTCCAGATGTCAAGTTCGCAGTGGAGAAATTTGATGGAAGAAAAAACTTCAGTCTCAAGCAAATTCGGATACGAAACTTGTTAGTTCAACACGGTTTAGATGAGGCGTTAGACAAGAAGCTCGTAAATATGGATGAGACAAAGTATAGTAGAATCAACTCGAATGTAGTGAGTACCATTCGGTTGACTTTGACAGATGATGTGGTAAACGATATAGTCGGCGAAAAATCAGCAGCAGAAGGAAAAAATATTACCAACCAATTGATTTTGAAACAAGAATTATACTCTTTTCGAAGGAAAGAAGGTATGGACTTACATACTCATCTTGGCGAGTTCAATAAAATTATCTGTGATTTAACTAATATTGGTGCTCAAGTAAGTGACGAGGATAAAACAGTTATTTTATTGACATCGGTTCGTTCAACCCATAAGCATTTGTTTAATACTTTGTTTTATGGGAGAGATACCGTAACAATGGAGCAAGTGAAGAGTGCTCTATTTTCTAGTGAGAAAATAATTGGAGAAAATGAAGGAAGTACCCGAGATGACTACACTCTTATTGTTGGGAATAGAATAAAATTTGAAAGGAGGCAAGGAGGACAGGACAGATGGCAAGGTGGACCTTCATGGAACCAGAAGCCATTTATGGAACAACAGTGCTACTATTGCGGAGAAAATGGACATATCATACGGGATTGTCCAAAAAGGAAATAAAGTGGGTACAACATCGCTGCAGTTGCCAAGGAAAAAGATGGAGATGATGACATGCTTGAAGCTCTATCCATTACAAACAAAGAAAATTAAGCAAATGAGTGGATTTTTTATTCCGCTTGTTCCCATCATGTATGTCATCATAAAGTATGGTTTACTTCCTACAAACCATTTGTTGGTAAAGTATTTATGGGGAACAATTAATCATGTGAAGTTGTGGGAATTGTAACAATTAACATCAAGACCACAAATGGATTGGTTAGAACTGTAACTGATGTGTATCACATTCTAAGTCTCAGAAGGAATGTGATTTCGTTGGGTGCAGCGGTGTCAAAAGATTTTTGGTTTACAACAAATCATGGACTGTTAAAAGTTGGGAAAGGTCCACGTATAATGTTAATTGGGAAAAAGGTTGGAAATTTGTATGTGTTGTTAGGAAATACAATATTAGGTGAAGTTGTTTCGAATATGATATGCAAATCTTAAGTCTAGATAGAGAAATTTCACCAAATGTGGAGTTTGTTAGGATTTTGCAAAATTTGAAGTTAATTTGGGTTGGCTAGAAATGTGGCACTTTACTATTCCAATTGTAGGTTGTAATTCCCACATGTTAAGTACTATTTGTTTGGCAACTTCACTATCCAAATGGTTGCTCCTTTCTTTAGTCAACAATAGTAGGTCATTTGTTCTATAAATAGATGGAACTTTTTGCTCCTAAAATGTGTGCAAGAGAGTAAAAAGAAAGTGAGGCAGAGAGTGGTAAAGAAGTAGAGAAAATAGAGAGAGGAAGTGATCTTGTGTTGTATTTGTGAGTGAAATAATTTTGTGTTGAATTGTTGTATTGTGTTATTCTTTAATATAAATGGTTTTGTTATATTTTTGTGTGTGTGATCTTGGGCGAGATTAATTCCTAAGTGTAAGTTGGGAATTAATTCCTAACAGTTGATTCCTTTTTAGTGGTGATTGTATACATACTACACCTCACATGTCATTAGGCGTAATTAGAAATTTGACCTTTGCAGTTTGATTATGAAGTGAATGAAATTTTAGTAGGTATCATGAATTATTGTTGAGATCTTCTTACTCCTTAGACGATTTGATCACTTATATATATTTGTGTTAAATTAAGATTATTTTCATTACTAGATGATTTTTTTTTCTGGCAAAAAAGAATAAATAGAAAAGAGTCATACAGACTCATACTCCTCACGCACTACATCACCCAACCATAAAGGGATACAATCAATAAACTCCATATTTCTCTTTCGTTTTAACGCCTCTCTAGCCAGCTTGTCAGCCACTCCATTATATTTCCTTGGAATAAAGGTGACAGAAGAGACTTCAAAACGCCCGAGAAGAAAACAAATATCCCCCACAATATTGTTCCATCTATAATCAGCAACTCCTTGACCACATGAAGCTCTCACAATCTTTAAGGCATCCCCTTCAAAAATTGTTTTTTTGTAACCCCACGCCAAAGCATAAACCATGGTTTGTCTTAGCATCAAAGCTTCTGCCATGGAAGCATCAAGAACATTGGGAAGAAAGAAAAGAAACATCACTAAAACACACCCCATAACAATTATAAAAGCCCCTATTATTATAATTTTGCGTTTAATAAGAGAGGATCCAAACTCTACCCCTATCCCATTCACATGAAATAGTGATAATGATGACCATAATGTATTAAACAAGCAAATTCATAAAAGTAACAAGAAATAAAAATTAATATATATATGAAGAAAATCATCACTCTAGGATAACAAGATTAAAGCAGAGACAAATATTATATATGAAGTCATATTGTAAGAATATTTGTTTATGTAATGATATGTTTCTGATAAAAAATCATGTTGAGAGTTGAGAGTTTTAGTTTGTGTTAATTAAGTTTGAAGTGGTGAAGATGCAAAGGAAATTGGATGAAGCCACAATGTATAAAAATTTTATTTTCACGATTTTGTTCCACCAAGTACTGTTAGGGTTTTTACACCCACCCAAGAACAAAAAACTAGGGTTTACTAACCCTAATAGCCAGGCCACAAATAATTGCAAATCAAAAATCACACAACAACACACAAACGACACAAATATATATAGTGGTTCGGCCAAAACAAGCCTACGTCCATTGAGAACACCGTTTCGCTATAATCAATGAGAGGATTACAAGGGGTTGATCAGCATATCAAACACATGTACACACACACTATATACTCACACCTGTATCGCTCACCATCACCAGTGTTTCACTTATACCAAAAAATACCATATCTCTTCTTCTCTCTCTATCTTTGTATCTCACAAAACTCACTTTTTGTGCTATATCACACCACGATCTTCTGTTTATGTCATACACACAATTGTCACCACCCATACAATAGGAATAACCTATGTGTATATATAGGAGAGGTAAATTTGATGGACAAGTTAATAAGAATCACATCTCAATCAAAATTGGAGTCAAATAAAGCCTTCCATAAAAATTCCATATCTGGGTCACCGAGTACTCAGTGAAACTCCCACCTAGTACTCGGTGGTTGCGCATATCCGCGCAAACGTGCGCAAGTGCGCGAAAGCTTTCAGCCACTTTTTCACCACTTTACGCAAGTGCACGCAAGTTCGCATTTACCGAGTACTCGGTAAAGAACCCATCAAGTACTCAGTGGTTCTTCACACCAATTCCCATTTTCCTCCAAATCTCTTCACGATATTTCAAAGAAATGAGTCATTATCTAACAATCTCCCATTTGGCGATTTTCCATCCATCAATCAACTCAATCAATGATCAGTGTTTCTAACGATGCTCTCTTTTATGTCTTCAAGCTTGACGATCCACTGAAGTTGCGCACAACTCCAGTTCCTCTATTTTCACAACTCTGGTCAACATGACCATGCTGATAGCTCCCACTACATGAGCAATATCTAGTCTTCTACAGAACATGCGATCTCTATTGCATTTGGCCACTCTGTCTTGCAACCACCGTCGCATCTGACTTCGTCTTGTAAACTTTGTCGCATCTGTCTTCTTTTTCCTTTTCACTAAGAGACTTTCCGGTTGATGCATATAAAATTCCTCTTTTAGGTCATCTTGGAGGAAAACAGACTTGCCATCTAATAGCTCTAGATGTAAACCCTCTATTTCATTAATGCTTGAATGAATGGTATTCAGTTTCACAACCGAATAATGGGGAGCTTTCTTCCCTACCGGCAGCTCGGTTAGCTTCCATATCTTGTTGGAGATAAGGGACTTCATCTCATATTCCATTACAAGCTCCCACTGGCTCGTATTTGCTACACTGCATGTTTCATCATCACATTATGGTTCATCTCTATCTGTGAACAACAAATAATTCAGGTATCTCCGTTTTGGCACATGCTGTCGTGAAGTCCTCTTAAACACAGAATTAGGAGTCGAAGTCTATGGTGTATCAACCTGTTAAGTTGTGCCATCTGCAACCTGTTATTCTAATTGAGGACTCTCACTGTCTAGAACATCTTTTATCTCAACATACACAGGATCACTTTGTGTTTTACCGCTCCATACCTCTTCTGGTATTTTGTGCTCTAATGGTAATAATGGCCCATGATTCATAAGATACACTGTTGTACTGGTTGTTTATGCTCAGAACTGTTCTGACAACCCTACCTAAATGCGCATGCTTCTGACTATCTCAGTCACTTTTCGGTTAGTACTTTCTGCTACGTCATTCTAATGTAGTATACTTGAAACAGTCTTCTCTAATATGATACTATTCTCATAGCAAAAATTCTTGAACTCGGAGTCTTCGTTTTCTCCACCAAAGTCGGATCTCAGTTTCTTTACCTTAAACATTGTCTCATTCTCTACCACGGCTCTCCATTTCTTAAACATATCGTACACCTCAGATTTATGCTTCAAGAAATAAACTCATATCCTTCTGGAATGGTCATCAATGAAAGTCACAAAGTAAGACTTTCCACCAAGAGATCAAACAGTAGTTAGCTCTTAGATACCCATGTGAACTAACTCAAGCTTCTCCACTGTGAGACTTCTGTTGTTACTCTTGAAACTAACCTTCTTCTGTTTACACTCACAGAAGTCGATGTCAATCGATTTCACTGGTAGTTTTCCTTTCGAGAACATAACTGCGAGCTTCTTTTCACTCATGTGACCAAGTCTCTGGTGCCACAAGTTATGATCCTCCTTGCCTTCTGCAACTGCAATCACTGTGCTAAAATTGGTGGTTGTGTAAAGTGTACTTAATTTCTTTCCTCGTGCTATAGTCATAGCCGCTCTGGAAATCTTCCACTTATCTTTACTGAAAGTGGTTACATAATCTTCACTCGTCAACTGGCCTACTAAGATTAGGTTCTTCCTCAAGTCTGGAATGTGTCTCACATCCCTTAGCTTCCATATCGATCCATTGAGTCTGATATGTAATTCACATTTGCCTACGACACTGCAGAGCTTATCATCCCCTAGATGAACCTTGCCAAGGTTAATAGGTGCATAGCTCTCGACTTGAGGTGACATGGAATGATGCACCAGACTCCAAGATCCAAAACTCTATCTTACTCTCCAAAAATCATATCAACGCATCATCTTCTGAAATAAGATTCACTTCATTCATGTCATCCACTACACTCTGCGGGGATTTGCATTGGTCTTTGTAATGACCAAGTTTGCCACAATTCCAACACTCAATGGAATTTCGAGACCTCTGTCTCGACTTGGAACGGCCACGTCTCTGACTTCCGTCATTCCTTCTATTCGAACCTCTGCCTCTGGTGTTGACATTCAATGCTGAGCCACTGTTAAAAGAGTTTGACTCACTCTGTCTTCTGATATCTTTTATGAGTATCATACTCACCACAAAATCATACTGTAACGGTTCTACTCCTGAACAATTACTGATTGCAGCCTTCATAACGCTCCAACTCTCTGTCAATTGGCTTATAAGAAAATCCGCTTTCATTTTACTAGTGATTGGCATATCAACTGATTCCAACTGCTCAACAATTTCATTAAGGGCACTAAAATGTTCACTAACTTTCCTATTTTAGGACATCTTCAAATTTGCCAATCTAGTGATAAGATGTACCATATTCGCACCAGATGGATGTTCGTACATGCTCGAAAGAGCATCCATGAGAGACTTTGTTGTCTTCACATTCTTGATGTTGAAGGCGACGGACTTTGATAACGTCAGTTTGATCATACCGAGATCCTTTCGATCTAGGATTGACCAATCATCTTCTTTCATCGTTTCTGGCTTCTTCCCTTCTAATGGTAAGAACAAATTATTTTGGTATAACACATCCTCAATTTATATCTTCCAATAGGCAAAGTTTTCACCATCAAACTTCTCGATCATCGTTGTTTTTTCTTCAAGCATGGCTCCCACTGAGCCTTTTGCTGATCATAACGCCTCTTGTTGATGATATGGCACTGCTGAAGTGGTCAAGTACTCGATAAACACAGTGTCGAGTACTTGGTATGACTCTCTTCGAGTACTCGGTGAAGACTTCACTCGGACAGACTGGTTTTGCCGGCAGTCACTTGCGGTGGCGTGTGGAACCTCCGATAGTGACACACTTCACAATCCTGGCTTCGTCTTCACAAGACTACTTCTGGTATGGATGGTTTCTGATTTCAAAAAATTATGATCTTCAAATCTGGACCAGAACATAAGAGCTTCTTCTCTGTTTCAACCCGAAACTCTGATACCACTTGTTAGGGTTTTTACACCCGCCCAAGAACGAAAAACTAGGGTTTGCTAACCCTAATAGCCAAGCCACAAATAATTGCAAATCAGAAATCATATAACAACACACACCAAACACAAATGACACAAGGATATATATTGGTTCTACCAAAACAAGCCTACGTCCACTGAGAGCATCGTTTCACTATAATCAATGAGAGAATTACAAGGGGTTGATCAGCAGATCAAACACATGTACACACACACTGTATACTCATGCTTGTATCGTTCACCCTCACCAGTGTTTCACTCACACCAAGAAATACCACTATGTATCTCTTATTCTCTCTTTATCTTTGTATCTCACAATACTCACTTTTTGTGCTAGATCACACCACAATCTTCTGTTTGTGTCACACACACAATTGCCACCACCCATAAAATAGGAATAACCTATGCATATATATAGGAGAGGTAAACTTGATGGACAATTCAATAGGAATCACATCACAATCAGAATTGGAGTCAAATAAAGCCTTCCACAAAAATCTCATATTTGGGTCACCGAGTACTCGGTAAAATTCCCACCCGAGTACTCAGTGGTTGCGTATGTCCGCGTAAGTGTGCGAAAGCTCTCGACCACTTTTTCACCATTTTGTGCAAGTGCGCGCAAGTTCGCACTTACCGAATACTCGATAAAGAACCCACCGAGTAGTCGGTGGTTCTTCACACTAATTCTCATTTTTCTCCAAATCTCTTCTCGATCCTTCGAGGAAAGAAATCATTATCTAACAAGTACTTGGTGGGGATATTACCGAATATTCGGTAAGTGGGTACGCATAATTATTTTTAGGAAGGTTTATTTTTCTATGTAATTGATTCCTAACCACTTTGGGACATAATTAGAAGCTATTATCACTATATTGGAATATCATTGACATATTTATTTATATTTGGAAGACTTAATGGTGGAAATAAAAATCCTGATTGGAAAACGATTCTTACCATTAATTGAAGACTCTTCTCTATTTATATGAGTAAAACCTAAGAGAATGTGGTGACTTTTTGAGGGATATCTGCAATTCTTCTACAAATTCATATTATTCTACAAAGATATATATAGAGAGAAAATTATTAAGTAATTATATATTTTTTAGTTCTCTCTTGGTTTGAGTTTTTCCAATTGTGCTTCTACACCGAAAATTATTATGCACAATTGGATGATCTAGTTGCTGAAAAATTATCACACCACCTTGATTGAAGCAGGAGGCTTCGTGTTCTTTGATCCGTTGAGAGGCGGAGCCGTCAGAGTACGGAGATCGGAGCGAGAACTTCGTGGAGCGTGAGTGATTCAAGACTTTCAGACGTCGAGTGGAGAAAGTAATTTGTAAGTCTAAATCTTCATAGAGTCTTGTACTTCTTGATTCATAATGCATCGATACTCGAGCATATCTGTGGTTTTTACTTGGAGTATTTTCAAGATTTTTCCACGTAAAAATATTAGTGTCGTCTCTTGCTTTATTTTCTACACCTATATTATTTATTGCGTTGATTATTGTTTTAAACGAATTGAATTAAAATTAACTTTTCCGTAATTAAAATTTTAAATTGTCAATTAATTCATAAAAATCTTATTAACCCCCCTCTAGGCTTAGTTCACCGTCTTATAGTTAATTTCATATATTATCCAACTTCAAGCAAACAACAATTTTATTATATATAAATTGAAAATCCTGAGATAATAGAAACTTTTTAACCTTATAATAAGGATAAAAGGGAAGGGGTGTGTCATTTGTCATATTAAATGTATTTTAAAACTAATCAGTGGTATTGCTCTTGAGTTTTGACATACTCATCATATCTTAGATTTTATGTTATATGTGCTGAGTGGCTATCCTAGTATTTTTTTTCACGCATATATACCGTTGGCGTTTTCACTTCATTTATAATTTTTTTTATTTTCCTCTAAGGAGTAGAAATGACCTTGCCTTTGAAGGGTAAAAGGGGTATTTCAAAAATTCATGCAGATTGGCCTAGTTGAAAAAAAATTGGGAGTTGGTGCCTCAACAATTATGAGGTTTCATATTCGATTCCTACTGGGTGCAAACAATTAATTAGAGCCACGAGTCCACGACCGCGGATATAGTTCAAGCCTTACCCGTATGGGGAGATCGCCTTGCACGGATCCCGTGAATTAGTCGATGTGCTCATAAATTGGCCTGTACATCACGATTATAAAAAAAAATCAAAAATAAAAAAAAGTGGGTATTTCAAAAATGAGTTTGTTTAACCTCCCAAACACTTGCTTTTGCTGTCCCCTAGTGCTTGGTAAAAAGTTGGAACATTTATTTAAGCAAGAAAAGTAATGGCAATAGAGCCATCCACGCCATAAAAGAAAAAAAATATAATATTACCATATGGTAACAACCAAATTTAAAAAGATTGAAATCATCATCGGTGGGGAATGGAGGGATATGCCGACAGTTACTGTGCAAATGATTCAGTAATGTACTAATATGGACATCACTCCCAATAGTCAATACTAAACCTTACCCTTTAATGCTGTTCTTCTTCCAACAAGATGGATAGGGAAAAAATATTTTACTCTAATGGAAGAAGGATAATGCTTCGGTTCTCATAGACGATTAATTTGGTCCTCATTTTTTATTTGAACCAATAAAATTAACATATATTTTTAATATTAATTAAAAAATTATAATAGGTATTACCCACTATCATATGTTAAACCCAAATATAAAATAATTGTTTTTTTTTCCCTTTCTTTCTCTCTTCATCAACATACTCATCAAAAACCCTAAAAGTTGAAATTGGTGAATCTCTTTCCTCTACCTCATCCTCTCTAAACACACATACATATATAAATATATGCATATATATATACACACATACATATATAAATATATGCATATATATATATATATATATATATATATGCAAGATCCTATTCATTTTAATTACAACTAGTAAACGAAGGCGGTAGGGAATTTGTAGTATAACGGGTGTAAGGAAAATCATAATTGGGAGAATATTCTAACAAGTCTTTTAATCCTATTTTCTATTACAAACTGAATCCAATTGTCTATATGGGATTCAGAAGTTGCATCAAGATCAAATTCAACTATGAATTCATCAATGGTTAAAGGATTTGACCACTTAATTAACTCATTTCAACTATAAAGGCGTTTCTACTTCAAGTTTCTTCTCTTCCAATTAAAATTTTATTTATTGTATCTGAAGCATGCATCAAAATTTAAGATATAAATATATGTCCAAATATACCTCCATTTCATCAATAGCACACAAGTTATTGCAACTATTCATTTTCAACCGTGACAAGATTGAAAAAAGGATTTTATTGGGAAGTGGACTAATTTTATCCACCAAACACAACCCTCCTTCATCAACTTTCTCACTAGTGCAACTAATATAATAAAACAAATTGGAACCAAAAAAAAGAATTAAAAACAAAATGAGAAATTGGAATAACAAAAATACCACAATTTTTTATAAGAATAAAATTAATAGAGACAGAAAAAATCACGAATGCTCTTGATATATATATATATATATATATACATATATTTATATATGTATGTGTGTGCAAGGAGAGGGAGAGGAAAGAGATCCATTGTGTATGATTTTTGATGGGTCTATTGACGAAGAGAGGAAATAAGGGAAAAGGAGAAAAAATAATTATTTTAGATTCGGGTTTAACCCATGATAGTGGGTAAAATTTATTATTATTTTTTAATTAACATTGGATAAGTGTCTTAATTTTATTGATCCAAATAAAGGGTGAGAACCAAATTGACCCTCACTGGTGAGAACCCAAGCATTATCCATGAAAGAAAGGGAAAAAAAATAAAATAAAAAATAAATGGGGATAAAGAGAAAACCCTTTTCTCTTTTGGCTGCCCCACAAATAAGTTGGATGCCTCTACATTTGATACTTGATTAGACATTACCAAAAATTTATGTTCAATGAACTATCTCATGAGAAGATTCTACTTTATTATTGATTAAATCATAAAATTATGATTTGTATTTAAATTTAAAATTAACCCAAAATATTAAGTTATTATGTGGAATTAATATCAAGTTTATATATATATCGAAAACTCTTTTCGTCCGAATTTGATGTGAGGTAAGTATTTGATGTATTTTTTACACCCCTTTTATCTATATGTCTCTCCTGCAAGGGACCTGGTCAATCTAGACACCTTCTTGTGAGCATCTAGAGTGACATTTGATTAAAAATTTGGTCCGCTTTGATACCACTTATCATGGGTTATGTGTTTCACAATCAAACTAAAAAAATTAAGTTGTTAAGTAAAATTAATACCCAATCCATTTATACCATTACCCTCCCCATGATTGTAGAATGGTAAAATAGTTGAAGGATAAGAAATTACAAATAGAAAACCAGTTATCTTCACTAATGGAAGGCCATTTAATTTTGTCACTATTTATGGTGGGCCCCACGTATATATATACTGATAGATGGAAAAGACACCCATGGGCCAGGCCCAATAAGAGGCCCGATTTAAGATTAGTGGGCCTTCATGAATTTAGACTGTTTTAGATGTAGTAAATGTAATAGAGCCCACCTTGAACTGTCTCATCTCATGCATCAAACATTGAAATGAATGAAATAAATAAATATATATATATATATATATATATATATTGAAGTGAATGGTTGAGATGTGCTGATCCATGAAGGCCACCGTGTACTCGAGATGAAGACAAAGACGTGTCCTTAGAATGGGTAAAATAAGTATAGGGTCCTCCTTTTCTCATTATCAGTCCATGCCTTTTTCGGATGTAGATATTTAACTGGGCCCATATACACACGCACATTTCTTTTCTTTTCTTTTCTTTTCTGCCATTCTTTTTCTAAAACAATTGGGGTAAAAAAAAAACGAAAACAAAACAAAAATTCAGCAATTTTGTAATTTTTATAATAGAAAAAAATGGTAATGAGGTGTCCAATGATTCTTCACTTTTGCCATTATTTTTTTAATGAATTTTTTTAATTTTTCATTAAAAATCTAAGTAAAACTATAAAACCGTTAGTACCAAGAAAATTTTGTAAAATAGCAAAAAGTTTGCGCACTTTTGCCCTTTATTGAGCCACCATTTGTATATATGTTTGTGCTACATTCTTGGTCTTTAACAGTTTAACTTGTTTATGTTCCTAAGGCGTATTTGTTTATTGGCTATGGTCTTATTTTTTTGGTCTGATCATGATTTTTTGAGACTAAACCATGTTTGTTTTGTATTAGTCTCGAAAAATATAACCAAATTGAACCAAAATGATATTTTTTAGGACCACAATTTTTTGTGGTTCTATTTGGTCGGGTAACAAAATCTATCTAAAATCTAACAAAAAATATCCTCCAATAATTGAACCACGTCGAACCAATATATAACCAAAACACAAAAATAAAATAATAAAATAATGAATAATAAATAAAATGAATTAAATAATACATAAAAATTAATAAATTAATTAATCAAATATATTTATAAATTAATAAAAATAAATGATTAAATAATTTTAAAATATATTTATGAATAAAATAATAATATAAATAATAAATTAATAAAAATAAAAATAAAATAAAATATATTTATGAATAAAATAATAAGATAAATGATAAATTAAATAAAATATATTTAAAAATTAATATAAATAAATGAATAAAAAATAAAAAAAATAATGAATAATAAAATATATTTATAATAAATATATATAATAATGATTAATAAATTAATAAAATATATTTATAAATTAATTAAACTAATAAAATAATAATAATAAATGATAAATTAATAATATAAATAATAAATTAAATAAAAATAATTAATAATAAACAAAATGAATTAAATAATTCAAAAATAATAATATAAATAAAAAATGAATAAAAAATATTTATAAATTAATTAAAATAAACGAATAAATAAAATGAATAATAAACAAAATGAAATAAATTATACATAATAATAATTAATTAATTAATTAATTAATAAATAAAAATAATAATAAAATAATAAAAATAATTTTGGAGACAAATAAAAATAAATGAATAAATAGTAATAAATAATAAACAAAATGAATTAAATAATATATAAAAATAAGAATATATAAATAATACATAAAAATAATAATAAATAAATAAGTCATAAGCAAAATGAATTAAATAATAATAAATGAATAAATATAATAATAAAAATTAAATAAATGAATAAATAAATAATAATATAAATAATAAATTAATAAAATATATTTATAAATTAATTAAAATAAACAAATAAATAATAATATATATAATAAATTAAATGAATTATATTTATAAAAAATGAATAATAAACAAAATTAATTAAATAATACATAATAATAATTAATTAATTAATTAATAAACAAACTAAATGAAATAAAATGAATTAAATAATACAAAATAATAATAATAAATAAATACAATAATAAATAATAAATTAATGAAATTTATTTATAAACAAATAAAAATAAATGAATAAATAATAAATAATAAACAAAATGAATTAAATAATATATAAAAATAATAATAAATAGTAAATAGTAAATGATAAATAATAATTTTTTTGAAAAACCAAAATATCATAGTACATTATTTACATGTTATCGACAGTTGAAGTTGTTATGTAATATTAATGTGTGACTTGTGAAATTTGTGTTATCGTAATTTTTGTATAATAAAAAATGTGGCTTGTATAAACCTATTTGTTATTATATTTGATAATTGGAGTGCAATAATCATACTCTAATTTTTTTTTACAAAACCAATATAACATTATTATGTAAGTACTACATAATAAAAATCAATCAAAAAGACTTTAACAAATGTTTACAAATTAAATGTGTGGGTTTTAAGGTTATTACATCATATAAAGTATATTAAATATTTTCACAGTTTACTATAAATTTAAGACCAGACCAGTTTGTCAAACAGAGTCTCGTTCAAAGAAATTTGGAACCAGAAAGTTTGTCAAACATGATCTGGTTCCAGTTTCCTCAGACCAAGACCATCAGACCAGACGCTTACCAAATAGAGTTTCAGACCATCACCCAAACCGGACCAGAAATAACCGGACCTGACTGATTACCAAACGGGACCTAAGTTTCTATCAAACATTATATTTAAAAGGTTAAAATTTAACAATCACGGTGTTATTATGAACTGGGTAGCATAGTTGGATATTTTTTAAAAAAATATAGCATTTTAGAAAGCATTGGTTTTCGTATAATTATTAAAAAATCACAACCGAAAATATTATCCGAAGTTTACGTAATTCATTTAAAGGAGATTGTGCATTAACATCTTTTGTAATTAACTTAGACAAAAATTCTGAACAACCAATTATTGAAAATAAAAATAAAATAGGTTACATTGCGAGAGCAATAACAAATTTAACACTAGATATAACTCAGATTAGATAGGATATTGATTTACTAATTTGAAAAATTATAATTGGAGAATCTGGATCCTATAGTGTGGGGAAAAGCTTAATTCATGTATTTTGACGCCAACAGGGGCAGAATAATTGAGGCTACAGCTATGGGGGTGGGTCCAAATACTTGGATTCGGTTCATAAATAGTTGGACCCTACCCGAACCCCAAACCTTATCTATTTCATCACCATTTATTTTTGGTATACGTGTCAAGTGGTCTTCTAGTGTTACACAGAATGTCGGTTAGTTAAATTAATAAGGGTAAATTACATTTTCATCTCCTCTTGTTTAGCTAATTACACTTTCACCCCAACTTGTTTTGCTAATTACAATTTCACCTCTTATTTGTTTCACTTGCACCCCTCAACCAAATTTTGACATGCAAAATGACTAAATTACCCATAAATGTATGTGATAATCTATTTATTCACCCATAATATGTGAAAAGACCAATCTACCATTCTTTTATAAGAAATGTTTTTTTTTTGAAAAAAATTATAAATTTCTACAAAACAAATATAAAAAATTTGAAAAAAAAATATTTCGAGAAAAATATAAATATTAACAAATATATATATATTTTAGGAAAAATATTTTTCTGGAAGGGTAAGTTTTTGGAAAAAACATATTTCCCGGAAAATATAAAATTATCGAAAAAACATATATTTCTGGAAAAAAAAGTTCGGAAAAAATAAAAATATTTCAAAATATATATTTTTTGAAAAATATATATATTCCAAAGACAATATATATATATTTCGAAATATTTATATTTTTCCCGAACTTCTTTTTTCCAAAAAAAACATTTTTTTCCGAAAATTTTATATTTTTCCTCAAATATTAATTTCTAGAAATATATTTTTCCCAATATATATATTTTGAAATATTTCTATTTTTCAAGAAATTATTTTTATCAAAATATATGTATTTTCCCAAACTTTTTTTTCCAAAAATAGATTTTTTTCCCCTAAAATTTATATTTTTCCGGAAATATTGTTTTCTAAAAATATATTTTTCCCAAAAAAAAAATTTTCAACTATTTTTTATATATTTTTTCCAGAAATTTATATTTTTTTCCCAAAAAAACATTTCATATAAAAAGGAGGGTAAATTGATCTTTTCACATGTTTATGGGTGGACAAATAGGTCATCACATACATTTAGAGGTAATTTAGTCATTTCACATGTCAAATTTTGGTTGAGAGGTGAAAGTGTAATTTACCCAATTAATAATCCTGTCTTCTTAAGTTCTTACTTAGGTAGGGTTATCATAGATGGTCGTGGAATTGGATTATAAGTCTATTGCTCATATGAAAGTTTCAACTGAATTATCATCCCGGGTGTTGGATGATGTCATATTGTTAGTCACTTCTTTTGAGAAGATTCAGTTTGTTTGAGTTCCTCGTATTTGCAATTCGATTGCTCACCATATTGCCAAGAAAGCTCTCCAAGCCAAGACTGTTGATTCAGACTGGAACATCTGGTATTCGTGCTTATTAGTTCTATTGAGAAGAATTTCCCTTCTTCCTTATCTGTTTAATTTTTTTTCTTTGTTTCTAATAGGGAAAAAATAATAATAATCCTGTGTATTTTGTTTGTGGAAAATTTTTTAATTATTATTTTTTACTTCGTTAGTTGGAAGGTGTGTGGCTACAAATTGAACCTGACTATCATCGTTAATCGTAGGACACTAGATTAACCAGGCCATTAGGCACACGCCTTTTCTTTTGAGATGGTTTGTCAAATTGAGAGTGGCTCATTTGGCATTGCTAGACCTATAGAGTACTCGCTAATTATTATTCTTCCACCGAGAAAAAGTGAACTAATAAAATCTTGTCATTTGACACTTATAAAATTCCAATCCAATAAAATAAGAACATGACATCGCCGAATCAGAGTTATTTTATCTTTTCCAACCATTCCTTGCAACCTCCGCTCAAACAACTAAACTTCAATTGCCAAAAGAACGCAATTACTTCGTTCAGTTTGCGTTGTTTTGGAATTGCATTAAAATTACATATATATATATGTATGTGGATATGTAAATATGTTTGTGTTTGTGTGTATGCACGTGTATTCATATTTGTATACATATACATCTAGTGACGGAACTAGACACCAATTTCAGTGGGGGTATAGGGATATTTTTCTGTACTTTCAGTAGGGAATAGTGGTATTTTAATAAGAATTTTTCATAAATATAGAATTTTCTAGTTAAAAATTTATAATTAAGGAAAAGTTCAATGGGGGCGGATGCCCTCACTTGAATATATATATATATATATGCATATGTATATGTATGTTTGTAGTTGTGAAAAATTAATTGTTAGAGAACGTATTTATTGGGTTGAAGATTTGAAATTGAAAATCACAACTTGTCATGTGGAATTTATATTGTGGAATTGGTGAATTTGAAATTGGAATGCAATTACAATTCTAAAACATTTTGTTATATCTGAACAATGGATTTGGAATTGGGAACTCCAATTCCAATCTTATATAAAAAAAAAAAAAAAACTCCAATTTCAAATCCAAGGCTCCAATACAGTTCACAAATTTAGGAAGCAAAAAATGATGGGCCTACCTTCAACAGTGGGCCTGCTCTCAAGTGGTGGAAGCAAAAGTAAGGACCAAAACAAATTCATATTGCTTTTGAGCTGTGAATAGTAATGAAACATGGAGCAAAAGCAGCCTTCCAAACACTATTCGAGATTGCTACAATCAAATAAATTTAGATGTTTATAAGTAGGGTTGCGAGTCTTTAACACCCATATAATATAAATATAGTGCGTATAACCCCCTATGGTTCGAATTGACCCAAAACCTTTTAATATGTGCGAATTGATCTCATTTCGTGTAAAATGACATATATGCCCTTAGTATATAAATTTCTAAAAAAACATATAAAATTCGAAACAAATATATAAAATTCAAAAAAATATATAAAATTCGAAAACATATATAAATTTAAAATATATATATAAAATTATATATATATATATATATAAAATACGAAAAAATATATAAAATTTGAAACAATATATATATAATTCAAATATATATATATTAAATTTCAAAAAAATATAAAATTTGAAAAATATAAAATTTGAAAAGAAAAATATAAAATTCAAAAAATGATATAAAATTGGAAAAAACATATATAAATTCAAAAAATATTTATAAATTTCGAAAACATATATATATTTTGAAACAAATATATAAAATTCGGGAAAAATATTAAATTCAAAAAATATATATTAAATTTTGAAAAACAAATATAGAATTCGAAAACATATATAAAATTCGGAAAGAAATATATAAAATTTGGGGAAAATATTAAATTAAAAAAATATATATTAAATTTCGAAAATAAAATATAGAATTCGAAAACATATATAAAATTCGGAAAGAAATATATAAAATTCGGGGAAAATATTAAATTCGAAAAAAAAATATAGAATTCGAAAACATATATAAAATTCGGAAAAAAAATATAAAATTTGGGGAAAATATACTTCTATTTTCTACTTTCTTTGACTTTAAATTTTGTTTTGGTGTATCGTTGTAAACACCTTAAAATGTTCAACACTTCTTCCAATCCTTCTATTAATTTTTGGAATTTCTTTATATACATATCCTAGATGGACTTCATCCTGTACATTTAATCAGGGTCCTTCATTACATACCTCCTCTGAATGGGCTTTATTATTGGGTTCATAAATATCTTGCTGGCCCATAAACTTGATGGGCCTGATGACAGATGGGCTCAATTGGGCTGGACATTTTCACTATTACACAGGCCCTATCCTTTGTGATGGGTTGTCGATCTTCCCGGCCCATTATAAAGGATACAGAGTGGGGACAAGATACATCACCCCTGATCGGGATGACGTGGCTGACACAATTAATACGACGGTTGTACAATCATTGTAACATTTGAAATTCGTGGTCCGGGTGGCCTTGGTTGGCGAGAAGGGAGGCGCACGTGAAGCGAGGTGACGTTTCGGTTCCCGAGCGCACGGCTTTTCAGGCGCCCCTGAGGCTTCTATAAATAATGCCTACAGTGCTATGGATTCATTCCGTTTCACAGTTTTAAAAATTTTTAGAGAGCTCCCTGCACTTGAGACCTTGACTTATCATTGCCAGAGTCTACCTCCACTCTCAGGAAAGCGTCAGAAATCCTTCGGGGTTCATCTTAGAGTAAGTTATTTCTTTTCATCTTAGCGTCTTTCTTTTCGAAATGTCTGATAGTGATGATACCCGGTCGGGTAGCGACCGTCTACCCTCCTCTGTAAACCCGGACGCATCCCTTAGTTCACCCTCAGTGGAGGTGGTTAGGACAATTGTGTCTAGCCCACCTGAAGTTAACCAGAATGTAGCAGCAACCGGAAATCCGGTTGCAGGGGTTTCGGGGGATCAGTTCTATGCTGATCCCCTTCCCCCTATGAACAGGGTAGAGACAGTATTAAAAAGGTTAAGGGTTAAATACGGGGTACTCGATGGGGTGATTATCAAAAATTACCCTAAAAAGTATGATTTTAGGAAAGGCGAGGGAATTTTGGACCATCAGATTTTGTTGTCGGCTTTTCACCTTCAGGTTATTAGATTCCCGATCCAGCCCTTCTTCCTTTATGCCTTAGCCACTTTAGGCTTGGCCCCACTTCAGGTGGGACCTAACTTCTTCCGGGTCCTGGCCATGATCTTGATGATCAATCGGGTTCTGGGACTTGACCTTGGTCTGGCGGAACTTCTGTTCTGTTACAAGATACAGGCCCAGAAGGAGTGCAGGGGCCGGTACAACCTTTTTCCCATTAGTGGGAGGAAAATTTGTGATGGTACGGAAAAATCCAATAAAGGGTGGAAAGAGAGGATGGTCCTTGTGAGCGGGAGTTGGAGACTCCCGAGCTCATCTAGATTCAAAGTACCCAATGAGTTTAACCAACACCTTTTCCCCTCTTTCAAGCCATTCCATAGGGGGGTATGCAACTGTGATCAGTGCAATGATAAGTTGGGCCTCCATGTGCTTGAGTTTTTGGGAGCACCCGATGAATATAAAACCTCAAACTATATCAGAACCCGTTTTGAATTGCTTAAATCAAAAATTTGGGGACAGCCTTTGAGGATGTGTACCAGTTTCTTGACAGGTTCTAATTTGCAGGCCCTATCCACAGAGATGCTGAGGATCCCGCAGGCGGTGTTGAAGAAGAAGACTAAGCGGGCAGTCGGGCCTCAAGCCTCAAATTCAGCCCCCGGTGAGATCCAGACCGGGCAGGGATCACAAAGTGTTCCAACCCCTCCGGTTGTTCCCGTTATCCCGCCCCCAGTAGAGAATATCCCGGTAGTTCCATCTCCACCGATGGGAAATGTGCAAACCGGCCAGGCTCCTACTCAAGGATCAGAGGAGGTTGTTCAATCCTCAGTGGATGTTCCCATCCCTGAATTCCGATTGGTTGAAGGGGAAACGAGCCTGACCGGGGCGTGACATCCCCGATCGGAGGAGAATCCACCCGAACGGTCCGTCAGGGCCCGAACGTCTACGCAGGAGTCTCCTATCGTTCTAGATGACAGTGGGGCCGCAACTGAAAAGGAGCTGCCCGTGCCCTGGGCGCCGAAGATTAGACTCCCGGGCGGCGACTTTCTGGTTGCAGGGCACGCAACAATTGACAACGACACTGCCCTTCGGGCTATGGGATCTCAGATCTGGACACCCATAGACCGAAAGAGATTGA
This sequence comes from Cornus suecica, assembly GCA_963922005.1. Lineage (NCBI taxonomy): Eukaryota > Viridiplantae > Streptophyta > Magnoliopsida > Cornales > Cornaceae > Cornus > Cornus suecica. The sequence continues at coordinate 2,025,029 of OY998238.1, forward strand.
GAAACATCGATCGGGAGGAGTTGGCACTGACAGGTCCAGAGGTTGCTATGAAGGTAGTGCTTGAATCTACAGACTCCTCCATTGCTTTTAATATTTTATTTATTTCCTTATCAGGCTAACACTTGACCTTTTGGCAGATGCTCTACCTGACGCAAGCTTATAATGCGAAACTGGAGGAGGACTCCAACTTGCTCAAGAAGTCCAACGAGCTCCTGAGACTGAAAGAGGAATCTCGAATGAAGGTCGCCACCAAACTGTCCATATCCAACGAAAAGTTGGATGTCCAGTCCCGAAGGGCAATCGCTGCAGAGCAACAGCTTCGGGCGGCTGAAGACAAAATTAAGGAAATGGAAGCAGTTCGGCGGGCTCTCTTTGCTGAGACGGAGGCTCTGAAGGCTGAGAATGGGAGCCTGAAAGCTAATATTGAGAACTTGACGGCTTCCAATTCGAAGCTCCTGGAGGAGAGGGCTGAGATTGAGAATCTCCTCGCTACGGAGAGGTCGGTGGTGGAGATGTGCCACCGGGGTGGGAACGAAATGTATAAGCGTTTCTGCGAAACCTCCCAATACCGGATCGGGTTTGGATGGAGGTCATGCTTTAGTGACATGCAGAAACCCATCGAAGAAAGGACTTTTGCCTCGGTGGAAGAACTGGATGAGAGTTTGGGCATTTCCCCACCGTACGACGATCCGGTTGGTGGTCCAGACGACGTTCGTTTTTGCGAGTTCCTGACCAAGCTTCTCCCAGGAATGAGCATAACCGCCCCTCCTGATCCTCCGGCTCCCGATGGGGCCATCATTTCAGTGAACCCAGATGTATCAGGCACCGGCGTCGTCCCTTAGCATTTACTATTTATGAAATGCATTGTAAGCCTTGGCCACAGGGGCCCATTTTTAATGAAACATAATTGGTTTTGTCCCGTCGACTTTTGACTTTTACAGTTATAACGAATATTGGTTATTTTGTTTATTTTTGCAAAGTTTTACAGTTAATGCATCACTTAACCGGGATCCGTGTTGTGACTTCGGGCTCCTTAGGCCATGCGAAAGTCAATGCAACACTTGGTTTATTTTTGGAACAAGGATTACTTCAGGATCTGTGTTGTGACTTCGGGCTCTTCAGGCCATGCGAAAGTCAATGCAACACTTAGTTTATTTTTGGAACAAGGATCTCTTCAGGATCTGTGTTGTGACTTCGGGCTATTCAGGCCATGCGAAAGTCAATGCAACACTTGGTTTATTTTTGGAATAAGGATCACTTCAGGATCTGTGTTGTGACTTCGAGCTATTCAGGCCATGCGAAAGTCAATGCAACACTTGGTTTATTTTTGGAACAAGGATCTCTTCAGGATCTGTGTTGTGACTTAGGGCTCTTCAGGCCATGCGAAAGTCAATGCAACACTTGGTTTATTTTTGGAACAATGATCACTTCAGGATCTGTGTTGTGACTTCGGGCTCTTCAGGCCATGCGAAAGTCAATGCAACACTTGGTTTATTTTTGGAACAATGATCACTTCACGATCTGTGTTGTGACTTCGGGCTCTTCAGGCCATGCGAAAGTCAATGCAACACTTGGTTTATTTTTGGAACAATGATCACTTCAGGATCTGTGTTGTGACTTCGGGCTCTTCAGGCCATGCGAAAGTCAATGCAACACTTGGTTTATTTTTGGAACAATGATCACTTCAGGATCTGTGTTGTGACTTCGGGCTCTTCAGGCTATGCGAAAGTCAATGCAACACTTGGTTTATTTTTGGAACAATGATCACTTCAGGATCTGTGTTGTGACTTCGGGCTCTTCAGGCCATGCGAAAGTCAATGCAACACTTGGTTTATTTTTGGAACAATGATCACTTCAGGATCTGTGTTGTGACTTCGGGCTCTTCAGGCCATGCGAAAGTCAATGCAACACTTGGTTTATTTTTGGAACAATGATCACTTCAGGATCTGTGTTGTGACTTCGGGCTCTTCAGGCCATGCAAAAGTCAATGCAACACTTGGTTTATTTTTGGAACAATGATCACTTCAGGATCTGTGTTGTGACTTCGGGCTCGTCAGGCCATGCAAAAGTCAATGCAACACTTGGTTTATTTTTGGAACAAGGATCTTCGGGCACACCAGCAGATTTTATGATTTACTTAATTGGCCATAATAATGATTTTTAATGACCAGTTGCTGTAGCCTTTTTACAAAAAGATCCAAGTAAAAATAGGACTTGGACCATCAAGGGTAGTACCTCTTGAGGCGAGAGGCGTTCTGGGAGTTTGGTTCCATTCCGCCATCAATATTCCTTCGGACTCGGTATGCTCCGCGACCGATGACTTCAGTGATGGTGTACGGGCCCTCCCAGGGCTCCCTGAGCTTGCCTACAAGCCCGATTTTGCGCCTAAGGACCATGTCCCCGATCTGGAACTCTCTTCTTTTGACTCTTTGATTGAAGTGGTTCCGGACTTGCTGTTGGTAAGCAGCCAGCCTGATCCCGACAGCCTCCCTTCTTTCATCCAGAAGATCAAGATTCTGAGCCAAATGCTGGTTACTTGGTCCCTCGACCCAGGCCTCACTCCGGAGAGTTGGAAATCGGACCTCAGTCGGAATAACAGCTTCGGCACCGTACGCCATGGCAAAAGGGGTCTCTCCCGTGGGTTGTCTGGGGGTCGTTCTGTATGACCAGAGAACTTCGGGCAGTTTCTCTAACCAGGCCCCTTTGGCTTCTTCAAGTTTTTTGGCCAGAGTGTTGAATATAGTTCGATTTGTCCTTTCCGCCTGCCCGTTCCCTTGCGGGTAGCCGACGGAAGACGTGTTCTGGTTGATACCATGTTCGGCAAAGAATGCTCTAACCTCCTTGTTGTCCAGGTTTGTTCCGTTGTCCATCATGATCGTTCTTGGTAGCCCGAATCTGCATATAATGTTGGTCCATACGAACTTGACGACGTGACTCCCTTTGACGGTGGGATAGGCTTCTGCTTCAACCCATTTGGTGAAATAGTCGGTTGCCAGAAGGACGTACGCATTCGACCGGATTGCTTTCGGTAAGGGTCCCACTATATCCATTCCCCACCGGGCGAATGGGTGCGGTACTATAGTGGGATGCAGGAACTCAGCTGGGCGATGGATTGCATCCCCGTGCATTTGACAGGGCTTGCACCTTCGGACGTATTCTTCGGTATCCCGAGAAAGGTAGGGCCAGAAGTACCCTTGAGACAGCACCTTATGGGCGAGGGACCTGCTGCCGGAGTGGTTTCCACAAGCTCCACTGTGAATCTCGTGCATCACTACTCTAGATTCTGACGGCGTGATACATCTCAGGTAGGGACCAGAAAAGGATTTTCGGTAGAGTTGCCCGTTTATTATTGAGTACCGAGCCGAATTCCTCCTGACCTTGTGAGCTTCAGCTTTACTTTCAGGAAGAGTTCCATTACGTAAGTAATTTACCAGGGGATCCATCCAACTGGGCTCCCATGGGATGAGCATTACTCGTTCGGGCTCTTGAATGCTGGGCCTCTGAATAAAATCCAACAGTGCAACCCGAGTTAGATCCTCTCCCGCTGAGGAAGCTTGATTAGCCAGGTGGTCAGCCTCAGAGTTTTCATTCCTGGGGATTTGGGTAAAGGTAACTTTGTGAAAACTTTCTGTCTCCTTCAAAACTAGCGCTCGATACAACTTCATTGTCGGGTCCTTTGTTTCGTATTCCCCGTTGATCTGACGGATAATTAGTTGAGAATCACTGTGTACTGCTAAGGACTGAATTTTGAGGCTTCTGGCTACCCTCAAACCGGATACGACGGCCTCGTACTCTGCCTCATTGTTTGTGGCTGGGAACTGCAACTGCACCGACATATGAAGGCGTGTCCCATCAGGTGTTAAAAATTCTAGGCCAATTCCTGATCCGGAAGAGCTGGCTGATCCATCCACAAAAATCTTCCATGTATCCAGTTCACTGCCCGGGTCTGGCTCCTCAGTCTCACTTTCGAGCAAAAAGTCCGCTACAGCCTGTCCTTTGATGGAGACCCTGGGTATGTATGTCAAATCATATATGCCCAACTCGATGGCCCACTTAGAGATTCGCCCTGAAAGGTCAGGCTTCGACATAATAACCCGTAGGGGTGTAGCTGTTGGGACAACGATCGGGTGGGCTTCAAAATAATGCCTTAGCCTTCTCTTGGCGTTCACCAGTGACAGAATCAGTTTTTCTTGCCTGCTGTATCTAGTTTCTGCCTCAGCCAAGGATTTACTGGTGTAGAATATTGGCATTTGAAGATTCCGTCCTCTCTGATGAGGGCGGCGCTGGTTGAAGCGGAGGATACTGCCAAATAAAGGTATAAGACTTCATCGGGGGTTGGTGTAGACAAGACGGGGGGCATGGTCAAATATTCTTTTAGCCCCGCCAGGGCCTCCGATTGTTTGTGACCCCAGATCTCTCCCTTCTTTACCTTTATTGCCTGAAAGAATGGTCGGCAGCGATCAGTGAGTCGTGAGATGAATCTGCTAAGTGCTACCACTCTTCCCGTCAAGACTTGAACGTCTTTATGTGTTCGGGGCTCCTTCATCTCTAGCAGGGCTTTGACTTGTGTCGGGCTGGCTTGGATACCAGTCCGGTCCATGATGTGCCCCAGGAACTGCCCAGATGATACACAAAAAGAACACTTTGCTGGATTAAGCTTCATGCCATGGGACCTGAGGGTAGCGAACACTTGGCGCAGGTGAGTGATGTGGAACTCCTTCTTTCTGCTCTTGACTACAGTATCATCAATGTAGGCTTCGATTACTGTGCCCATCATGCCTTTAAAGATCTTGTTGACCAATCTCTGGAAAGTAGCACCTGCATTTTTCAGTCCGAAAGGCATAACTTTAAAGCAGTATGTACCTGTTTCAGTAATGAAGGAAGTCTTTTCCTCATCCATAGGGTTCATTTTTATTTGGTTGTAACCTGAATAGGCATCCAGGAAAGTTAGACGGTCATAGCCCGAGGTAGCGTCAACCATCTGGTCGATCTTTGGGAGTGGAAAACTATCCTTCGGGCATGCCTTGTTCAAGTCGGTGAAATCAACGCAAACTCTCCACTTGCCATTTTTCTTTTGGACAACCACGACGTTGGCAAGCCATTCGGGATACCTGACTTCCCGGATGAAGCCGGCCTGGAGCAGTCTGGATACCTCATCTGCTATAATTTGGTTCCGATGTACACCCATTCGCCTTTGCTTTTGCCTGATTGGTTTGACGTTTGGGTCAACATGCAATGAGTGCTGTGAAACGTCGGGATCTATCCCCGGCATGTCTGTATGCTCCCATGCGAAGACGTCGGAGTTGTCCTGCAGCAATTGTGTTAGTTCTTCAAATTCAGAATCGGTGAGGGTTGTACCTGCAAAAGTAACTTTTTCCGGGCTGTTGGGCACAACACAGATCGGTTGTAGTGGTTCAACCACAATCGGGGTGCCCGGCTCCCCATTCTTTAATTGCTATTTGGAGCACGAACTTTGCTCCTTCGATCGAGGTACCCCTAGGGCCTGAGCCTTCCGGATCTCCTTCAGAGTGACCGAATAACATTCCTTGGCGGCCACCTGGTCACCCTTGACATCAATGGTGCCTGTACCGTCAATGCTTAAGCATCTCATGACCTGGTGAAGAGTTGAAGGCACACCTTGCATTCAGTGAATCCATCCCCTTCCCATAAGCAGATTGTAGAAGGGTTTGGCGTCCACCACAACGAACGTCTCGTTCAGGGTCCTATGGGCGGCAGACACAGGTAACTGAACTTCACCGATCGGCTCGATCTGCCTGCCGTCAAAACCCGCGATGGGGCACCGGGATGTCATAATTTCAGAAGGGTTGATTTCGAGCTTTTCGAAAGCCCATTTGGTGATTATGTTGGCACTGCTCCCAGGATCGATCACGACTCTTTTCACAAGGCAGTTGGCCACCATTAGGGTCACAACCAGAGGGTCTTCATGCGGGGTTTGGACGCCTCGAAGGTCCGACACCGAGAAAGTGATGTGAGTTTCTTCAGCCTTGTACCGGGCTTCACTAATTTCGTTGACTTTTCTCATTTTGTGGGCTTTCCGTAGATAGCTTCGGCGCGATCCTTCGGTTTCTTTGGGTGGGGGGCCACCATGAATCATATTGATGATTTTAACCGGTTGTGCATCCGAGGGGTTTCGAGATAGAAAGCTTTTCAGTGACTCTCCTTTCTCCTGGATCATGGTGAAGAGGCAGGATATGGTCTTCTTCTGTCTCTTGTTTCCATAATACTGGGCGATGAAGAGCCTGGTCAACTGTTGCCAGCTGCCAATGGATCGGGGTGGCTGCTTCCTAAACCATAATAGGGCGGCCTCAGCAAGGCTTGTGGAGAACACCTTACATAGCAGGGACTCGTTCTCGGCGTACATGGTCATTTTCTGATGAATTTGGTATATGTGCTCTTCGGGATCCCGCGTGCCATCATAAGGCGACTGTATCAATTCAGTGGACGCCTGGATGGCCATGTCGTCCGTAGATCGAGACCTCAAATCTCCGAGAACTTTCCTTTGGAACTCGTCCATCATTGCTTGAAGTTTCTGGGGGGTTATAGACTCGTCGACTGCTGGAGCCTTTCGCGAGCGCTGAGAAGATTCGGCGTGCTCTTCAGGTTGGTTCAGAGAATGGTCGATCGCCGCCACCGGAGGGTTAGGTGTAACTGCCGGTGAGGCAGCTGCTGGTGGAGCCAACCTCTCCCTGAGCTCTGCATTCTGTTTCTCCAAGGCCATGCTACGTTCCTCTGCAGCCGCCAAGCGTTGAAGAATTTGCTCCATGGTCTGGGAGTCCTCTGCACGATTGTCCTCAGTGGGCAGAATGCCTGCCTGTGAACGGGTGACTAGCATTCTCGTCCGGGGAGGCGGTGAGTGGAGGTTTTTTGGAAGTGGAGGGTCTTTTGCCTGTCAAACAGACTTAGCTTTTCGAGATGGGAAGAAGGAGGCGATTTTACAGGTACCGAAGGGCATTTGAAAAATCAGGAACCTCTCTCGTTCCCACAGACGGCGCCAATGTGTAAACACCTTAAAATGTTCAACACTTCTTCCAATCCTTCTATTAATTTTTGGAATTTCTTTATATACATATCCTAAATGGACTTCATCCTGTACATTTAATCAGGGTCCTTCATTACATACCTCCTCTGAATGGGCTTTATTATTGGGTTCATAAATATCTTGCTGGCCCATAAACTTGATGGGCCTGATGACAAATGGGCTCAATTGGGCTGGACATTTTCACTATTACAATCGTACTTTGGTCACCTGTGTTTTTTATACTTCTATTTACACAATTATTTAAATTTTATATGTTTTTTCAAATTTTATTTATATCTTTTCAAAATTTAATATTTATTTTTCAAAATGTATATATATTTTTTGAAATTTAATTATTTTTTTACGAATTATATATATATATTTTGAATTTTATATATATAGAAAATAGAAGTATATTTTCCCCGAATTTTATATTTTTTGTCCAAAATTTATATATGTTTTTGAATTCTATATTTTATTTTCGAAATTTAATATATTTTTTTCGAATTTAATATTTCCCCTGAATTTTATATTTTTTTTCCGAATTTTATATATGTTTTCGAATTCTATATTTTATTTTCAAAATTTAATATATATTTTTTTGAATTTAATATTTTTCCCGAATTTTATATATATATTTCAAAATTTATACATGTTTTCAAAATTTATAAATATAAATTTCGAATTTGAATTTTAGGAGAAAGGGTAAAATGAGTATTTAAAAGAGTATAAAAGTCAAAGAAGGGGATATTCGCACGTTGCAGGGGGGTATTCGCACGTTTTTGAAACTTGATGGGGTGTTCGCACGTTTTCCAAAAGTATTGGTGTCAATACACATATTTTTAAAATACATGATGTTATTCGTACCGTATTTATACTACAGGGGTATTTTATGTAATTAACCCTTATAAGTAGTATTGAGTAGCCCACCGAAGTGTGTGCAAAATCAGGATAATAATATTAAACTATTATTTCTTCCCGTCGTACCAACACACAAATTTCATGCTAGTAAGCATAACAATATTATACTCAACCTTCACATTGTTTACCATTTACCAAGTTATAAAAATAAAAAATAAAAAAGCCGAGAGATCTCATTTTTGAGTTGAAACTGAAAATGATGGAAAGGGAAAGATGTTAATTAAAGCCACTGAATGAGGTGATGATTATAGCTATTGTCTTGCTTAATATATACATGAGATCATAGTCCTCAAGTGGGAAGATGATGTTCAAACTACATAAGTAGCAAAATGTTGATCAAATTATGCAGACAATAGTTTGACTAGAAAAAAAAAAACAGCTCATGTGCAACCATATAATAAAGCTCACGAGCATCACAAGGAATGAAGATTACTGGCTAGTGTCTCTTTTATACTCCTATATGTTTTTATTTATTTATTTAAATTAAATAAAGAATACAATAATTTTCTAATAAAATATGTGATCAACTCAAACATTGCTAATATTACGGTTTTTACTCCCGCCCAATATTACTTGTTAGGGTTTCCACACCCTCTGCTCGGCTAAATCAACATACGTCCACGTAGAGTATCGTTTCACTATAATTAATGAGAATATTATAAGGGAATGATCCGCATATCATACATACGCATACACATAGTGTATACTCACGCCTGTATCACCGGAATAATATAAGCCTATATTATTCTTAACTATTATCAAAAAGAAGAATACTAATATGTATCTCTTCTCTTCTCTATCTTGTGCACTAGGTGTTTCACTCACACCGACACCGACTTAATCTGACTCTCACTTTTGGTACAAAGAATACAATAGGAGAACTCCTATATTTATAAAAAAAAATGATATAGAGATAATTTTTCCTTTTAATCGATGTGGAACAACTTTCAATTTTTTTAACAAAGGAATCACCCTAATATAACACCCTAATATAACAGCTAAGGTCAAGTTGTAGACCTCAAAGAAACGGTACAACAAGGAGACACCATTATTGGAATAGGATGATTTTTGTGTTTTTCTCTTTGGTGTTGTTAGTGTGAGTTTCGATTAAGAAATAAACAATTCTTAGGAGGAGAGAAACGAAGATGCTCCATGATTACTTTGGTTGTCTGCCTATACACAATCCATGTCCTTCATGGAATATTTGCCTTACCTAGAACTACCACATATGCATGTATGTATATGTCTTTATACATGTGATCATGATTAGCTCTACTTTACATAAATGTATCTCGATTTATAATATTTTTAAAATATATTGATCATCTCATTACATAATATTGATACTTATTTAATATTTATTACACTGATATCATAATAGCAATCAAAATTGATACCGTGATGACAAATAATACAGGCATGTAAGTGCCTGTATAAGGTATCATATTTATGAATGTCCGTTGAGAATAATAAAATTCATACTAATTTATAGTGGATGTTAATCTATTAAGCATTTTTTCTTGTGGAAGCATTTGGTACTCTGATTGCTTGCTAATTTTTATGATAATTGCTTACTTCCAACTTAAGTAATCAAGTATATATTTACAAGAAAGTTGACGTGATTGAATACTTAAATTCAATTTCTCCTCTTTTATTTTCTAAAAGTTAGAACTTAGTTCAATATTTAAATGCGTTGTGTTTGAACTTGGAAATAATAGACAAGGATAAAAACATTTTTCATAAACCGACGTCATTCAAATAAATTAAAGACAGGAACAATGTGGTAATATGTATTAAATAATTACATAAAACTATTCAAAAACATCATAATTCCACTGGTTACTTTAAATATTTTAGAAGCCTTTTATTCCAATTCTAGATGTTTTATATATCTACTTAACCAAATGTGACCAGGACAAAGTTTGGAATATCAAATTCAAAAAAGACGGTGGCATTTTAAAACATAAAATTAAAGGTCAATTTCAAGAAACCCCTATACTATCCGGTTTAATCAACTAATCCATATTGTGTTCACTTTGCTCCTTATACTATTCAATTTCATCAATATGCCCCCTCACCTCACATTTTGAGTTAAAATACCTAAACTATCCTCAATAGTATAAGGGGGTTTAGTGAAATCAACCATTAAAAAAAAAAAAATTTCAAAAATCAATTATATTTTTTGCAAAAATTATAAATTCAGAAATATATATATATTTTTTGCAGTGAAATCAACCATTTAAAAAAAATATTTTTCAAAAATCAATTATATTTTTTGCAAAAATTATAAATTCAGAAATATATATATATTTTTTGCAAAAAAAATATTTTTCAAAGGGAGCATATTATTTTCCAAAATATAAATTACTTCGGAAAAATTAAAATATATTTTTTGCAAAAAAATTATTTTTCGGAAAAAAATCATATTTTGGAACATAATAATATATATTTTTCGGAAAAGGTCATATTTTGGAACATAATAATGTATATTTTTCGGAAAAGATTATATTTTGGAACATAATAGTGTATATTTTTCGAAAAAGATCATATTTTGGAACATAATATATATTTTTCGCAAAAAAATCGTAAAAAATTCATATTTTGGAACATAATATATACTTTTTCGTGAAAAAAATATTTTGTGTAATATATTGAACTAAGTTCCAAAATATGATTTTTTTTCCGAAAAATATTTTTTGCGAAAAAGTATATATTATGTTCCAAAATATGAATTTTTTTTCCGAAAAATAACTTTTTTGAAAAAAATATATACTATTATGTTTCAAAATATGATCTTTTCCGAAAAATATTTTTTTTGCAAAAAATATATACTATTATGTTCCAAAATATGATTGTTTTCCGAAAAATAATTTTTTTGCAAAAAATATATATTATATTTTCGAAAATAATTCATATTTTGGAAAATAATATACTCCCTCCAAAAAATTATATTTTGTGAAATATATATATATATATATATATAATAATTTTAATTTATAATTTTTGCAAAAAATATAATTGATTTTTAAAAAATAATTTTTTAAATTGTTAATTTCACTAAACTCCTTTATACTATTGAGGATAATTTAGGCATTTTGACTCAAAATGTGAGGTAAGGAGAGGCATAATGATAAAATTGAATTTTAAACTGAATAATATAGATGAATTTATTGAAATTAACCTAAAATTAATCCGAAAACATCGCAACTAAGGGAGGAGGAAATTTGACTCCTGTATCATAACTCAAAAGTGATTATAAGAAGTCTTCCTAGCTAGACTTGTTAAATATATACATATATGATATATATATATATATATATATATATATATATGTATATGTATACAAGTGATGCAATAAAATAGTATAGGAAGTTTGGGCTCATTTACATTTCCAACCTAACCTTTGTCGGTAGAGAGAAGAGATAGAAATAGAGAGAGCAATAGAATGGTTGCATATATGTCAAAATATATATGTATAATACATATAATGGTTGCATATAGTTCCAGAGAGGCGGACGCGTTGAGATTCCAACATGGGCCATCTCATATTAAATTAATTTAAGGTTTTTGGCTGGTCATGACCTGTTAGCCAGCAATAGAAAGAAAGTCAACAAAAAGAAAGAATTGAAAAAGAACCAAACAAAGGAGAGGACAAAATCAAATCAATTTCCTAGATTAAAATTAAAACTGGTCCCAATTCCTAAAGCTCACTTTCTTTGTTTCAATATTTTTTCCCTTTTTCCGTTAAAATTGTGCCGTTGTGATCAGAGGGAAAATTCTAAGAGAAGTTTAAATTGGACTTTTGTATTCGAGTTATATGATACCCTAATTCCACACAAAAATCAGTTTTTAAACATTGGGTTTGCAAATCTTATTTTATTGTACAAATTTACCAACTTCTTCAGTAGGAGACAAAAGTTAATATGAGAGGACCTTTCAAAAAAAAAAAAAAAAAAAAGTTAATATGAGAGTGCTCTCTATATACGTACTAAATATAATATAACTACTAAAAATATGAACTTAATGTATCAGTGTAAACATTAATTTACAACAAACTCTATAGGCATATAGATACATTGAAAGAGAGAGAAAATCTAAGGTTACACGTCAAGAAAAGAAAAGTGAAGCATCTACCCAAGCCGCCTATGAATTTAGTATCAGACAGTTGGGGCCCAAAAAAATGATGCACGAGACCTATATATGTCGGTATATGTGTACCTATATTTAGGGTTAGTAATTCTTATTCGTGTCGGTTGAGATTCTGCTATCTAAAAAGAAATCTGGTTAATATCCGTATTAAATATATTTAATTTTAAATTAATTCTCAGATTATTCGTGTCGACCTATATAATTTATTTAATTTATTTATTATAATATATTAAATTAAATTTGACACAAATTCAACACGAAACGAATTATTTAACATATTATCTGTAAAATTAAATTGAACTTGACACGATTCAGTAATATTTTATTAATATATTTTAACTCATGATCAATTAGAGAAGAGAAAAAAATATAAATATAAATATAATCGTGTCAAACATGTCATGTTTGGGTTGACCCTTATATTCTCGTATCGTATTCGGATCGACCTTTATACAACTTTAACCCTTTTATGGTCAACCATAACCCTTTAAATTTATGTCATGTTCATATGTTACGGTGGTGCTGTATCATTTTCTGGGTCAATTAGTAGGGTCTAATCCTATGGACGCCAGGCATTCGGCCTGCCTTCATTAAGCCCATAACTTCATGCCGATATTCAAAATATATTTAATGTCTTATTATTAATTTTTGGGTAAAATGTAATATAAATACCCAAAACTATAATCAAATCTGCAACTAACCCTTGAACTATCACATTTTGTTACAAATTACCCATTCTCTTATATTTTTTCCTTAAATGATCAAACTGTCATTTCTTTATTGAATTTTACATAATTGATTTTTTTTTATATTAACATAGAATAAGAAATTATGTTTTTCATGGCATATTCTTCATCCAAATTTGCATAAATATAAAAAAATTATAAAATAAAATATTACTTTTAATATGTTTAGGTTATTTAAATAAAAAGTTTAGATTACTTAAGTAATTACCACATTTATAGATATAACATGAAATATAAAAAAGGTATTTAATTTTTAAGTAATTAGTTAGTTCTTTATGAAGATATTTCTATGAAAAGATATTTTCTTTTGCTATAATGTTTTTAACTAGGATAATAAATGAAATATTATTGAGGTCATTTAAAGAATATACAAATATAATAAGAAGGGTAAGATAGTGCTTTGTCATGAAGTTGGGACAAATTGCAATAAATTAATATTTTAGGGGGGGTTAATTATAGTTCAGAAGAGTTTGTTGCAAAAATGCAATAGTATTTTACCCTTCATTTTATTTTATTTTCATTTAGGGCAATACTTGAGTCCTCCACTGGAAAAATGAAATTGGTCATTCCCTCTTATGTGGACCAATAAAAATAAAACACGTGGTTAAAAATAATTAAAAAATATAAATGGGTATTATCCATCAATATTGATAGTACCTTGGTAATATTGAAATTTTGAAGTTTTTTTTTTTCTTTTTCACTTTTTCCACTATTATCAAATTCATAGATCTAGCGTTCTTCCTTTGCCCTTGCCCGGCCAAGCCTGGGGCAGCCTCGACGCTATCATCGGTCGGCCGCCTCAGAGCCACCTACGAGGAGACCAAAACGTTTGGGGCTCGCACCGGCATGCTTTACCTCCGACAAGGATTTACACTAGTTCATGGTGAAGAGATGAGTGAAAAAGAAAAAAAGAAAAGAAAAGAAAAAAGGATTTGGGTTAAAACCTATAAAATGATGAATAATTTTAATTGTTTTTAGCCATGTATTTTATTTTTATTGGTTCACATAAGAGGAGATGACCAACTTCATCCTCTCCGAAAATGACCCAAATATTATTCTTTCATTTATGGAAAGAATGACTTTTCTTCAGCCTGCCTTCGTTAAACTCACAATTTCATGCCGACATTCAAAATATATTTAATGTTTTGTTATTCATTTTTATTTATAAAGAGAGTGGCTTTTTCTATTTGTTTCTGCGGAATATTAATTATTTTTGGCTGTAATAAACAAGACATACATCAAGTACATAAAATCTTCAACGAATAAATGAATAGGTCTAATATTTCAATCCAATATTATTTACAGTTCTGGTGCTTCACTTAAAATTTAATTACTTTAACAGATGTGAGACGGACACCAAATGAAAAAGTGGGCCCAACTGTAATTCCTTGAGCCCATTAGCGAAACTATATATTCCCGTTCCAAATTAGTTATTTAATTTGTTTATTTTAATTGTCTTAAATTAATTATCTAATTTTTAATTTTAATATAATATTATCATATATTTATCTAAATTATTCTTTTTTATTAACTTAAAAAAATAATGAAACCCACTAAAAAATAAAACTATACTATAATGTCAAAGGGCAAAATTAGCAACACTAAATAACCAAAAAAAATTTGAAAAATCAAATTTGGACTAGTTAATTGGGATATATATATATATATATTATTTCAGACGGTAGAGGTCAACCACCAGCAATAACCAAAGCAAGCCTACGACAATGAGAATGTTTTCGCTTTGAATTCACTAGGGGCAGTTAATATATACATATAACATATATGTATAGACGCATCTAAATAATTTTGTTATCTACGCAGCAATAATGGCAAGTTCAAGAGAAAAAAGAAAAAAGTCTTTGTGAAAGTTTTTTCCATCTGAACTGGCCAATGCCAGAGGCTCTAAAGAATCATATCGTAAGTACTTTCCATCTTTTCACACAAAGATTTGTTTGGTTTACAAAAATTGATCAGTGACTTGTATGACACGCACATTGATGCATGATACATTATTTCCTATTTCCTTTTTAGTTTTTGGTCTTTATAAAATAGAGAAAAAAATGAAAATCTTTGGACCCTATATATCTACATTCTTTTTGTTAAAAATCTATATGATTGATGTTACTTTTGAAAAAATTGGACATACAAAAAATCCTCAACGAGAATGATTGTCACAAGATAAATAGTTAGTAACTCTAAATTATCAACAAACATTCATTTCTTAAATTCTGTCATCGAAAAATGATGCATATCATAAACTAAAATTAATGACTCTCATATAAAATACGGGATAACTTACCTTATAATCAATTTAATAGTTACATATATCTTATTTTCATTGATAAATTTTCACTGTTCGGTGAAACGATGAAAAAACATCATAAAAATGCTAGATTCGAATTATAAATTTGAATCTATAATGTGTAACATTCTATAACATAGAAAAAGGGAAAAGGAGGATTATATTTTCACTTCCTAGGCTAGGCCCCGTAAAGGTTTATATTAATTTAATTCTAGAGGAGGGGTCCCAATAAAATTATGTGAAACAACAGGGACTGGAGTGTGCAAATTAAGATGAATCAGTTTTATATCAGTGGGTAGGGTTCAAGAAAATTGCATGAATAATTAGTTTGGATTGATTCTATATCTTCTACCTTTTATTATTATTTTAGACTTGATTACTTATTAAAATATTTTAATTAGACATATAGTCCCAGAGTATTATTTTAAGTACCATGCCGCTGTAGGCTTCTAATCATTGACGAAAATTAAAATAATTCCGAAGACAGAATCAATCCTTTAAAATAATATATAATACATTATTATTGCTTACTTTTCCATGAAGTAATGTTAGATTAATGTAGTTAAGGTACTTTCACGTTTTGAGTTCAAAATTAAAGAGGAAATGGTAATTCACATCTCATGGAGTTAAAAATACTACATATCCGAGAGGAATGATAAATATATGTATCGAATATTGGAAATGTGTGCATATTTATTTTAATTTTTGAAATAAACAAATAAATAATTAATTAATTATATATATATAAATATAATGTGTATATATATAAAAATATTATATATATATATATATATGTTTGTTCATCCTCATCATGCTTACTCTTTCTGTTATAAATACTTATTTTGACAAAAGGAAGAATGATTTGTATGATTTTTAATCTATCGTTAGCTTGTGGAGTGCAACTATAAAATTATATTTAGCCCAAAGAAAAAAGAAAGAAAAATACACCAGAGGTTATAATAGTTATTTTTTGACAAAAGGAGGTATGGTTTTGAACCTTCTTTGGCTTTTAGCATTGCAACTAGAAAATGATATTTAGCGCACAAATAAATAAATAAATAAAAATGAGAGAGAAATACATATTTAGGAAGAGAGTATTTGTTGTTGGAAGAGAGAAGAGAACAAAAATGTGGTAATAATTTGGAAGAGCCAAAAATTACTATAGATTAAAAAAACAGAGAGGGAGAGGGAGCCTATACGGGTATAAGAATATTCGGCCGTTTATATATATATATATATATATATATATATATATGCAGAAATGGACGCAAGAGAACCATTAATGCCGTTATACTAGCACTCTAACATCAAATGCAGGATTTACTAAAGCCCCTGTACGGAAGTAACAGTATATTCAATTGAATGAATGAAATACTCCCACAAACTTCATTGTCATGTGTGTGCGAATGTTTTTCTCTCTGTTTTTTTTTTTTAACATATATATGTATATATATTCTTTGAGTGAATCTGTGCGTGCCCAATTCTTGGATGTACATTCTTGTCGGGATTCCTCTTCTCTCTTCTCGGTCCCTCTCACTCATCCTTTAAACATCACTTTATCACCACCATCAAAATTTTACCATTCCTTTGTGCAAAAAAATTTACAAACTCAATTATTCTTTAATTATATGGCAAAAATTACATAACATATTCATAACAATAATCTTTGGAATCAAACCTCAACATATTTTACTGTTTATTTTTCACACAAAGATTATTTTGTGGGAAGAAAATGTATTATTTTCCTGCCATTTAGGCTTCGTTTGGATAAATACGAGAGAAAAGAAATGAAATGATATCATTAATTATGAGAGAAATTAAAGAAAAAAAAATGATAATAATATTTTAAATTCATGTTTGGATAAATTATGAAGGAAGATAAAAGAAATGATATTATTCTTATTTGGATAAATTAGATTAGAGTAAAAAAAACGAATAATAACTAAATTGCTATTATATTTGGTATTTTTGACATTATAAAAATAATACTTAAGTTGTTATATTTTTTCTCCAAATCTTCTCATTTTTTGAAAAATAACAAATAAAGAATTTGAAGGGATAAACTATCCCTCCAAATCTTTTCTTTTCCTTTCAAAATGGCAATCCAAACACAAAAATTATTACCCTTTCTTTTATGTTTTTTCTAAATCCTTTCAAATCAGTACCAAACCAAACCTTATAATCTAAAGATAACTTTTTTCCAAATAATTCATAATTACCCTCCACCTCAACCCCTTGCCCCACCAAAAATAAAATAAATAAATAACACCAAAATCCAAAGCGCTTTAATGGACACTGACTTTTTCTCTTGCAATATAATTCAGCTTCCTCTCTCAGCTGGTACTTCATTTTCCCAGCCTTCTCTATCAAAATCTCTCTCTGTCTCTCTCTCTGCTTACATTTTTTCAAGCACACCACAACCCTTCTGCAAAAAATAACATAAAAATCAGACTCTCTCTTTGCCATTACTGTCAGATTGCAACAGAATCATAAAAAAGAGAAAAAGTTGCAAATCCCCAAGTGAGGTGGGGATAATATCTATATCTATATCTATATCTGCTTGTATCAGCAGGGTAGTTCAGTAGTGGGTTGTTCTAATATGGGTAGACACTCATGCTGTTACAAGCAGAAACTAAGGAAAGGCTTGTGGTCTCCAGAGGAGGATGAGAAGCTCTTGAGGTACATCACCAAGTTTGGTCATGGTTGTTGGAGCTCTGTCCCTAAACAAGCTGGTATATTATTATATCTACATCTCTACTGTCACAATTATTTCTTAATTCTGCTTAATTTGATGAAATATATATATATATATATATAAATGTTTTTTTTCAATTAATTAACAGGTCTGCAGAGGTGTGGGAAGAGCTGTAGATTGAGGTGGATTAACTACTTGAGGCCTGATTTGAAAAGAGGCACATTCTCCCAAGAGGAAGAGGACCGTATCATTGAACTACACGCACTTTTGGGCAATAGGTTTCTATATTTTTTGTTTAATTTCTCTACTAATTTTTTTTACTTTCTGTGTAATTTGTAGATACTATTATGTTCTTCTCTCATTTGTCATTGTCAATTGGGCACATTCACTGGGTTTTTTCATTTTTGTGCTCAGATGGTCCCAAATAGCAGTACAATTACCCGGAAGAACCGACAACGAAATAAAGAACCTTTGGAACTCTTGCCTGAAGAAGAGGCTGAGACAGAGAGGCATTGATCCCACCACTCACAAACCTCTCTCCGACCTCGAAAACCAAGCAGAAGAAGACAAGCAGCTTCCGAGCACCAGCACCAGCAGCCCCCGAGACGAATTCCCATCTCTTGTGCCGTCATCTAATCAAACCAAGGGCGCGAATTCAAATCCCGAAAAGACTTTTCTAACACCGTCAATCGCTGCTGCTGCTGCACAAGTTCACTACCACGCGCAAGCCCTACAAAGTCCTCCTGACGATACCAAGGGCATTTTAACTTTTGAATCGTTCCTGGATAGGCATGTGCCCACCTCGTCCCACAACCACCTCCAAAGCCTCCACCCTTTTGATTTCGTGCCTTCTTTTTCTGTTAACCAATTGAATTATGCGTACCCGAACCAGAACTCGAACTCGAACTCGTGGTTTGCTCAAAGTGGCAACACATTGGACATGAGTAGTACTGAGCTTCTCATGACTAGTACTACCTCCAATTCAATTCCCAATTACACCTCAATCCTCTCTGCTCCTATAGCGCCCACGACTTTCAAGCATTCAAATTCTAATTATTCTGCGAATACCGGTACTAAAAATAATAATAATAATAATTCCTCGATGGGGTCTCATAGCATGAGTTATTGGGAAGCTGCAGCCTCCACGAGCGGTAGCAGCAGCAGCGAGTTGCAGAGTAATAGTACCAATTTATTCGAGAACATCAACAACAGCTTCTCGTGGGGGGCCGGAGGAGCACAGGAGGATATCAAATGGTCAGAATATCTCCAAAGCTCGTATTTTATGGGTGCAGCCTCCAATTTGCAGATGAATCAAAACCCGCAATTTTTATACAATCACCAGATAAAATCAGAAACTGATTGTCTGGGTAGTGGCTTGTGGCCCCATAATCAGCAGCAGGAACAAGAGTCCTTGCAAGGGGAAATTTAGGTAATGTTTGGGACTAAGATGATGGAATTGATCAATGAATTGCGGATTTTTTTTTTTTCCCCGGGTAGGCTTGAAAACATATGATGTTTGTCATTACAGGTTTGTTTGTATTCCGCAGAATTTTTTATCTTGTATATATGGGTGATCTCTCTTCACAGTTCACACAAACTTTTTTTTTTTATTCTCTAGTTATATATATTAATCCTCTGCGAGCAAAAGTATCCATTTTCATTACTATAATAGTACTTCTACCTTGTTCTTTTCTTTGACAGAGTGTGGAGATGAAGTGAATAAGTGTTTGCCTCAATCTCATGTGCATTACATTGGTTCAGTTTTAATGAAGTGAATAAGTGTTTGCCTCAATCTCATGTGCATTACATTGGTTCAGTTTTAATTTTACTCTTAAATTACACAATAATAGTGTCCTTAAACGTAGCTCAAACATCAGCGTGAGTACGAATTTCATACTCTTCTGAGAAAATCAAAGTATTATACCTTACTAAACTTTTGCCTAAATCAAAACATTAACCATTATTGAAGGGGGTGTTTTGTTTTTGTTTTTTGGGGACAAGAACAACTACAATCTTGTGACTGTTTTTGTTTTCTCAACCTAAAAATAAAAAACAAATTCTTGTTTGGGAGCAAAATAGGGGAATTTTTTTATCTCATGTTCTCACACACACATACACACACATACTATTGGTGATATTGGTGGTGGTGGGTTGATTGAGAGTGGTGGTGATCGTGGGATGTGGTGGTCGTGGGTCGATTGGGGGTGATTTTAAGGTGGAGATTAGGGTTTCGATTTGGAAATTATGGGCGATTTGGGGGTTCGAAATTGGTGGTGGTAGTGGTGATGGTGGGTGGCGTTGGTGGTGGTATTGGTGCTGGGTGGTTGCGGGCGATGGTGTGTGTATATATATGTGCGTGTGTGTTTGGCGGTGGCGGTGGCGGTGGCGGTGGCGGCAACGGCGGGTGGGTGGTGGTGGATCGAAGGTGGCGAGAGGTTAAGATGGTGTTGGTTACTGGTTTTTTTTTTTCTTCTTCTTAAATCCAAACTGAGAACAAGAAAACAACTTTTTTTTGTTCTCTTATTTTTTGCACTATTTATTAAAATTTGTTTCCAAAACAAAACATAGTGAACAGTAAAAACTCTCCCAAACATGTTTTGTTCTCATGAATAGTGCTAAAAAATAAGAACAAAAACAAAAACAAATATTTTCAAACGCAACCATAATTTTTACTAGTTGTGGGCTGTAGTGAATTTTCTAATTTATCCAGGAAAAAAAAATATATATATATATATAATTAGAGGTAATCATCTCAGCAACTAGTCCGTACAAAGAGATGTAGACCACCAATCTATTACATGGTCTGCACGCATAAATGGTGTCCATGTCAATCCATCTTTGCAATAGCCATTTCAACCTTTTCCACAAGAAGTGACTTTGTAAACCTAAGAAACTTCCACTTCAATAGGGTAAGAGTAAGCAAGACTAAGAGATGCTTTCCGTACATAAGGAGAAAATCCAACGGTGCAGATTCAGACGACAAACAAATCCCAGCCGTACACAGACGTGCAAAAGGGACCACCCCCTATGCTCTATGTGGATGGTTCTTACTTATGGGAGGGTCCATTTTGGATAGACCAATGCATGGTCAGTTCTGAACCATCCAAAAAGACTACTATTATGACCCTCTTCTCCACAACTACCAAAACAATGTCACGATGTGAAGCCATCAACTTGAAAATTGATGACACAATACCATGACTATCAATAATTAAATGCATTCTTAGGAGCTTTGTTTTATTCAATTGAAAAAGGGAGAATTCTCACATCTACGAGAAGACTTGAATTTTATCCAATAGTTTATCGCAATTTCAAACCATCAATTTAAATGAAAATTGATGACGGTGGTACCATCAGTGCAGGACTACCGATAGATAAATGCTTAATAGCGTCTAATCTGATTCGAAAGCTAGGGTTTTGTTTTTTCTAATTGAAGTACTTCCACCAAAAAATCCTTATTTCTATAGAAAGAGAAACAAATGACAAGTTTTCAACGGTGCTTTTATGCCTGCTCAGACTTGAGATGCAAGTGGAAATTCGTTTTACAAGGGAGTTGAAACATGAAAGTTACGTGGATTTTAAGCAACTTCTTCAATGTCAAAACATCGATATCCGATATTAGTTGGAGCATGTAAATCTAATTTGACATTGAGATTCAGTATTCATCGTCCAGGAAAAAATTGCCTCAACTTTTGACACACCACTAGTTTGTGGGTTCACTCTATTTAATTAATAGTCATACTGTTACCACATTCAACGCTAGGCTTTGCGAATTAGTATAATTCAGTACATCGTGGAGAGACCGACGGCCCAAGTCTATTTGTATATGTGTGTGTGTATATATATATATATATATATCATTCTACAAGTTAAAGAAACACCATGTTTTCGAGAGTTTTTGTACCCAGTTCCAACATCACCTCAAATTAATGACAGACAGGGTCATTTTATACCTTGCAACGAAAATTGAAAAAAAAAACAAAAACAAAAACCCTCCATATATGATGTCTTAAAATAACCAACATATCTAATAGTGTACAAGTAACGGACATAATGCGTTTTCATTCTCAAAGCAAATATGGATGTGCTGGAGCTCCACAATCAGTATCAAAGCAACTATTATATAACCTATTAAATGTTCAAAACCAGAATAATGGAAACGATATACATGTATATATGACGCGTGCACACCACAAAAAATACGCAAGTAATCCCTGCTCTGCCAACTTCTTGTAAATGAATAATCCAATGTACAGACAACAATCCATAATACTTGTGCTCAATCTGAGCTTCTCTGCTCAACAACTTGTGTGTGGAATAAGTTCAACATCAGGCTAGATATACACAATGACACACAATGACCACAAATTTTATATAACTGTATAGAAATAATTAGAAAAAGAAAATCAAGCCAAAGCAAGCGCAATCGAAGTACAGACTAAGTACTGATTTACTTCGAGTATGAAACCTGTGTTGAACACACTATCGTAATTCATGAACTTCCAAAACCGGCAGCTACCTTCCGTCTTTGGCGGGTATCGATTCTTTCAGGGCTTGGAAGTCCACTCTCATCCTCATACTTCTTTTCCAATGCCTGTCAATAGTATAAACAGCATCAACCAACCGAATATATATTCCCTACTTTCATTGAAACAGCAAACCATGGTCTTTCCGTAATAAACTGAAGAGGAATATATTACAAGAAAAGAACATATGAAATGGATTCAGCAGTTCCATAATTGGTCCTCCTTGAAACTGCAGCAGTACTGTATGGCATCAGTTTGATAAAGTTTAGAAGTACTTTTCTTGCTCTTGAAAGCCAACTGGGTTCTCAAAAACAACAAAAGTACTCGAAATATACAAATTATACAGTACCTAAATGCTGTTATAGGACCTTCAATACCAGCAGCATGAACCTCAGGGCAAACAGTTAATATTTATTATATGTATGTCTGTGGGTGTGGCAGAGGGAATTGAGCTGATTTTTGGTTTGTTGAAGGATTATGAGGGACGCTATCACACCAGTTTCTTGCAAGAAGGATCTGATATGTATAATGTCAATCGAAAATAACCTACACAGTTGCATTTGCCATTGTTCCAAACATATCACCTCAGCTTCGAGTATTCTCGAAATTCTTGATAGCTGCAAGAACCATCTGAACATAGAGTTTACTTATTCTCAGCGAGGTTTTGGCATCTTGGTCTGGCCAACCCTTTACGTCTAATATCACCTTTATTAATGTTATGTATATCTAGTCTTGAGAGATTTTTTGTGATTCCTCTCTCAATTAGTCAGTTCAAACTATTTTTGACCTCTATTAAGCTTAACAAAAGACATGAATTCTAATTGCCCAAAGAAAACCAAAATAGAAGAATCAGTCCCTGAATGTTTTACAAGCATCATGTGTGACATCCACTAGTCCACTCAAATAACAAGGACCCCCCTCGTCTTTTCCCCTTGGAAGAAACCCCTAGTTTATTCTCATAAGCATTAAGCAAGGTACAGTCAAAAGTTTCAAACTCCAGAAGAGATTTTAGAGAACAGCAAAGTTTAATTTTTGGGCTTTTACAATCATGTTTATTTCTAGCATACAAATCAAAACGCTTTTTATCGCATCTTCTAATTTTTTAAGCATTTTGCATACATCACTAGTGAGCATATACTGATTAGTAATTCAATCAAGTTTTCCTCCGCACAACCACAAATAAAAGTTCTACAATCACCAAAAGAATGTCCTACAATGTATTATGGTGACATTTTCCTATGCACTAAGGACAGCATTCTAGCAATTAATGTCACCAATTATGTATAGTACATGTACTTTATCGTGTTATAAACGACAAAAAGAGTACAAGGTGTGACAAATCCAGAAATGCTTTAACTCACCTGTAGTTCAGCACGGATACTGTCAAGAACTTCTTCAGTCATCCTGTCGAAGAAAAGAATTCCCTGAAAATCCATGAGCCATCTTAGAAATGAATTTTACAAGTGATCCAGGAAATGGGATCCAAGGAAAAATAAAATAAAATCACCCCCTGATGTACTTATAGGCATTTATCCTAATGGTTTATTTCCTCATATCCATTTCACATGTAATGCAGTCCACATTACTGGACTAAGCCATCAATCAGCTATATTTGCAAACCTATTTAGATGTACAGGAACATTGTGGTTGCAACAGGAGTCTTAATATCACAAATATGCTTGGCAATTATTAGGACAGCCCTGACTACAACCTATAAATCAATAAACAACAACAGCTAACTTTATAAAACTCATGAGAAAACTTCCTTGTTTCCAAGGTTCAAGTGTGTGGGCATATCTCATCCGAACTGCTGTCAGAAAAATTAAGTGTTTGTTTGGTACATGGAGTTAGTGTGAAAATTTTGGTTTTGGGTTATAAAATATGACCCAATCCATGTTTGGCTAGTATGGTTTGGGCTAATAATGACAAACCATGGTGTACCAAATACTCCATTTTCCATACCATCTCAATAGATGGCTTGTGTGGTTTGGTTTTGTGTGATAGAAACCAAAATCATTCTTTAATCCAAACCAATTAAATTTGGTGTACCATTGTTTAACCCAAACAAATCCATTTTTTAATATATATATATATATAAATTCAAAAAATGAAAATATTTTGAAAAAATAAAATATTTATGAAAAAATAAAATATTTCGAAAAAATAAGAGGAAAAAATATATTTCGGGGAAAATAAAATATTCGGAAAAACAAATATTTCTGGAAAAATAAAATATTTATTATTTTTTGAAAAATATACAATATATATATGTTTTTACTAGAATCTTTTATTTTTCCAAAAATATTTTATTTTTTTGCAATATCTTATACAAAATCTTTTATCTATGCTTCTACACTAACAAGTTGAAATTTCATTGGGTGTTGTATTATGTCTCATTTAAATTATAAAAAATATTGAAATTTCAAATGGAATAAGATTATAAAATTTTAAACTATATATATGAAGCAATTTAATATTTCTTGCAATATGGTGAAATATTATTATCCAATATTAATATTTTTTGTAAAAAAATTCATCCTTATATGTACTTTTATTTATATATTTCATTTTTTAAAACATATATATTTACAAAATGTTATTATAAATAAATAAAATGTCAAACCATTCCAAGTTACCAAACATGGTTTGGTTTCAGAATTTCAGCTCATATCAACTCTACCAAACATGATTTGGTTTTTCAGCTTTACTTTTTCTCACACCAAAACCACTTTCACCAAACATGATTTTAGTTCAAAATAAAACCACACCAAACCCAACCAACCAAAACCAAAACCAAAAACCAACATCACACCGATTGCCAAACAAACACTAAATGTTCTTAAAAGATTCTTTTGAGTAAGAATTCATCTAGTCTAAACAGAGTTAAATTCGAAACTGCCTTCAACATTTCTTTTACCAGAAAATCTGAGGACAATTTCTGTTAGATAAGTAGCACAAGCATGTCGGAAATTGAAGGAGTAACCTGCAAATGATCAAACTCGTGCTGGAAAACACGTGAAGGAAGCTTGGACAAGGTAACTGAAAATTTTGCACCAGTAATGTCCATTGCGTCAATCTTTACTGATTCTGGTCTCTGCAAGGTCCAAAAGACAGATAGTCCATATAATAGCTCACATGCATTCTAATATGTGCAACTAAGAACCTTTGTTGAATAGATGTGGATGCGTGTCAGTAAACAATTGTGAGTCTAAGAACTGAACCACTATGAATCCTATTCAAATTGTAGACCGAAATATGTCCAAAAAGTACAATACAGGTACATATAGACATGTCCCGGTGGAAAAAGGGTTTTGACTTTCATTTTTCACCTATTTCAGAATTAAAAAACCTCCTCTATTATCGTATTTGAACAGATTGACGCATCTTTTCACCTCAGGACTTGGAGTTAATACCATTACTGGCATCATTTGGAAAGCGGTCAAGCATGACCTTTATAAGCAAGAGAGGTCAACGAATGTGGCCAATATACAGTTATTTGCAATGTGCTTTCTGAATATCTACTTGTATGGGTATGGGTTGTGCGTGCGTGTGAATCGTCCGTGTTTAAAGCCTCATTACAAAATTTAAATGAACCATCCTTGTCAGTGAATTCTGTATAAATTTCAACGTCAAAAGGATGAACAGCATTAGAGAACAGTTACTAATTGTAGTACCTTCACATCAGCATAGATTCCTGGAAAGGATAAGCACCCTTCGTTGAAAAGCACCGCCTTCTGTGAATATTTGCTGACTCTTGGGTTTACAAGAACAATCTCCTCTCCCTCACCACGTTCACCAACTGGGTTAAACACCATAAGTTGCACATTAACTCCAACTTGGGGTGCAGAGAGCCCAATGCCATCAGTTCTGTGGAAAAGGAAGCCAACAAGTATTGTTCACATTCCTGTAGATACCAAATTTCTTTTATAAGCATAAAATTACAAAAACCAAATGGGTAGTTAACAGGGGAATTAATTACTATGTAGCAAAGTATCGTAATTAAGTGGTCTTCTGGGACCCTAATCCTGACCAACTTGATAATCAAGACAGGGTTTCTAAAAGAGAAGAGAACGAGCAAAGAAACAGAGCAAAAAGGCTTCTAATACCAGCAAACCTGCATGAAGTGCAGAATATTTAATACCAAGGCAATATTTGTATCATATATATATATATATACGCACACATATATTCAGGCTGAATGTGTGTTGAACAACACTTGGCTCAATTCGTGTAGGTTCATGAACACATGGGAGCTGCTAATCTTACTAGCAGGGAACTTGTGATATAGCGCAATTGTTCATTGATAACTTTTGAGCGATGTTCAAAATACAAGGAGGCTTCAGTGCCATTGATTACTTTGGTTTGGTAACTTCACATACAAAGATTTTAGAGAGAGAGAGAGAGAGAAAAGATTCACAAAGGGATATATTGACACATTGAGGGCATGTATGATGGCTTATGACTATAGTTAAAACTGATGGCAGGGAAAACAAGTTAATCTTTAATTCCTATAGACTTAAATCAAGGGTCAGAAATGCCTTTGTCATGGATGAATTTACAAGACACTCCCAATAAGATATTTTGCAGTGTATCCATTTACCAATAATATTGCTTTATTCAATGAAACTAGAGAAGTAATCAATGTCATGTGTTGCTGGTGTGGCCTGAATTTGGTTTCGGCAGAACCAGTTGACTCTAAAATTGAACTTCGCCCCTGAGAATAAACTTTGACCTGTTTTTTCACTTGCGAGTCGTGGTCTCTTGTAGCACATTATATAAGGGCATCTAGTGATTGGAGTGAGATACAGCAAATTGTTCAAAAGAGAGACTGAGAATGAGAATTTGGGAGTTGAAGCTTGTGATCTAGTGGTTTTTGCATAGTTAAAACTTTCACCAAAATTTCATCGTGGACATGGGAACAACATGGGTCGAACCACAAAAATCTTTGTTTTTTTGCATGAGCGTGTTGATTTTTCTATCTTGTTGGTGGTTTCTCTTAGTTTGTTGAGTTTGTCCTAATACCAAACTTGAAGTTCAAAAGGACGCTTTAGAATTAATATGCTTTAAGACAAATAGATAAAAAAAAAAAACTAAATATATGTAGTGTAACGTTAGCAATTCCAGATATAGAAATAAGGCATTGGTGAAGATTGAGAACATACTGTAAAAAAATGGTAATTTCTATCATTTAGGTCAATAAATCATAATAAAGGAGAAAAAGTAGATGATGTGAAGATAAATAAAGACACAAAGAGTTAATTGGAGGTGTTCATTTAGCATATTGTGTAATCGGCGCCTTCCTTTAAGATTCAAAGGGAAGTATTTGTGAACAACTATGGGACAATATGTTGAGCCACTAGGAACGACATACATACAAGTGTAACAAAAATGTGAAAGTTAAGATGGAATTATGGTATGACTAGAAATGATAGATTCGTGAGATGCTTGGAGCAACAATGAATGGAGATGAAATGAGTGAAAGTTGAGGTGGTTCCCATAAATGCACAAATTACCTTCTAGTGCGCCAGTTAGGAAGAGTGACATAGTTAGTAAGGCACCATATGATTTGACTGAGACTATGGCCTTCAATAGAGCCTTCCAAGTCCCCTAGTATACTGTTTTTGTTATCCATTGTTGGTTTGGGGTGCGGTCGATTAACGGAGGATCGCCCTCCAATTTGAAGTTTCTCCGGGAAGTTCCAACCTTGTTGATGGTCACGACTCACAACAGTCGCAAATATAAATAGACTCGCGAGTAGTGACCCCAAATAGTTGGAAAAAAAGAGTCTGGTTGATGCTGTTGTAGTTGTAGTAGTTGAAGCAACTATATGCTTAAAAATAAACCTCAACTGAAAATCCAATAGAATTGGGTTCTCTTTAAAGTTCATAAATAAAATCATACACTCACATATTACTCAGATGAAAATATATAGACTGATCAATTAAGTCCTTACAATTCCGGAAATTCAAAGTATGCATAAATATCTTAACATCTCTATCATTACACATTTTAAGGGTACTGAAGTACTCAAAACAGATGTGCTGCGCATAGGCTAAGAAAACATGTGACAAGTTGCAATAAAACTCATAGCAATAGGAATTAATAAAGAAAGCTCACTTGTACATTACGTCGAACATCTCATCTGCCAACTTCTTCAAGTTATCATCAAACGTTTCAATTTTCTTATTCTTTGCTCTCAGTCTAGGGTCTGGATATTCCACAATTTTGAGTGGTGCTTCGAAGTACAAATCAGCAGCTAAAAGAGCAAAATAAATAACTCAGTTAGATATGTATATACATGATATATATATATATATACACACGCACATTTGAAATTGTTTTTCTACAATTTCTTGTGAAAGCACGGAAAAAGGAAGGAGTTGAGTTTGCTTACGAGAAGCTACTTGGACTTGTTTGGAGGAAAAGCCTCTTTTGGCCTGTGCTTGGACTGCCATAAAAGGAATTTTGGCGCGTTTAGGGGTAGAGGTTAACAGGTGGAATCGGCGGAGCGTAGAGGGAAGACTAGTCCGGCGACATAGAAATGGGAGGAGAACGTGAGAGAGTGGAGATGGGTGGAGCCTAGTCGCACAAGCCATTACCACACACCCCAAATAGGAAGCGCAGCGCAGAGTAACACTTGCACGATGTGGCTAGGTTTAGTTGACTATACTGTGCCCATTCCTGTTAAAAATAAATAAAAAAATACTGTCCATTGCCCGCATTCTCCGGCGGACGGCGGAATATGTAGTTATTTTCGATTTTTTTAAAATGAAAATCGTAATTAAATCATTAGTAAAAACTAAATTATTTGGTTCGATTTCATTTAGTTTTGGTTCCGTTCGGTTTTAATTTTTATAAAAAAAGTTATATCAATAATGTTTTTTATATATATTTAAGGAAATAATTTTTTTCTATTTAAATTTATAAATGACATTTTCAATAACATTTTCTATATATTTTAAAATTTATAAATAAAAATTTCATTATTGTTATTATCTTTTTATAAAGCCAAGAGTTTTGATAAGAATATGCTAACAAGTTTATTTCCATATCTATTTATTCATTTATTTATAATCATTATTCTTGTAGTTGTATTTGTCTAATTTATAAAAGGTGGGTCAAACTATGCACATTCACTTCTGAAAGGTCTCTGTATATGTTGGAAATTTACTATTTTCCCCTTTTACACTTGATTTCAATTTTCGTTCTTGCTACATCAATTTATTTTATGGAGTTAGTAAAATTTGGAAAAAAGTAATTTAACTTCTCTGTATTAGGTTTATTTTTCATACCAAATTACAATCATACCCTCTCAAAGTCTCACAAGTTGTCTGATATAATTAGACCTGTCAATGGATCGGATTCGGATCGGATGAGTTAAATCCAAATCCAATTTGTTAAGAAATCGGATTATCGGATTTGGATCATAATCGGGTTATCGGATTTTATTTTCAATTCATATCCGGTTAATATCGGATTCGGATCATAATCGGAGTATTGACAAGTCTATTGATAAGGATGACAAAAACTCCCGATTCGCGATCCGAATCCGATAATTCGACGGATTTTCACTTAATTAATTCATATTCGAATTTCTTCATTATAGAATATCTTATTCGAATATCTAATTAAAAAAATATAAAAATACAAAAATCAATAAATACTGAAACACTAAATTATTCACACTTTTAATAATTGTATTTATGATCAATTATTATTAATAAATAATAAAATAATTAACAACTAACATTTATATACATGTACAGTATTAAATATATACACATAAAAATATCAAATATATATATAAATATATTTTATATCGGATCGGGTTATTATCGGATCGGATGACATAAATCCAAATCCAATTTGTTAAGAAATCGAATTATAGGATTCGGATCCTAATCGGGTTATCGGATTTTATTTTCAGTCCATATCCGGCTAATCGGATCGGATTTGGATCGGATTCGGATCAAAATTCGATCCATTGACAGGTCTAGATATAATCATATAGATAATTACATATATAATATATTATAAAACCGGTTCGGTTCAGTTTTTGGAGGGTAAAAAATGAACTGAAAATTTCGGTTTTTAAATTTTGAAAACCGTAACCTAACCAAATCATCTTAAAATTGAACCAAACCGAAACCGATTCGGTTCGATTTTTTCAGTTTTGTGTACAACCATAGTGTCCGTACTATATATATGTGTGTGTGTCCCACTTACCCTAAAACTCATTTTCACCTCTCGAATAAATATTTTAATTTTCACTCCATTGGATTTGTGAAATTACCTCCTTGCCCTCCGATATTATATATTTTTTCAGGGTATATTAAACATTTTAAAGTGATAAATAGGGGTGAGGAGTCCAAGTGGGACAAAATTCAAATTTAAAATAGTGAAAATAAAAATATTCAACTTCGAAAGAGTTAAAATAAAATTCGGGCAAAATTTAGAGGGTGAAAATTAAAATAACGCAAAATATAAACAAAGATTCCATGAACAAAAAACCAAACAAGTGGAATTAGATTATAACATTATAATTAAGGTCGGTCTGGTTGCGCGAATTTGAAATTTGCATTGGAATTATAATTTTATGATTCAATCCCACAAATACAATTTTAAATATATTATTTGGATTAATTTTGGAATTCAATTTGAATTGTTTGGATTTCAATTCCAAATCCAATTTGAATGTAAAATATGATAAATTTTGAATTACATTAAATAATATAGATAAATATATATGTATAGTATGTAAATATAGGTATAAATATATATATGTATGTATATCTGTGTATGTGTATGTGTGTGTATATGTATGTATGTAGATGTATATATATATGTGTGAGTTTATACTTTAGGGTTTTTGTGGGATTTAAAAATAGGTTCCATTTTATTGAATAAAAAGGAGATATAAATGTTTGTGAAATAACAAGAGTTAAATGATATAAGGGTTAAGTGCATTAAATCCCCCTTTTTTTCTCTTTCTCAACTAACCCCCTGAACTAAGCACTGCCCCCTAAACTATTTAAGTGTTGCATTTACCTTATTATGTCATAATATCTTTAGTTTAAAATTATGATAGTTTGCATTCAGACCCCCTGAGGTTTTGGTCAATTGCACTCGCCCCCTAAAATTTCATTTTCCTTGTAATGACACCCCTCAAGGGGTGAAGACCCCATGAAATGACTCTTCTGCCATTGTTTTAGTGTAAAAGACATGTTGGCTAAATTAATGGACCAAACAACACTTGTTTCTTAAGCTCAATTTGAAAAACTTTTTAAGTACTTTGGATGCAATGATTTTTGAAATATTATCACATTTCTTTAAATATATTTTTTTTAATTGTCATTTTTGTAATATAGGCCCCAAAAGTTATCCTTTTTTAATTTTTCCCTAAAACTAATATTGTGACCTTTTACATTAAATAATAATAATACACTTTATTTATGAATTTTTATTTTTTTTTGTATTTTAAAAGGTGATACGTGTATAAAATTAATTTACTATTTATTATTATTCTTTGTTTATAATTTATTATTCTTTGTGTAAAATTAATTTAAGCCTTTGCACTGTAAAATAATAACAAACTTTACTTATTGTAATTTTTTATATTTTTATAAAAATATGATGAATAATTTATTATTTATTAATTTTTTTGTAAAGTTAATTTAAGCCCTTACACTTTAAATAATGACAAATTTTACTTATTATAATTTTTTATATTGTAAAAGGTGATAATGAATCGAAATATTAGACAATCCTTGTATTTTTATTAGTAATATATAGATAGATAGATAAATATAAAGATAGATAAATATATACGAATTTATGTATTTTAAGTTATATTATTTTTCCTTACCGAAATATATTTGTCTTATATTTTTACTCTATATCTTATGAAATATCCATTAGAGTTACATTTCAATTGATGTATATTAATTAATTAATATATATTTTTTAAAAAATGAAAATATTTATAAGAATAGTTGTTATATATATATATATACACATTATAAGATTTTCATTTTGGGGCATGAAGGTAATTTCACCACTTAGATATTTGTCTCATGAAATAAGGGAGATAACACAAGGGCATTCTGGTCATTTCTCCCATTCAGGGGGTGTCATTGTAAGGAAAATGAAATCTCAGAGGGGGAGTGCAATTGATCGAAACCTCAGAGAATCTGAGTACAAATTACCCTAATTGTAACTAACGGTGTTTTGACGGGAGGGAGTGAATTATAAAAATCGTGATAGTTTGGGGAATTTACAGTAAAAAACATAGTTCCCGGGGGGGGGGGGTTAGTGCACTTAACCCATGATATAATAGGTATAAATATACATGTATGTGTTTACACTTATATAAATGTATAGACACAGGTATGAGTTAGGAGTCTTAGGACATTGTTAATTTTTTAGTGCAAAACATTTTTAGATGCTAAGGGAGTGGCTATTTTAACATTTTTTAGAGGCAAAGGGAGTTGGCAAACCTTGTTGTGGTGGGTGGAGACCGCAGGAAAGAATCCAAGGATTTGGAAAAGATTGCGGAGATGAAGAAAATGTACGAGCTTATTGAAAAGTATAAGCTAAATGGTTAGTTTAGGTGGATATCATCCCAGATGAACCACGTGAGAAATGGGGAGGTACTGCTACATTGCAGACACAAAGGGAGTGTTTGTGCAGCCTGCATTTTACAAGGCTTTTGGCCTCACTGTTGTTGAGTCCAGGGCCGACCCTGACTATAGGCGACCAAGGCGGTCGCCTAGGGCCTCCGGTCAACGGGGTCTAAAAAAAATTTTCCCGATATTTTTAATTTAAGAAATTTTAATATTTTTATTGCCCTTAAGAAAATTAATTCATATTTCAGTTCAACTGAAAATATAGTTATAGTCCAATATAAATTAGAACTGAACCCAATATTACACTTACAATAGGGAAAGTTCCTTTAGAGTAGTACTTTTGTTCTCTAAATTTTTTTTACCAAGACACATTAGTCCTACTTTTGATAAGCATTTACAAATAAGTTCAAATTCAATTTATTTCAAAAGTATCTTGTATTAATAATTCATTTCATACCCTTCATATTTCTATGCTTTAATATGTGAAATCTATACAAAAGAAACACCAAGTAATTATGTAGTGCTTTTGCCATTCGTTAGAAATTTGAATCTATAAAATACTTATATTTAAAAAAAAATTGCATCGCGTGAAGTGAAGTGGTCCAAAAAAATTTTCGCGTTAGAAATTTGCATCGCGTGAAATGAAGGGCCCCAAAAAAATTTTCGCCTTCAATCTCGCCTAGGGCCCCAAATTTTTTTGGCACTCTCAGGGGCGGCCCTGGTTGAGTCCATGACTTGTGGTATTCCCACATTCGCGACTTATTATGGCGGTCCAGCTGAGATCATTGTCCATGAAAAAATCCGGATATCATATCGATCATTATCACGGTGATCAAGTTTCTGATCTCCTTGTCAATTTCTTCGAGAAGTGTAAGCAAGACCCTTCTCATTGGGACTCTATTTCGGACGGAGGCCTAAAAATTCAGGAGAAGTAAACATCCATAACAAGAGCGCCTTTCGTTGATACTGTTAAGTCATGTCTGCTTATATGTGTAGTTAATTTAGTGCTTTATTTTTTTGTTTATTTGATTTTGTAGAACACATGACAAATTTACTCAGAGAGGTTGTTGACACTGACTAGGGTTTATGGATTTTGGAAATATGTGTCCAAGCTTGATCGTCGTGAGACTGGACGTTATCTTGAAATGTTTTATGCTCTTAAGTTCCGCAAGATGGTAGGTTCATGAATTTCTACACTAATGTAAATTATAGTACAAATTGTTACTTTCAATTTCGAACTTTTTATGATGATAATTCATTATTGTTGTTTTCGGGCTGAATCAGTGTCACGAGCTGTGGAGTAAAAGAATGAAGAACATAGGCTGCTGGGAAAGTGGAAGTTTTTGAGTTGAATAACATTCTACTTTTGAGATTGTAATTCTTTGATTCACCTTTGTGTTTTTTTCCCCTGTTCAGCAATTGCATTAGAAAGTAGTGACTGTTAAAAAGTAGTGACTGTTCGATCATTGTTTTGATTACTTTTCACCATTAGGTGAGTCAAGATTGAATATGAGACACTCTCAATAGTCAGCTATATAAATATGGTTGACTTTCGATTTTTACTACGGGTATGTTAAAATACGAGAAAATAGTTTTTAATTTTTTACTGTTCATAAAATTTTAAAAAAAATACGTTTGGCAAACGCGTTTACTGTTCACTTTTTTTTCCTAAGAAAACTATTATTTGTGAATAGTGTGTAAAAGTGGTGAAAACACAAAATACAATTTTTAATTATTTTTTGAGTTTTTTCGCTGTTTAGGGTACCGCCTCCGCCACCGCCGCCGCCACCGGTCACCGTCGCCGGCCCCCACCACCTCCGCCCGCCTGGCCCCACCGCCGCCGCCTCCGCCCGCCACCAGTCACCCACCACCACCGCCCCGCCGCCGCCACCAATACCATTTTATTTTTCAATACAAATTTTCATCTAAACGTTTTTTATTTTTAGTTTTTTGCTGGAAAAAACAAAGACAAATACAAAAACAATTTTTATCTTTAAAGACAGAAAATAAATACAAAAAACAAAATTTTCAAACGCAATCTACATTGCAGTTTCATTCTGGGCTTTTTTGTGTGATGGAAATTTATTGAATTCAATTCCATGTTTACTGATTGGAGAAAATTTTCAATTAAAAGAGAGAATGAACTTGGGATGATCAACACATGGTTTTACTAACTTTTGGATGCAAATTAGTGTCTGAAAATTATTTTTCTACATTCACATCTTAAACTGTCGGTTACGTTTGGATCCAATTATTTCAGCTTTGTTGACATTGTTTGCACTTCAATGGGAGCCTTTTATTTTTAGTGAATTTAACATTTTTCTTCATTTCAAAAGTTGCATTCATTTTTTTCCCCACCTTTTGTTGATTGAATTATTTTACTGAACACATTATTCACACATCTTTTCTGACTTTTATCCTCTCAAAATAGGCCTTTTTTGCTCTGGCACTTTGGATTCCCAATTTTTCCTACAACTGACATAATTGATAGAGAATGGCACCCTAGAATCATTGAACAATATTCTTTTTCTGTATTGATAGTCATGAAGAATTGGTTGCATGTGATTTACTATCAGGGGCGGAGCCAGGATTATAAGCTAGGGGGCGAACTATTAATAATTCTTAAATATAATAAAATAATATTTTTATAAAATAATATTTTTATAAAATAATATTTTTATAAAATAATATTTAATTATTGATTAAATCTATTAAAAATATAAAACTAGTTTAATTTTGGCATATTTGTGTAAAATAAAATATTGATTGACTTGTCTAATTATTAACAAAAAAATAAATAAATAAATTATTGGAAAAGTTAAATTCAACAATTTTTTAGAGAATAAAATTTATTTATTATTGAATATAAGCTAAAAGTGCAAAATTGTTTTCTTTTCAATATTAGTGATTTGTACAAAATTCGGAATCCGTTACAAAATTATGTTTCACTAATTTACATTTTTTTTAAATAATCTTTCCATAGTTGTTGACCTGAAAGAATAAATCATGCATTTTTATAATGTAATTGATACTTCATTTACCTAAAAAACCAAATAATGTATAATTAGAATGTACTAATTGATATTTCATTTACCTAAAAAAACCAATCATGTATTATTGGAATGTACAAAAATCAAAATTCAATCAAATTAGCATAATTGGAGATTATTTGCTATATTTATTTATTTAATTTTGTAATTGTTGAACAGAAAAATGCATATTTTTAAATTCTTTCTACAAATATAAGACTACATAATTAATTTAAAATAATTTGGGGGGGGGGGGGGGACAATGTATATTGCCTAAATTATATTTAAAATGGTAAGGAAAATTGAAAACTTGTTAAAATCCAATGTTCCACAAACTTTCTTTTTACAGAGAAAATGTTCATGAATATTTGGTTCAGTGGTCAATAGTAAATTTTATATGATTATCACACTAGCCAGACCTTCATTAGATGCACTTCACTAAATTGAAGTAAAGGGTTCATCCATTCTGAAGTGGAGCAGAGGTTTTACTTTCTTTTTTTTTATTATCAAATTTTTTTTTTTTTTAAGAAATAAGCATTTACTTACTGTTCCTATGTATGTGATTATATGCTTTTAAAAAGTTACAGCATTCAACTGGAACATGGTATTGTTTAACAGGACCAATGGAGTCCCCCACCACCATCAAGAACGCAACCGATCAAAATCTTCAAAAAAACCCATCATCACAATTCACAAACACGCGCGCACAGAGAAAAACACCCACAAAGTATCACTTTTTTAGCCAGTTTACAACTGATCTTATTGCGATAAATAATAGGGGTGCAAATCGGGTTGACTCGACCCGACCCAAACCCGAGAGTATATAAACCCAGCCCGATCTAACCCGGATTCCAATCCGGGTAAAACCCAACCCGACATACTCGGGTCGGGTCAATGAGTTACCCGGTTAACAAAAAAAATTTCAAAATTTGAAATATAAAAAAACATTTAAAATTGAATCTGGATATACAAATATAAACGAAGAAAATTTTGTTAAAAAAAAAAATCAATTTCTAAGATAAGAAAACATGTAACTAATAATGTCAAAATAGAATAAAGAAATTTAACTTTTCTACAAATAATTTATTTTTCTTAACTTTTCAAAAATAAATAAATTTTGTCTTTATAAATTATAAAAATCAAGATCTAATTCATGTTCTTATATATCTATATGTATATACATACATATATATATATATATGGGTTTATTGTTTCTATGTACATATTACACGTATATGTTTATGTATATAAATAGTAGTATTACAAATCAAACCAACAACTATGATATTTATATAGATTTTGGTTAAAAATCACAAGATCTATATATTTACATACAAATCAAAATATAACAATATACATATATGGCAAATATATATATATACACATATACGTACAACAAACAGAGAGAGGATGGACAGAGGCGGAGGACGACGGGGAGATGCGGCGGAACAATGGATAAAGGTGCGGCTGGCGGTGGAACAATGGACAGAGGTGCGGAAGTAGAGGAGGCTTACGGCTAGGTTTTGATAATATGTATAGATATATTTATATATATATATATATTGGGTTAAATTTGATAACTCCATTTCAGTCATTGGATTGCACAATCCAATAGTTTAGATAACTCACTTTTAAAAAAATCGAGTTTTAGGTTGGGTTTGGATTGAACTTCAACCTTATTTATATTAAGCCCATGTTAACTCAACTCAATTTAGGTGTGATTTGCAAATTTAGTGACCAAGCCCGAAAGTTCTCAGGCTGGACCGGGTTAGGCTGGGCTGAGCCCACCCAACTTGCAGACCTAATGAATACATCTCATTTCATTATCACAAGCACATTCCAAGAGATGACAGGAAGGTATAATGGTCTAGCTTACATCGACTCTATAATTTGCTTCTCGAACTCTTTCAAATAAGATCTAAACTTATTTCATCCCATTTTCCAGTAAGAACACTGTTGGGCAGTATGAGAGCCATACTACATTTACCATGCCTGGATTGTACCGTGTCGGTCATGGGATCGATGTGTTCGACCCCAAATTCAACATTGTTTCGC
The DNA here is from genome assembly GCA_963922005.1 of Cornus suecica. NCBI lineage: Eukaryota > Viridiplantae > Streptophyta > Magnoliopsida > Cornales > Cornaceae > Cornus > Cornus suecica. The sequence continues at coordinate 2,063,116 of OY998238.1, forward strand.
CAGGGGCTGATATGTCCTTGTACTTCTCTCACAAAGAGCATGAAAGGAGACTGACTTCACTTTACCCTAAAGTTGAAGAGCTTCTTTATAGTTCTGTTGAGAACAAATAGCATATGTGAGTCTCCATTCTCTTGCTACCATAGTTTAGTTCTTTTTTCCCTAGCAGGTTGGTGTTAAAAGACCGAAACAAGTCCATCATATTTTTCATGGCGAGGTTGGACAATGTGAAAATTTTGCCACGACTTGTGGAGCTATACAGTAAGAATGAGAGGCTAAGGGAGTTGGCAAACCTTGTTTTATGCTCTTGTGGAACTTGAGAGCATAAAACATTTCAATATAGCGATGAGTCACAAAGATCAAGCTTGGACACATCTTTTGGATTGTACTTCTGGAATAATCTGAAAAAAAGAAGAGAGGTAAAATCAACCAGCAATCCAATTCAATAATCTGCTTGTTTGATTGAGTGACAAACTTTTTCTTTATTTATGTTATATACATGCGTGTGTAGGGCTGCAAACGAGCCGAGCCGAGCCGAGCCGAGCTTTGGAATGTTCAAGCTCGGTTCATTTACTAAACGAGCCTAGAAAATGTGTTCAAGCTCGACTCATTTGCTTAACGAACGAGCCCGAGCCGAACGCTAGATTTAACGAGCCGAGCCCGAGCTTGTTCACGAACAACTCATTTCAGTGCAACATATATTAATCTTCCTAATAGTTGTTTGGATTGAATTGTTGCATATTTGTTTTAATATATTTTCACTAGTATAATTTTTATGAATGAATTTTATGTTATGACCGCCTAATTTCTATAATCTTTTCACAATAATCTTCATAATTTGTTCAATTTGAACACTTTCTTTTGTTAAATATAATATAATTTTACTATTTAACTTAGACGAGCCTGTTCACGAGCTTGGCGAGCTGAGCTTAGTAATGTTCAAGCTCGGCTCGTTTACTAAACGAGCCTAAAAATTGTGCTCAGGCTCGGCTCGTTTACTAAACGAACGAGCACGAGCCGAGCTCTTAACGAGCCGAACCCGAACCTGCTCACGAAAGGCTCGGTTCATTTGCAGCCCTATGCGTGTGTGTATATATATATATATATATCTAAATTCAATGTTGTAGTGTTCAAGTAATCTTATGGTTGAATGTAGACCTGTCAATGAATCGGATTCGGATCGGATCAGTTAAATTCAAATTCAATTTGTTAAGAAATCGGATTATCGGATTCGGATCCTAATCGGGTTATCGGATTTTATTTTCAATCCATATCCGGTTAATATCGGATTCGGATCATAATCGGATTATTGACAGGTCTATTGATAAGGATGACAAAAATTCCCGATACGCGATCCGAATCCGATAATTCGACGGATTTTCACTTAGTTAATTTATATTCGAATTTCTTCATTATAGAATATCTGATTCAAATATCTAATTAAAAAAATACAAAAATACAAAAATCAATAAATACTGAAACACTAAATTATTCACACTTTTAATAATTATATTTATGATCAATCATTATTAATAAATAATAAAATAATTAACAACTAACATTTATATACATGTACAGTATTAAATATATACACATAATTGAAGCAAAGTTACCTGGAGCTACAAAAGGAGGGAGAGAGAAATTAAAGAGATGTGTGTGCTAGTGTGAGGTAAGGTTAGGTTAATTTGACTGTAATTAGTTTATAAGGGTAAATAGGTAAATATGTATTTAAGATATTTTTGAATTAAAGTTATAATATAATATAATAAATATTTTAGTAATTTTTAATTATCGGTCACCGGAAATGATTTAAAGGGGACAGTGTAATTATTCAAATAAGAGAGAAGAAAGTATAATATGTTTAAATAAGAGGGGTTGAAAGTATAATTTATTCTAAAATAAAAAAAAACTTATTTTCATAACATGCATTAAAGAAGAGCTAATAATTATCTAATACTAATACATACCTTTTTTTATGCATATATAAGCAGTATTAGATCCTTAAATTATTTTTATTTGTACTTAGAATTTTATTACAAAAACTTAAAATAATTATTTAACCCATACTTTTAAAATTTATGTATAAAATTTTAATTTTAAATAAAAGTTAAACAATCAAATTAGTATCTAGTTTTTTATAATCGATGTCAATAAAGAATGAATTAAGTGTAATTTAATAGAATATTTGATGGTTTATGAATATTGTCATGACATTGACACATAAATAATTTTGAAAAGTTTGTTTCACAAATTATAATTCAAAAAAATATATTTGCAAACCTTTTTATTTTTCCATTGGATCTTATAAAAAACCATCACGAGTTCACAATCATCCTTCTATTTCTTTTGTGAATCTGGCAATTATTATTTATATATATATATATATATACACCATTATAAAATTTGTAAGCGAGCTTTGATCATTTTGATTGGAAGCTAAAGTGGATAAGTTATGTGAGGTTTTGAATAAAAGTTCAAACCCATTTATGCCGATCTCCTAAAATATTGAAAAGACCACTCTCCACGTCGTCGTTTTCATTTTAATTTGATAAGAAATGTGGTTGCGAAGGTAATTAATAACTAACCCTGGTTAAATCCGTTGGTTATTAAACAGAGATATAAACATCACTCGAAAACCGCGTCTCTCTCTGTGGCCTTCCTTCGCATTTTGATCCTCCTTTGAAGCTATCGAGAGGTGAGTCTTCTTTGTCTCTCTCTCTTATCGCAATCGATTCAAGCCATAAGCAACTAATTTGCAGATCTCTGTTTTTTTCCAGAAGGTAGGATATGTTGTATACAATCTGAATTCTACCTCACACACACACACACATATATATATATAATTGTTCCCATTTAAACATGTATTCATTTATGCGATCAATTATAGGGATTCATTGTTTTCTTTGTTCTACTTGTTCTTGAAATTGCTCTGATACGATTCGAGTTACATGTCATGTGATCTACTATTGGTGGAGAAGATTTTACACTGTGATCTACTATTGGTGGAAAAGATTTTACACTATTGATAACCGCATCGTGAAACTATATAGATCTGCGACTTTGATTCGAATGTGTTTTTAAAACGCTTTGGACAATAATTGGACTATATCGAGGTTAATGAGGTTCATTGATCGGATCTCGTATTGATTTTAGGGGTTTGGCTAGCATTTGCTTGGGGATATTTTTGATTCATACTTGAATATTCAAATTTGTTTATTAATTATTATTATTATTTGCTTTTCACTTTCTAGCTATTCTTTTGTTCTGATTCTTGGATGGAGTGATGGAGTCAGAATATATATATATATATATATATATATCAATTTAAAGAATTATAGGCAAACCAAAAAAATGTGATAGGCAAAGGCCAATTTGTACCGTTAAAACACTCATTGTAGTCATAAGAACCACTATTTCACCTGGATATATGGAGTTTTCTCCAGAGCTAGCATTTTGAGTTACTTTTACGAGTACTTGCGATGATTTTTTATATTTTGAAAACGTTATATGATCTATGCAATCAAAATTCACGCCATCACTCATCCGATTTTGCAATTAATCACAATATTCGGAGCAATAAATGCCTTCTCTATAGTGATAGATGCCTGAGGGCGAGAGAAAGGGCGAAATAGAGAGATGGTTGACTACTTTGTTACATTTAAGGCCCAAAAATATCAGTGCGGTCAAGAATATATAGTGATATATTTTTGAAAATTGAGTCGGAGTGTTTCTGAAAGTCTGAAAAACTATAGATTCGAGTATAATAATTAAGTAGAATGTACTTGGGGGTAGACACCCCAATTCGGCATTGGTACATCCTTACCTATTTTTATGTTAGTACTGATGCAGTCTAATGCATCTCTTCATGACAAATCTGGTACCGCATTCTAATTGTTTGTCTCCTTCGTTTATGCCTATTTGTATACTTTGATGCTGATTTTGTATATTTTATGTCAGTCTCGAGTGATCCATAATCCCCTGAAGCGAGACAGAGATGGGGCTGACTTTCACAAAGCTTTTCAGCAGGCTTTTTGCCAAGAAAGAGATGCGCATTCTGATGGTAGGTCTTGATGCTGCTGGTAAGACTACCATCCTGTACAAGCTCAAGCTTGGAGAAATTGTTACGACAATCCCGACCATTGGTAAGTCATGGTTGTAACAATAACGGTCAAAATTTGTACAACATTAGTTATTGTTTTTTTCCCAAACTTCCTGATGAATTTTGCTTCTAAGTATTATTTGGGTTACAATTTCTCCTAGATTTGTGTTGTTTTGTTAGCTAGTGTATTAGTTATGGGTTGTTGTTGATTTAGTCTTTTGATTTCCTCTGTTAAAGCTGGAGATGCTTTACTCTTTTTTCTTTCTCCAGATCAGGGCTATTTCATATAGCACTATATGAGATATTAGATGTGATGGGCAAATGGTATGAGTTGTGCTTATTGCTTTCACGTCTTTTTGAAAGTTAAAATCCAATTATTGTGGATACTGATATGGATTGCACAACACTATCGGTGCAATTTTGTGTTTTTAATTGTAAAGTTCTGTTTTCTATAGTACTAAAGTAACTAAACACATTTTGACTTGTTAAATATGTTGGGGCAAAGTCATACGAAGGGTGGTTTGTTGAATATAATTTTGTGAATATTGAAGTTCGACTTCTGGCTATAGTACCAATATGAATGTCATAAAGTGAATGATAGGATAATAGAATTGTACCAAATTGGCCCTAATAGTGGATAAACATCTTCTACTTTAGAAAATAATTGACATAGAGAAATGCAAGTGGTGATGGATAATTGTGTGGAATCTTCCTTTCTGTTGTTGTTGGTGCTGTTATATTTCCTGTTGCATCATGTGGTCAAACGATGAAGAATTGTATATCGTGGATATAGAATATAGCAGGTGAAGATCATATGTATTAAACAACTAGTTTATTTTATGCTTGATTTAAATAAAAACAACTTGGTTTGTCTCTGTGTATGGTCTTAGATGGTGATGGAGAAATAGGATTCATGTAGCAGACCCCAAATATTTGGAAAAAGTTATTGGTTTCTGTTGTTGTAGTTATACCTGACTTTTTGTAGGTTCTTGGATCATTCTAGATCATCTGTGATCTTATGGCTGAAATTGATGGAATTGGTAAACATTGTGTTTAGTACAAATGCTTTCATTCATTTGTTTTTTAAGGAAATTTCTTTGAACGCATTCTTTCTTGCAGGATTTAATGTGGAGACAGTGGAATATAAGAACATCAGTTTCACTGTTTGGGATGTTGGAGGTCAGGACAAGGTGTGCAATTAAATAATTAATGTTTTCCATATTACATTCTCTTGAAAAGTTTATATGTGGACATGTTTTCGTACAATCTATGGATAGGATTCCAAACTTCTTGCTCCAACCCAAATCATCCAACAAATTGGATATGGGAATGATTTTGTATTTGAACAACTCTGAACAGCTTACTCATGAGGCGTGATGGAATTTAAAATGCAATAAGGAAGTTTAAAGAATGTTTTTGATCAATTTTTTTTATTCTTAGGGGAGAGTTGCATGGTAATATGTTGACATATCATCTTTACTATAATGGACTAAATTTGTATTTTGGTACGAATGCAGCATTAAATACAAGTGATGCACATGGTGTTATGTAATAGATTGCTTTATGTAGCTGAAAATCATTAGACCTTGTTTGGTTGTTTATCTTCATATATTTAAGGGAATAGGAATGCCCATGGCCTTTTTTGGTCCTCCAACTGACTGCTTGGATCCAACCATGGATGTATATGCATGTTTGGAATTTGTCAAACCAAATGAAGAGTTGGCATTTTTTAAACATTGTAGAATATCTTGTTATTTTTTCTCTTACTGTATAATCATTACTCTTTGACCTACGATCATGGTTAGATCGTTCTTTCTCTTTTGTATTTATTTCATCTAACGATAAACCACTTTACTTTCTTTCCAACACAGATCCGTCCATTGTGGAGGCATTACTTTCAAAACACTCAGGGTCTTATATTTGTTGTTGATAGCAATGATAGAGATCGAGTTGTTGAGGCAAGGGATGAGCTGCATAGGATGTTGAATGAGGTACATTGCTGCCGTTATTGCTGTAAATGTTGGATTTGTTTTGATTGCCACATGGCAATTGGCTTGTTCTCTATGCCATTTGGCCGCTTCTGAATGGGCTGGTAATAGTCCAATTATGTGAATTCATGTTGGAGAACGTTTAAGTTATTCTTAGATCTTTCATCTTGTATACAGTGGTTCGGTTTTAGTTTGTGCCTTTGTGGTATTCTTATAGGCCTCCTGAGTTGTATTTTATTACATTGCGCTCTGAGTACCAATATGACATGCTCAGTTTTACATTCTTTGTAATGCAATTCAAATTCGTAGAAGCTTTTCGAGTGCTGAAATTGGTTACTTCTGTCTTTGCTTTTCAATTATTTATCTGTCTATTATTTTTTGTATTTACAAAATTGAAGATGGGAATTTTGAGATTTATAGAAGGGGGGGAGTCACTCTCCTACTTCTTGACAATTCTGGGTTTTTTGTCATTATGTATTAATTCCCATAAACAATTGACCCAAAGCAGTAGCTTCATTTGGTACTTTTTCTTTTTCCCATGCTATTTATAGTGTTTTATTAAACAAGCCTTTGATTTGCTCGAACTTGATATATACTAGGTAATATCTAAATTATGTTACTAAAAGTGAGATCGAAAGTACATCAAGAAAGAAGTCACATCTGAACTACAAGGTATCATTACTTTAGATGATGAAATTGGGTAAAAGCAGTTTAACCCACTTCTCCCTATCATGTATTTATCATGCTCGTATGTTTGCCTCATCTCTGTCTTATATTAATGATGAGTTTTATCTCCTGTTTTGAGGTCTTTGTTATTTTCTCTTGAATTTGTGTACTATGTATGTATGTATGTTTCTATTAGTTCACATACCCATTTATTAATTCGACATTAGTTTGTTTCTTGTTGGTCAAGTAGGACAATAGGGATTTGTAACTTGAATCTTTTAGTGCAAGCGATTGATCTGTTAACATCATCTATTCCAGGATGAACTGAGGGATGCTGTTTTGTTGGTATTTGCAAACAAACAAGATCTACCCAATGCAATGAATGCTGCGGAAATAACTGACAAGCTTGGCCTGCATTCACTCCGCCAACGCCATTGGTAAAACTCTTTCTTTTCTTTTTTTTCTCTTTTTATTATTACGTGGCACTGCAATAATCTATTTACTAATTTCAACATATCTGATGTTGAACGAAAGAATCGACTTGTCACCTATGCTACGAAGTTTAAAAATGCATGACCATGTCTGTCACGCAACATATTCGTGCATATGGATCTGTGTTCCACTCGTTTGATTGGACAAGCATCTATGCAGACCCTTAAAAATGCATGACCATGTTGGGCACGCAACATTTGGACATGAGTCTGTGATATGTGTTCTACAAATATGATTGGACAAGCATGTACAACATATGGTGGTCACACAAGATTTGAACATGGGCATGTGATGTGGGTTTCACACGTATCACTGGACAAGCATCTCCATAGAACCTTCAATAATGCATTACCAAGTTGGTCATGCAACATTTGGGCATGGGTAGTGATCTGTGTTCCCTCGTATAATTGGACAAGAATGTACAATATATATGCCAGTCACACAACAACTGAACCTGGGTATGAGACGTGTGGTTCTAGGTGTGTTATTTGCTGATGATGTTGTTTTCGTTGCTGAATCTAGAAAAGTGTCATTGGAGATTTGGAAGGAATATATCTAGAATTAAGGGTTTAAAAGAAGGATATGAAACGGGATATAGGGTGTGTAACTTTGAGACGTGTTCATGAAGTGTATAGAAGTTGTCATTTCGTTTTTTTGTCTTATTATTCATAAGGAGAAAGTGGAGATGAGGCAAGAGTAGGTAAATAGACGAGCGTATCTAGTATTTTGTGTGACCAGCGTATCCCCCAAGATGTGAATGGAAAATTCTATATAACAACTAGTTGGCCAACTGTTCTTTATGTGGCAAATTGTTTGGCAGCTAAAGAACACGAGCATGAAGTAGCGACAATGCAAGTTTTGATATGGATGTGTTGTAAGATAAAAACTGATAGAACTATTAAGTGCGTCAGTTAGGAAGAGTGACATGATCCACATTGAGAGTAATGTTTGGGCAGGGAAGACCAAAAGTAACATGGTTAGAGGTAGTGAGGACTCATATGATAAAATATGATTTGACTGAGGCTATGGCCTTGAATAGAGCAGAATGCTTTCATCTAGTTGATGCAAGTAGTGTAGAAGGCGGCTTTGTTGAGATGAGATGTATCTTATTATGTTGCTGTTATATTATTGCTTTGAAACGTCTTTGGAGATTTGATAAATTCAATGCTTAGGACACACGTGCTCATCAAGTGAGTCTATGTAAATAGCTTGACACCTACCAGTTAGGCTCATTTGTTTAAATGGTGCAGAACTTTGGTCAAGTATTTTATGTAGTACTTTCACCTATTTGTCTTATTAATTATTATTATTATTACAACTGTTGTTGTTGTTGTTATGCTTATTATTTAGAAGTTTAGTGTCTTCTTGGTTTTTACTGATGAAATCAGTTTCCAAGAACTCAGAAAACGGAAAACTGTTTTCAGAGAACAATAAAAGACAATTCTATGGAAACCAACATTTTTCGAAACGTAATTTTCACATCTTAACTGAGTAGAGCTTTTTGCAATTTTATTATTTTCAAATTTCAGGAAACAAATAACTATTCTTAGAGTTACTGACCAGACAGACCCTTATTCCCCGTTGTTCATTCAGATAAGCTGTATACTTTCTAGTACTGTTTAATAAGTTGGACTATAGCAAATTGTGAACAAACCATCGGAATTGCTTGTTTCTTGTAATTCACATCGAATTTTGAATGAAAATAATTTCACAGATGGAAAGAAGGGCCAGTACTGTTTGCTGATTTGAATGTGGTCTGTCCATCTCAGGTACATCCAAAGCACGTGTGCAACATCTGGGGAGGGCCTTTATGAAGGCTTGGAGTGGCTTTCAAACAATATCGCTAGCAAGGCAAGTACATGAATAAAATAGGAGTAAATTAAATTGTTTCCATGTTCTCTTAAATGTTCTAAAAAACAGCAAGTTTATGTTGCTTTTCCCTTTCTGTTTCAGCCAAGGGATGGTGGTTATCGGAATTAAATTAGTTGATTTTGACGTTGCATTGAATTCTTATGCTTGCAGGCCTGAGGATATCGAGTACTAAAGTTTGGTGGTGGTCTTTGTTTTGCTGGGGTTTTTCGCTCAAAGCCTGGATATTACTGTGTACTCCTTTTACGATATTGTTGGGCGATTCTTAGACACTACATTTTCTTGAAAATTTTTAGCCGTTGTAGTAGCAAGATGACGGGATGGATACAATTTTTGAAGTTACTATTTGTTTTGTATAACTGCTGCTTGGCTACTGCCTTGTGTTTTTAAGCCGTAAATGATACTATTATTGTTTTAGCAGAATATCATGATTCCCAGGAATGTTTTGAGTCTCAGTGATTTAATTTTCAAGAAGTAATTGTTGATAAAAGGGGACACTGCAATTAGAGATATGTCTATTTTATTTCTTATTATAATGCATGCATGGGGAGTAATGTAAGCACATTTTACTTGTTCAGATGTACATGGGTTGATTGATATTTATCTTGACTCTGATTTTATTATTGAATTATAATTGTACAGTGATGTCAGTGACTGTGAATTTATTAGGGTTAACTTTATTTACACCCCCTAGGTTTGTTTTTACTTTGATCACACCCCTTCAGGTTTGTAAATTTTTAATCATACCCCTTATTTTTTTAAACCCACATCATTTACATCCTTAAACCATGACTTCACTAAAATTTTAATTTAATACCTAAATTGCTCTTAAGGGGTGTTTGGAAACAAGCCTCCGTCAATATTGACCCAATGGCGGATGCCGCCGTCACCATCACCACGACGACGACGGGGAATTCTTGTAACAACCACACCACAGCTCTGCAATGGCTAATTCTCCACAAAAAATCATCAAATCCCCAATAACTTCCATAGAATCCGCGAACCAGAGCCACAAAAAAGTGAAGCAGTGGCCCACCCTTATCAAACATGTGTTCTTTTCATTCTTTTTGTAGATTTGGATTCAGTTTTTCATTGACCTCGTATTCTTTTCAGTTTCGGTAACCTTGTTTTTTAACTTGGAAATGTACTTCTTGTGTTGTGGTCAAGCAGAATGATTAATCATGTGTTATTTGTTTCCTTTTTCCTATCATCTCTATTATTTATTCCACAGTGCCTCTTATCTTAATATTAAAATTGGGTAAATGATTATGTAGAATCCCCAACACAACTCAAGTAAGCTTTATTTTCGATTTCATGGGTTTGACTTCTTGATCTTGATGTGTCACTTGGTAAGGCCCAACTTTTTGTTAAATCACAGGTCATCTCCATGCTTTCATTCAGCACTTGTTGGTTTTTGAGGTGTTATAGCTTTCAGTCTGACCAATACCTCTATAGTGGTCGACTGTTGGACTTTACAAATAACTCCACCCTAATCCGTGTGTGTGTGCAGGTTGGGGGAGGTGCGGGGGTTGGTCGGTTGTGGGCGGGGAGAGGCTGGTGGGGGGCTGTGGAGGTGAGCCTGGGGAGGGGCTGGGAGTAGGGGGTTGGTGAGGGTGGTTCGCGGCGGCCGCGGGTGATGGTGGTGGTGGGGTGTTTGGATATATGTTTTAGGGGTAATATATGTTTGGATATATGTTTTAGGGGTAATATATGTTTGGATATAGGGTTACTTATATTTTAGGATTAAATTGATTTAGGGGTGTTTGGTTTAAGAGTATTTTAGACATTTTATATTATGAGAGAGTATAATTGAAGATTTATAAACTTGAGGGGGTGTGATTGAAGTTAATACAAATTTCAAGGGATATAAATAAAGTTAACCCAATTTATTATTGAATTATAAGTTCATACATTCCCATGATTTTACTCTTTTTTTTTTCTTCTTCTTTTTTGCCTTTATTTTTCCACTGAAAGTTTGAAAAATATTATTGACGAAAATGAGTATTTGATTTCGAACAATATACTTAGTATAATGGGAAGCAATATGCTTTGTATAATGGGACTAATTCGAAATTATTTATACTCTTTTAAACAAATGTGAACTAATTTTGGTATGTGCTAAAAAAATAAAAATAAAAATAAAACTAATTTTTGTATCATATTTAGTACTTATGATCATTTCTCCTTTCAATTTGCAATAAATTTTTGGGTTAATTTTATTTACACTCTCTCAAGTTTGTCTTTATTTTAATCATATCCCCTCACATTTGAGTATATTCATTTACACTCCTTCAGGTTTGAGATTCTCATCATTTAGACCCCTTAACGATGACATCATCCTAAATTTTCTTGTAAATACCTAAATTACCCTCAATGGGATAACCTAGTGTGTTTGGAAACAAGGATAAATTATTTTATCAATTTGACATCTTCCAATAATTTAATCATTTAATTTGTATTAATTTTTAAAAATATATATATAATTCAAAAAAATATATATATTAAAATTTGAAAAACATTATAAAATTCGAAAATAAATATAAAATTCAAAATATATATAAAATTCAAAAAAATCATATAAAATTCGAAAAAATATATATTAAAATTTGAAAATAAATATAAAATTCGCAAAAAACATATAGGTCATGTTTGGTTAGCGGTCCGGTCCCATGTGGTCCGGTCTCATAATGACTTTTTTGGGACCGAACACTGTTTGACAACACGGTTCCAAAAAAACAAGGACCATTTGAGACCAAAAGGGGTAATTTGAGATAACAAAAAATGATGGTCTCAAGTGGTCTTATATACAATTGTCTTAACACATGAGACCATAAAATTTGAAAAATATATATATATAATTTGAAAATAATATATAAAATTAAAAAAATAATATAAAAAAATTGAAATAATGTATAAATTTTGAAATATATATATAAATTCAAAATTAATATATAAAATGCAAAAAAGATATTTAAATTTTGGGAAAATAAAAAAATTCCAAAATAATAGGAAAAATAAAAAATAATATATAAAATTTGAAAAATAATATAATTTTTTTAAAATAATGTATTAAATTCGAAAAAAATATATAAACATCAAAATTAATATATAAAATTTTAAATATATATATAATTTAAAAAATAATATATATAATTTAAAAAATAATATAAAAATTTTGAAATAATGTATAAAATTTGAAAAAAATATAAAATTCAAAAATAATACACAAAATTAGATATATATATATATATATGAGAAAATATAAAAAATTTGAAAAAAATATAAAAAATCAAAAATAATATATAAAATTCAAAAAATAATATAAAAATTCAAAATAATATATAAAATTTGAAAAATATATTATTTTCAAATTTTATATATTATTTTTTTATTTTTTGTATTATTTTCCAAACATAAGACCAAACAACTTTAATAAGACCATAAGACGAGACAGCTTTACCAAACAGACTTTCACAACACTACCCAAATAAGACCAGACCAAACCGGACCAGATAAGACCAGACCAGACCGCCAACCAAACGGGCCTATAATTTGTTTAAAAAGTATACAAAATTCGAAATAAATATATAAAAGATTAAAAAAATATTATTTATTTTTTGTTCTTCATCTCTCTCCAAATTCAGTAGAAACCCAGCAAAATCACAAAGCAAATAGTGATCTTCATGCTTCAAAATTGATACTTCCATCCAGTTCTCTCTCCCGCAAGATTCGTCCCCAAATCAAACATCAAAACCATAACCTTATATAACCCAAAATCAAGCATTAAACATCAAAGTTTTTGGGACGGAGGAGGAGAGTGGTCGTTGTGGTAGCGGCGTAGGAGAGGAAGGTGTTGCCGCTATGGTAGCGATAAGGTGGTGGCGACAGGGTGGGGTGGGTGGTGGCGGCGTGGTGGGTTTGAAAGAGTTAAGTGGAGTGAAATGACGCATGATTGAGATCTAGTGTTTCAAAGTGTGAGGTTGAGAGAAACGGTTGAGTTTAAAAGTGTATATGTGTGTATGAGAGTGTATATGCATGTATGTGTGAGGTTGAGATCTAGTGTTTTGAGAGTTAGAGTGTTGAGAGAGAAACGACTGAGTTTTGATAGTCCTAACCCTATATTAGGGTTATGTAATTAGTTTGTGGGGTTTGTTTGGGTACAAGGATATGAGTATTTGGGTATAGGGTTAGGACTATCCTGGAATTAATTTCATTTAGGTAGTGTTTGGTTTAAGGGCAATTTTGATATTTCACACCATTTAATTATAACAGGGGTGTAAATAAAGATACTCAAATGTAGGGGGGTGTTTGAAATAAAGACATACCTGAGGGGATATAAATGAAATTAACCCTTTTTTTTTTTTGATAGAATCTAACACTTATTAACGTATTATTATAAAAAACAACACATAGAATTTTTGAAAAACTATAGGATAAAAGGAGTCAATTTACTAAAATAATTATTTGCACTGAAATATTAGTAACATATATTATAAATTAATGTGTAAATAGCTGAAAACCCCCCTCATCTTTCTTTTCTTTCTCTACTATCCACCCTTAACTTCGAAATTAGCTTTAAACCCCTGAACTTTCTCACAATCTTGCACCATGGGCCTCCCGTTATAACTGAGCCGTTAGAAATCAATGTGCATGTGATGTGGCATTTCAAAATTCCAATCATACCCTTTTTAGCCATTGTATGTGAATTTCATTTCGGTTTCAAACGCTCGCTCTCACTCTGTAACCCTAAAAAGCGAGATTGAAGCTACGAATCGATCTAATTTCATATCTTTATCTTTCTCCATAGGGTCGCGATTACAGTGTTAGCAAAACCCTTAAACCCATTCTAGGGTTTGCCCTTTGTCTCTCTCTCCCGTTCGCACTCAAATATGAAACCCTAAACCCCCAATTTGAAGTCATTCATCTCTTTGCCCCCCTCTCTCTCTCTCCACAGCTTTGGCAGCTCGAATTGAAGACAAAACCCCCAAATTGAAGCTAGGGTTTGATTTCGATTTGAAGGTCCCTCTCTCTTTCGATCTCTCTTTGTCGCCATATATATATATATATATATATATATATATATATATACAGAGCCATGGGTGAATCCTCATGGAGTTCTCAAGGAAACGGTTCACTATCTAACAAATTATGTTGGTGTCCAAACCCGAGAAAGGCAAGTGTGTTCATTTCTGATTCAATTAACAATCCTGGGAGGTTATACTTCAAGTGTGCTAAGTGCGGGTACTGGGTGTGGGCAGATGAGAGGGAACCAAGAAGACGACCACCATAAGCTACTCATGCAACGCCATCACCATCACAAGGTGCCATTGCCATTCCATCTCAAACTGCTCATTATAAATCAAGTGTGGTGTTCATTATAAGCTTTTACTATGTATAACGATGCCTTCAATCTTCTATTATTGCGTTTTCATTTTTCATAAGCGCTGATGCCTTCAAATTCTTTATCCTGCTGGATTTTGTAGGAAGAAAAGGCCTTGATTGCGGCCCATAGAAAAGAAATCGAGGACGCAATGGCGATAGTTCAGCAAGTAAGTGGAGTTTCTCTTTTCCCCTTGGAATTTTCCTTTTTGAATTTCCATCCGGTATCTTTGGTTGTACGCCTAATTATCTTTTAACTCAACTGTTTTTTTATAGAATAATTTCATGGAAATGGATGTTATAGTCTTGTTTTAAATGGGTTCTATTTTGTTTCTCATTTAACATACAAAAAAGATATTAATTGACACTACTTTATTTTGAATGGGTACAGTGGTTTCAAGTGCTACAAAATGAGTAGGAAAAAAAAGGGAAATGAGTGTGCAAAAAAAAGGGGCGTTAGTTGATCTAATTAGGACGTTGAGACATGCCAATGGTTAATCAAGCAGTGTGCAAAAATTTCCCGGATGGCCTTTGTTGGATATTGTAATTAATTGACCATCAAACAAAGCATGATGATAGCTAGGATGTCTTGTGAATTTGACATTAATCAAGATGGCTTTGTTCAATATGGATTATCCTATTGCAAGATTAGTCCTATTAATCCCACAACTAAAGTTCAATAATCTACCGAGTGCGTTTGGAAAACCTGTTTTTTATATTTGTTTTATCTCTTCAAATATAAAAACTGTTTTTGTATTTGTCTTTGTTTTTTTCAGTAAAAAACAAAAAACAAAAAAACGTTTGGATAAAAATTTGTATTGAAAAATAAAATGGTATTGGTGGGTGGCGGTGACCGACGGCAGCGGGGGCGGTGATGGTGGGTGACTGGCGGCGGGCGGAGGTGGCGGCGGTGGGGCCCGGCAGCGGGCGGCGGTGGCGGAGGTGGGGCCCGGCAGCGGCGGCGACAGCGACAGCGACCGAAGGTGGTGGGGGCCGGTGGAGCTGACCGGTGGCGGGGGGTGGTGGTGGTTGGTGGCGGCTGCAGTGGGGGCGGTGGCGGAGGTGGTACTCTAAACAGTGAAAAAACTCAAAAAACAACTAAAAGTTGTATTTGGTGTTTTCACCACTTTTACAAATTATTCACATAAAACAATTTTCTTGAGAAAAAAAAAGTGAACAGTAAACGCGTTTGCCAAACGTATTTTTTTTTTAACTCGGTAAACAGTAAAAAAACAAAAACTGTTTTTCCATATCCAAACAGATCAATAAGAACTTCGAACATCTCCTGGAAATTGTTTGAGTTTTGCCTTTCCGCGGCCATTAATAAAAAACCTCAATATGTTGGCAAATTGTGTTGTATATATCTGAACCATGATGTTTTTATTCTCATAAATGTCTATCTAAGAACAGATTCTTGGTGGTGGTTCTATGTCTTTCCCTTTACTTGTTTGTACTATTCATTCGGTTATATATATATAGATATGTATTTCTTCTTTTCTTTTTGTACCCTTTTCTACTAGATGTCGTGAATTCCTTGTACCACTAAGTAATTTAGTATTTATAGCATTGATTAATGAGGAGAAATATTTAATGAACATGGAAAAAAAAAAGGAGATGATGTCTTTTCTGGACCAAGATTTCCTTTTACATTACTATCTACTGAGACAACTTGCATAATTAAGCAGTGTGCCCAACGGCTGTGTAATGAAGGGCAAAAACATAAATTTCCTTTTCTGTTAATCTTCACAGCAAGCCCATGATGCAAGAATTTGAAAACTTAGGGGATAAATTTAGTTGATGGTGTATAGTAGAGAAATAGAAGAAAGACACGGGGGGTGTGGGGTGTTAAGCTATTTACCCTAAATTAATATAAATTGAGACATGTCAAAGAGTTTAGGATTAATTTCATTTACACCTTTTAGGTTTACTTTTACTTCAATCACACATTCTCAAGTTTGAAAATCTTCATTTACACCCCCTTAGTATGAAATATCTAAAATACACTTATACTAAACACCCCTTAAATCAATTTAATCATAGGATAGTCTAAACCATGTACCCAAACAACCCTAACCCTATAGTGGAACACTCCTAACTCTATACCCAAACAATCCACTATACAATATATAAATTTTAAAAATGATATATAAATTTTGAAAAAATATATAAATTTCAAATATATATATATATAATTCGAAAAAAATATATAAATTTAAAATATATATATAAATTTTGAAAACATATATAAATTCTGGAAAAGATATATAAAATTCGGAAAAAAATATTAAATTCAAATGAAATATATTAAATAACGACAAAAGATATAAAATTCGAATATATTTATATAAAATTCGAAAAACAAATATAAATTTTGAAAACATATATAAATTTTGGAAAAAATATAAAATTCAAAAGAAATATATTAAATTCCGAAAAATATATAAAAATCGAATATATATATAAAAATCGAAAAAATAAATAAAATTTGAAAAAAATATAAATTACGAAAACATATATAAATTTTGGAAAAAATATATAAATTCGGTAAAAAAAATATAAAATTCAAAAGAAATATATTAAATTCCGAAAAAATATATAAAATTCGAAAATATATATAAAAATAAAAATATATATATAAAATTTGAAAAACAATATAAATTACGAAAACATATATAAATTTTGGAAAAAATATATAATATTCGGTAAAAAAATATAAAATTCAAAATAAATATATATATAAATTCGAAATATATATATATAATTTGAAATATATATATAAAAGTAGTAAAAAATAATCTTCTTAAATGTTGTTACCCTTTTGGGGTTGGATTATTCCCTATCAACAATAATCTTCCTCTTTCATGCACTCGTTTAAACATCTCATGAGACCTAGCTTCACCTCATTTCAGTGTCATTACAATGAGAAACCCATGCACAAAGGAACTCATAGGCTTCTTCTGATCCATCAAACAATGAGTGACTTGTACCAACACCCACTGTTTAGTAAATATGACATTTTCGAAATATTTTTTTCCCAAAATTTATATATATATATATATATATATATATATATTTGAATTTATAAATTTTCAAATTTTAATATATTTACTTAAAAAATTATATACATTTTACAAATTTTATATGTTTTTTCGAATATTTTATATTTTTTTACGAATTTTATATACTTGTTTCAAATTTTATATGTGTTTTTGAATTTTATATTTATTTTTGAATTTTATAATGTTTATCAAAATTTAATATATATTTTTTCGAATTTTATATGTTTTTTTTTAATTTTATATATTTGTTTCGAATTTTTATATTTTTTTTGCGAATTTTTTATTTATTTTCAAAATTTAATATATATTTTCAAATTTTATATTTATTTTCGAATTTTATATTTATTTTCTAATTTTATTATATTTTTCAAAATTTAATATATATTTTCGAATTTTATATATATTTTTCAAAATTTATATTTATTTTCAAAATTTATAATTTTTTTTGAAATTTAATATATATTTTTTGAAATTTTATATGTTTTTTTTTAAAAAATTATATATTTTTTTGAATTATATATATATATATATATATTTAAAATTAAATACAAATTAAATGATTAAATTATTGGAGGAAGTCAAATTGATAAAATAATATATCCTTGTATCCAAACAATAATAGGTTATCCCATTGAGGGTAATTTAGGTATTTCCAAAAAAATAGGATGATGTCATCGTTAAAGGGGTGTAAATAATGAAAATCTTAAACTATAAGGGGGTGTAAATGAAGATTCTCAAACCTGAGAGTGTTTAATTAAAGTAAAAGTAAACTTAAGAGGGTGTAAATGAAATTAACCCAAGAGTATAAAAATTGAATCCATACCAGAATTCAGCAAAAACATAAAACTGTTTTTTTAAATGAATTTTTTTTTTCTGAAACAGAAATTTTTTTACAGTAGTAAAAATTTTCGAGACTGATTTTAATTAAACAAAATTCTTCAATTAAAATTTGGGTTTTTTTTTTTTTTTTTTTTTTACTTTAAGTCCTATAGATTTAGGGGTAATTTGCCATTGGTTCTTTTTTTATAACTTATTTGGCATTTATCCCTTTTTTAAAACTTAATGTTTGATAAATTATATTTTCACATTCACTTATTTTGCTAATTTCATTTTCACCCCCCTCAACCTAATTTTAAAATATAAAATGACTAAATTACCCCTAAATATGTGTGATGACCTATTTGCCCATCCATAAATATGTGAAAAGATCAACCTACCCTCCTTTTATATGTATTTGAAAAAAAATAATTAAAAATATATATATATATATATATATATATATATATATTGAAAAAAATGTACCTAAGAGTCATTTCAAAATATATTTTTCCAAATATATCTATTTTTTTTGAAAATATATATTTCAAAATATATATATTATTGGAAATATATATACTATTATATATATATATTTGCAATATATGTATTTTGCAATATATATATATATTTCCAGTATATATATTTTTGCAATATAGATATTTGAAAAAATATATTTTAAAAAAATAGATATATATTTTCAAAATATATATATATATATATATATTTCGAAATACATATAAAAGGAGAGTATGTTGATCTTTGCACATTTTTATGGATGATCAAATAGGTTATCACACACATTTAGGGGTAATTTAGTCATTTTATATTTCAAAATTTAGTTAAGGTGAAAGTATAATTAGTAAAATAAGTAAGTGTGAAAGTGTAATTTACCAAATATTAAATTTTCAAAAAGTGACCAATGTCAAATAAGTTTTAAAAAATGACCAATGTCAAATTACCCCCAAACGGTAGGATTAAAGTAAAAAAGACCCTTAAGGGTCTGTTTGGAAAACCTGTTTTTTGTATTTATTTTCTGTCTTCAAATATAAAAATTGTTTTTGTATTTGTCTTTGTTTTTTTCAGCAAAAAACTAAAAACAAAAAAGCGTTTGGATGAAAATTTATCTTGAAAAATAAAATGGTATTGGTGGGCGGCGGAGCCCGGCGATGGCGGCGACCGGTGGCGGGGGTGGAGGTGGTTGGTAGCGGCGGTGGTGGCGGATGTGGTACCTCAAATAGTGAAAAAACTAAAAAAATAATTAAAAAGTTGTATTTGGTGTTTTCATCACTTTTACACACTACACTATTCACAGAAAATAGTTTTATTGGAAAAAAAAAGTGAACAGTAAACGCGTTTGCCAAACGTGTTTTTTTTTAAAACTGGATGAACACAAAAAAAAAACAAAAACTGTTTTCTCATATCCAAACAGAGCCTAAAGTTTTTGTTTAATACGACGCCGTGTCGAATTCTCTTGCAACGCACTTCACACAGTCACAGTTGGAAGACCTCACTTCCCTAGAAGTAACAATCATGGATTCATGGCTCCCTCAAACCCTCTGCAAATCCCTAATCCAATCCCTTCGCCTCTTAACGCCTCTCAGCGGTGGCCGCCGCTGCCACCGCCATCTCCACCGCCTTGCCTTGTCCGTCAACACAAAATCAAGCAACTTGTGAACTCCGATTCAAGCTTCCTCAACCCCAACTCTTTCTTCCCAAACACGTACGATACGCGTATCGTATGATCCGCGGTTCGTACGCGGATCCGCGTATGCGTAGGATCGACGCTACGCGTCGCACACAACTATTATATATAAGCCTTCCCTCAAGGCTCAACGGCGAGTTCATCAAACCCTAGATTTCACCAGCAAGGACCTCTATAGCTCCGATCTTCCGGTTGATTTCTGGCTACGGCAATCCCGAGCAAGAGGTCTCTCTCTCTCTCTATCCATATATATATATATATATATACACTATGTTTTTTTTTACCCTCTTTAGGTTCGATTTTCTTATGCAATTGCTGCCTCTTGTGTTTGGGGTTGTGTATTGCTGCCATTTAGGGTTTTAAAATGCCCTCTGTTATTTTATTAGATGGATTTTCCTTTGAGTCTCTAGTTCTAATTGCACGCTTTTTTTCAGTTTTCTTTTTGGGGGATCTAGGGTTATGAAATGCCCTCTCTGTGAATTGATTTGTTACTCTTTTAAGATTTGTGTTATGCATTTGTTTTTACTTGAATTTATATACAAACCTTTTTTATTAGATTGCATTTCTTCTGCTCCTGCGGCCAACCTAAGGTTTTACTGTCCTAAACCCTAGATGGACTGCTGTAAAAAGGGAGAGGGAAAACTCAAAACCCTAAATGGGCTGCACAACAACATGAGTAGAGTTCCATTGGTATAATAGTTTGTACTATATTTTTGCAAAAAATGTATTGGTGTTACATAAATAATCTGTTTTCTTGTAGTCTTCTCGATTCTGATTCAAAAGCGCTCTTAGTTCAATTCGGTGGAACGTGGGTCATCAAAACCCGTTGTTGTAGGTTCAAATCCTACAGAGCGTTATTCCATTTGTAAAACAGGCTTTTAAAATTGACTTGCAGAGTAAAGAAATGAGATGTTGCATATGTGTATGTAAGTAATGATTCATTCGAATTTGGGTGAGTATCTTATCTACATTGCATTGCTAAAATTTAGGTTGTATATGTGAAAGAGATTGATCTCCTTGCTTTTCTCACATGATGGAATTCTCTTTCTCTGTAGCCCCCTTTCTCCTCTATACAAAAAGACAAGTTGTAGCTTTGTGGGACTGGTGCCAACAGTTTATCATGAAAGAAAGGACTCAATATGCCGGGACAGAGCAGCCATGTTTTCACCATCTTTTCATTCTCTTTCCTATCCCCTTCCCCCCCTCCCCCCTCCCCCCTCCCCCCTCCCCCCTTCAGTGTAATGTTGACTTAGGTCGCTTACAATTATTTAAACCAATTATGTACTTGTTTCAGTGACTTAAGACTTATGTGCTTAGAATTATGTACTTGTTTCAGTGACTTAAGACTTATGTGCTTAGAAAACCAAGCTTCGATCATATATGTATGCATTTGTGTTCTGGCATGGTTTACTTTTTCTTTTGAATAATATGCTATGTCTTTTTTGGTATTGATTTTTGCCTTTTATTGTTCCTACTTGTAAAGTTCAGCATATTTCAAGCCAAAGTATTTTCTTCTTCTTTTTTAGTCTTTTTTTTGTTTGTCTCTTTTGCCTTTTGTTTTTAGTTGTTTCTGATGAAGGATTAGCTCTTTCAGAAGCGCATCAGGTTTGGAGATTTGGGAAGGTAAATCTAACCCCACAAAGGGTGCTTTCAACAAGTAGGTGACGCAAATCTATGCTTTCTATGTCGTGCTTAAGGTTCAGGCAGCGGAAAAGGATGATAGAGGCAGGTAGACTCCTGGATGATTTGGAAAAAAGCAAAAGCAGCTCTCTCAGAAGCAACTTTGGTCACCATTCTAGTGAAGAGGGCCATTACCGAGTGGCTAGGGTATTTTTAGACGCTATACTGGATTATTATGCTGGTATGTATTCCTGATTAATATGTGGATGGAAAGGCGATTTTTCTTGCAATTTTCTGCTCATTTCTCTTTAGTTACCTTTTTGGAGGTATATCATCTTCCAATTTGTATTGAGAGAGATAACCAAGAATAAACTTATCAATGATGCATTCTGCTTATCTTTCGTCTATGCTTCTTTCTAGGGTTGGAAGTTGTTGTGATATTGATGAACCAGCTTGTATTCTAATCTTCTAGGGATATACCTATCCTCTATATCTAGATCAATATTCTTTCATTTCTCTTTTATTTTATTGGGTGAAGGGTAGATTTTGTTCATCTTTAGAGGAAAAGATTGTTTTTTTGGGCTCGCTTAGCTCTTGAGCTTGTTATTTGTTTAACTTGGGATGCACTCCCCATTCGAGTGCCTTTCATAATATTCTTACTTATCAAAAAAAATATATCTAGATCAATATAGTACATATAGTTAGATATCTAGAGAGGTTATAATTGGAATCATTTTTTCCCTTTTTGATTTCTTGTTTGTGCCCAAATAATATTTTTGTTTAGATGGATAGTTGTTCCTATTTTATCACAGACGATGATCATAGCTTAACTGTGGATTAATTCGGCAATGTTGGTAAAATGAAATGGTGGAATAATAATTAATTGGTAGCTTCATATATTTGTGTTTTACTTCTTCTTGATAGTACTTTAAGACATGGCCTGCAGAACCTTGAAACACCATAATCTTACCATAGACAATGCCAATTGCCATCAAGTTTTTAGATCCCCTACTGTTTAGTTATTATGAACTCTATTATACATTTTTCAGCATCTTATGTAATATTTGTTTCTCCCCGTTCCCCAGTTTAGGGAGCTAAATGCAGGCAATTGTCCCTCCATTCCAGGACTTTGGGAAGGGAAACCCTACTTTGTCTGTAAGAGAACACTTGTCAAATTGTTCATCTTGTATATTTTCCTGTACTACTAATCGGCTCCTTCCCTCGGTCAATGTTGTCTCTACAATGGGTAATTCTCTACTGGATTGGAATATAAAGCAAGGTTGGTAACAGGAATGGATCTGAACAATAAACACATTGATGGCATTATGATTTTCTCTTGTCATCTTGCCTGATGCTCTTTTTGGGTTGAATACAATAATGTTTCTTTCCTTTGCTTTTGCTTTAATATTTATTGAACCTGATGATAAGCAGTTTTATATTTGAAAATTTTCAGGGATTCTTTTGCTCGAGAGCTATATCCATTGAGGGTAGAGGTGGTGCAATCAAATATATGACCTTCTTAAGTTTGTCCTAACATTTACCTTTTTAACACATGCTTCTGACTTCTTTAGATGTTCATTATCATAACGTTTTTCTTTATTTATTTTTTATTTTGTTTTTGAGTGTTCATTCCAGGTATGAAATTTGTGCAACTATAAAGTCCTTCAAAAGTGATTTGCTCTGATTCATTAGTAGGTATAAGTCTTTTTAGATTAGTCTTTCTAGATTTAATTTATTCTGTATAACAGGATGCAGTTTGGAGGTGTATACATGCCAAGATGAGGGGCTAAAAATAGATCAGCCGGTTAATCACTTCAATTTGAGTGAATTTAGTTGTGAAATTGATGAAGGTTTTTCAAATTGGATGAAGGTTTTGCCTTTACCGAAAACTACTATATCTTGGGGAATACAATCTATTTCAGAGAAATGATGGAGATAACCTTTGTGGTTCATTGATAAGTGACAGCAATAAGTGACAGTGAACAAGTTCTATTTTGGGTGAGGAAGAACTTTGGCATGACAAAATCATGCTGCAGGGTTTTTTAACTGGAATGAGAGCTATTTAGCTATCCATTATCGTCAAGGTACTTCCTGTTTTTTGTCACTTTTTGTTACGTTTTTTAAATCATTTGAAGGACAATATTTTAATTTAATCTTCCAGAGTTTGATGCTCAGTAAGCTCACATATTCTAGTGACTTTAATATCTTCAATTACTCATAATTTTGTTTAAGTAATATATGGACTAAAAATTTCTGTTTACTTTGTGTACATAAATTATGAGACTATTGTTTTAAAACCGTCATGTTATGAGTAATTTGCTGTTGGCATAGACTTTACTAGTTGCAGACTTGGGTGTTTGGGAACACATTTGGTGATATTAAAACCATCTTTTTTCGTTTGTGTTCTTTATTTTTATTTTTTTCCTTTTGGTGTGTTGGGTTTATCATTACCAGAGGAAATAGTGAATGGAATGGGATTACCTTTCTTTCCTTCAACTTATTGTTGTATATTCTTTTGGTATATATTTTTAGCAATTATGAAGTCTTGTTTAAAAACTATACATATTGCATTCTTATAGGATCTTGTATATGGAGCTTGAACTCAGTCTTCTTTTGTTTAAATTCTTGTGTAAAAACTATACTTGTTGCCTCTTTTCTGATATTGTTTATAAAGTCCTGTAACAAAACTGCTCATATTGTCTCTTCTTTGACATCGGACAAACTTTTAGTTTTAAGTTGTGGGATATCTATTTTCCCACACAGTTGCATGGATGATGTAAAATTTGATCATTATGGCCTTCTTTTAGATAATGAGTGTTACTCCATATATATTGGCAAGTAACAATGTAAGATTTTGTTGACTGGTTTTGCCATTTTTCTAGCTATGAGGAGCATTATTACCTCATATATTTCTTACCACAAGCTCAAAAGACTACATGGTAACATTTAAATTTGAGCATGGTCTCTACTTTACTTCAAGAATGAATATACCTTAGATGGTAACAGGATTTTCATTTTCTAATATACTCTTTTACATGTAGATTTTGTAAAATCTTTGGTGGTTCCCCAATAATGTTTTAGTCGCACTAAGTGGTTTATTCCTTACGATGAGTCTGATCTCTTATTCAACGAGATTCAAGTAAGTGAATCCCTGTTGCTTTTCATTCTTGTTCATCCATTCTTTTAGTAGATTTGCTTTATGAGTCCTTTTAATCTTTCAGGCACTTGATCTTTGACCGCATTTTGGTAAGAAAAAGTATCAAACCCAAGCAATATATAATTCATTTGGTTCCTCAAGGGGATACTGTAGTGACATTTCTCTCATGTTTGTTATTTAACGCAGCCAGAGTAGGGGCTGCCGTTTAATATGCACAACCACCAATCACAATTTTCTCTAGATTGATAATACTTTTCGTATCTCCTTCTGTTGTGTTCCACCTGGGATTTTCATTCTGTTTTATGGAGTCCGAGGAAATTTTTATAAAAGTCAAATGTAGGAAGGTGAGGCACTTTCCCCCACATATGGAGAAAGAAATCAAGGATGAGGCAGCCAATCTCAAGTTTGAAGACTTGGTGGTCAAAGTAAGGGGCAGTAGCCAGTGTTTTGCAGGCCTGGTTATATTTGAAAAGTAATGCTGGTATAGTATTGTTTATTCTTCGAGTGTTGCCAATTGGGGTTTAGGTTTTTCAAATAATGTTTGGTTTTTAACTTTGTATATTCTAAGTATTATCTCACACGCAAGTTAAAAATTTTCCTATCTATCTTTCTCAGACATCAAAGTAGAAGTTAAGAGGTTATGTCCGAGTTTTCCAAATATGTGAAGGTAAACAGTACTTGGCTAGTGTAAGTTCTTTTTTCCCCAAAGAGGAAGGGAATTGTACTTGGCTAGTGTCAAGGTTCCTGCAGAAGTAGGGCTGGCAATTTCGTGTTGCGGGTCGTGTTCGTATCGAACACGAACATGACACGATTAATATCCGTGTCGAATATATTAAACACTAACACGACCTATTATTTAAACAGGTAACACAACATGACATGTGTAACCCGTTTAAAAAATTGGGCCGTGTTGGGTTCAACATGACACGAAATTTTCGACCTCTTTAAAAAAAAAAGACTAATTAATTTTTTTACCGTTAATTTTTTTTTTCTAATTCAAAAATCAAAAAAATAAATAGAGCGATTTTTATTTTTTTTGTAACATGGAGCTTGATATCTTCTAGAGAAATAGAGTGAGAAAAGAAAAAGAAAAAAAATCAGAGTGCCCAATCCTTTTCCCAACCGATCGCCTAATCCTTTGAAGAAGTTGCGGAAGGACCTGTGACAAGCATCAACCTTGTCAGAAGCACTACCATTGGGAAAACCCTCCACCCCCACCATCTGAACTGAAATAGGGTTCTTCGCCGGAAAAATCAGAGTGCCTTCCACCTTCCTTTTCCCTTTCTCCTCTTTGAAGAACGACGTCGCGAATACACCTGGAAACCATCGCCGTCATGAGAAGACCTTGTCGCCTCCTTAATCGGCACCCAACAATATATGTGTGTGTATGTATATTTCTCTCTCTAATTATGGGTGAGATTGAGAGAGAATATGAATGAGTTGAGGCTAGTGAAGCATATGATTTTGGCTTATAGTGTAACCTAGGTTTGCCTCAAATGACTAATTCACCCCTAATTACTATTATAATTTATAATTTGCCCTTTTTATTTTTAAACGGGTTGGGTTCACTAAACAGGTCAACACGGGTTTGACACAAACATGATCCGAAAATTTTCGTGTCGTGTCCGGGTCAACCCTTTTTAGGCCTTGACCCTTTTATGCTCAACCCTAACCCTTTTAAATGGAGTCGTGTTCGTGCCATGTCCAATTTTGCTGGCTCTATGCAGAAGCAGGACCTACATTAGGTAATGGGCGACCTTGTACTCTATGTCGCGGCATTTTTGAGATCACACATAAGATAAAAACCAAATGTTTGTACTCTGGAATTATTTTGTATATACATTTTGCTAAGATTTGTTACTAGTAGGAAGAAGTCATTGATGGAAAGGGGGCAATGCAAGAAAAATATGTCTTTTCTAAGCTCTTTTTAATGCTCTCTGGGACCTATCGAGGATATCTTACTTGTCGAGATGCTTGGTATGCAGCATGTTTCTGACTTCTTTTTTTATTGAATTACAATGCAATGTGAGGTGTGAATTTTTTGTGAATTGGTTAAAAGAATGAACAGATGGATATTAATGGTCCTCTCTCTATGATTTTCTATTATTACCTTCCTCTTATAGTATAATGTTTAGGTGATATGATGGTTTTTTTTTTTTTTTTTTTCATTTCCCGAATCTATGAAATTGTAGGTCTATCTTTGAAAGTTTTGAAGAACTATAGCAATCTGATATTTATCCTTCCTCGGGAAACTTAGTAGCACACTCCTTTCACTTGTTTAGATTTTCTTGGTCTTTACCATTGTTCTAGCTTCTCTATCATATTGAAATTTAAGGCGAGGCTGCATGGTCTTTTATCACCTCTTACAATAAGTAAGCTATTATGCTAACCTCTCCATTGGTGCTGTTATTGATTGAGTAGAATAAAACATTGTTCTTTTTCTGAAATGAACATTGTCTATTGACTTGTTATAATGATTCCCATAATTAGGTTTTCCTAGTTTGTATTTCAGATGTATAAAAATTATGCGACTCTATAGCCCTTCAATATTAATTTTATGGGGCATGTAGTCTTTTTGAAGGTGAAATTAATGGAGTACCATTAGAATCAGGGGATGATTCTGGATGTGTATTTTTATATGTAAGATTCAGAGGTAGAAATACATTTAGCTGGATATTCACTTTAGAGCAGATTCAGTTTGAACTTGATGGGAAACTTCTCCAAACACATTAACAATGCATCAAATGTCGGCTGGAGGTTGAGGGGTTGCTGGAATTTTCCAAATTTGGATTGGGAAATAATTTGATGGTAATAATAACTGATTTTATTCGACAACTCTATGCACCAGCATCATGGAAAAGTGCTTGGACATTTAGTTGCGTGGAAAATATTTTTGTCACCTTTAATGTCACATTTTTGTATTTGATAAGCAATCCTCACAATACGGATGTATAGCATTTCCATCGACTTTTTCATTTTTATTATTGTACGTGTCTGTGTGAATAAGGCTTTTCTAGTTTATACTTCTTTCATTTCTCTCTTTGATTTGGTCTATTTTATCCGGCTTTTTTGGAGAATGAGAAATTCTGGATTGTTTATTAAAATTATTCTCTTTTTTTTTTTTTATCTCTATGGTAAATCTAATGGTTGTCATATCTGATTCAGTCTTTCTATAATTGGTTTCAGTTTCTTTTCCACGGTCCTAGTCCATTAGTCTTCATCTTCTACAGAGCATGAAGAGGGGTGAAATTCTGGGTCTTGAAGGAACATTTTGGTTGAATCTTGTGCAGTACGCTTAAATTGTGTTGTTTGTTGGCAATTATTTGTTTCAAC
Source organism: Cornus suecica (assembly GCA_963922005.1). Lineage (NCBI taxonomy): Eukaryota > Viridiplantae > Streptophyta > Magnoliopsida > Cornales > Cornaceae > Cornus > Cornus suecica. The sequence goes on from OY998238.1 coordinate 2,091,296, forward strand.
ATATAGTTGGTCCAATTAAGTTGTCTTATGATTTCGTTTGTGTTCTACGGATCACAAGTGGATGGAAAGGATTCCTGGGTCTTCAAAGAACATTTGTAAGCGTCAAGTCTAAAGTAAAGAATCCAAAGAAATTTGTCTGTTACATTTGTATTCAATCTTTTTGGCATGGTTACTTCGCAAATAATATGTTCCGCCTTTGTTGCTATTTATTTTTGCTTTTATTCTTCCTTCTTCTTCTTCTTTTTTTGTGTTGGTTTATGTTTTTTGCTTCTTTTCTTCTCTAAAAAATTAGCTGCTCCTGACAGCATATGCTTTCTATGTGGTGCACTCGTGCTTGAGGTTCAGGCTGTGGAAAAGGATGATAGAGGCAAGAAGACTCCTGGATGATTCGGAACAAAGCGAGAGTAGCTCTCTCTTGGAAGTAAGTTTTCCACCATCTTAGAGAAGAGGTACATTAGCGAGTTGCTAGGGTAGCCATAGTGAGCTCTTAAAAGTTAAATATGGCTCCTATGTGTGGGTTTTTGTATATGCTTATGCTGGAGTTGTTACGCTGGTATGTATATCTGATTATTATGTGCATGAAGTGATTTATTTTGCAATTTTCTGATCATGTTTTCTTCCTATTTGTATTGAGATAACCAAGAATAAACTTATATATGATGCATTCGTGCTTTTCCTGCGTCTATGCTTCTTTTGAGGCTTGGAAGTTGTTATGATGTTGATCATCCAACATGAATTGTAATTTGAGGTTTGGAAGTTGTTATGATGTTTGATCATCCAACATGAATTGTAATCTTATAATGCATTTATTGATCCTTCATATGTCAATCAATATAGTACTCGTAAAAAGATTTCCTGAACAGTTGAGTAATCTATTTGTTTTAAATTTCTTGTTTGGCCCCAAACCATATTTTTGCTTAGATGTGAATAGTTGTGCCCTAAGTCATCACAGAAGATGATCATATATAGCTTAAATGTTTATTCATCAGGCTAAGGCTAACGATGAACATGGTAAATTGAAATGATGAAATACATATATTTTGGTATCTTCATATTTTTTTGATGTCTTGTTTATGTTACTTTAATATATGACTTCTAGAACCTTGAAATGTTGTGTCATGGACAACGCCAAGTGCCATCAAAATTTCAAATTCCTTACTGTTTAGGTATTATGAACTCTATCATACATTTTATGATCCTCTCTTGCGTAATATTTGTTTTCCCTTGCTGTCCATTTTAGGATTGGTCATCCATTCACGAAGAATCGCAGAATCTTAAGTTGTAATCATGCTTTAAGCTTTAATCTTTATGTTTTTCTTGAGTATTCTATCAAGACTCGGTTGTTTTTTCCGTTTCAGTTTCTTTTCCATAGTCCTAGTCCGTTTGTCTTCATCTTCTACAAGCATGAAGAGGGGAGAAATCTCGGTCTTGAAGGAAAATTTTGGTTAAATCTTGCCCAATGCTTAAATTTGGTTGTTTCTTGTCTATTATTTGTCTCAACATGTGATAGTTTCAATTAAGTAATCTCCAATTTTATCTGAAAAAATGTATGCAAAAGGCTCGAAGAATTTTTGCGTTAAAATTCAGGATGATGAGAAATTATATATTGTTATACGTGTATTTATGTTTGTATGTAATTGCATATCTTAATGCTGGACTCTTTTACTACCTTTTACCTTTATATAGTTCACTGGTAGTAGCTCTTTGCAGATTTTGCAAATTCAAGCGGAAGATATATATCAAAGTACTGATACGATCTTCGAATACAATCACTCTTCCTATGTTAATTTCTTCTTTGTATTATGCCTTGTAATTTTCTTATATTGCAAAGATGAAATGGGCATTAGGCCTGATTATTCATCTAAATAAAAACAAATAGAAATGGAAGTCTTTGTAGTAGACTACAGATTCAGTTCAATCCAATCCTTAGCTTAGTAGAAAATTTGGTGACTCATATCTTTCTCTCTCTCTCTCTCTCTATATATATATATGGGTAAATTACAGTTACACCCCCTTAAAATCTGATATGTTACACCCACACCCCTTATTATTTGGATAATTACAGATAGACTCTCTAAAGTTTGTAAACTATAACAAATATTCTCTTCAATTGAACTTCCGATTTGGTCAAACTTAGTCAATGCCTACGACATCACTTTTTCTGAAATGAAATGTTTATAATATCCTCAATTATATGCAAAGACATTTATGCCCGTGAAAAATAGCCATATGGGTAGATAAGTCATTTGATAGTTCCGGTAATTTGAATTGAATGCCGATAAACTAGAGATGGTGGATTATAATTATTCAAATAACAAGGGATGCGAGTGTAATATATTATATTTTGAGGGGCTCAAAATGTAATTTATCCTATATATATTTATGTATATTTTTTCTCAAGTCGACCCTAATCACACCTTAGCAATATGAACCAAAAGGCAGTATATTAGATTGGTAACCACGAATTAAACATGTGGTTAGGGCTGAGCCTTTTCTTGAAAAGCGGTTGCAACACATAGTGGCACCGGCCATTATTTACTTTGTCATGTGCTATGCTTATACCAAATGCCGCAATATACACGCAACTAGCAACTAAAATAGTATTTTTTTTATCTCTCTTCCAAAGCTTTAGTAACCATCTATCTTTTTCTATTTTTGGAAAGTAATGATGAGAATTCTAGGATATTTACATTTATATATTTATTTCTAAATCCTCACGTTATCTCAATAATGCTTCAAAATTGTACTATAATTAAATTTCCTTTTGGAAAATAGATACTATTATATCACCTGTCTATTTCTCTTTTATTATTATTTTTGTTTTGTTTCAATGTACAATTTACTATATGATATGACAACAAATCGTGATTCAAAAAATGATTATGTATGTAAACAGATAGCAAAAAGGCATGATGAAAGATTTATCTACTTGATGCTACGTTTTTTAACTTTTCAAATTGGGATAAGGGTTCAAATGTTCGTAAGAGAACAAATTGTAAGTTAGTTGTAAAGACAGAAAATAAAAATAAAATAATTAACAAGAAGGAAATGGAATAACAAACAAAGTCTTATATATCCATATCCACATTTTTGTCAAGCTTGTTCTTTCAAAACATCACTTTGTCTCCATCAAATAATTACACTTCAAAATTTTATACATATATAATTATCCCTTGTTTTAGTTCTTTGATTATTGATTGATCCATTGATGTTAGATTAAACTTCCAGAAGTGCTCAACTGCTAAACACACACATACACAACTTTCTTTATGATATGGATAACTGTTACGTACCAGTCAGCTAGATATTTATATAAGCTTGATGAGCACATCAATTTCTAATAAGAAATAAAACATAAATCCACAGTTTAATCATGACCACAACATGGGTTTTTCTAAGGGCGATACTGTCTTTTCACTCGATGGCACATGAAGTGTCAGACTCTGCACAGTTGTAAGCTGAGATGCTAAGAAAAAAGTTTCTAAATATATCAAATTAGAGACACAATTTAGGCATTAGTCCTTTTAAACAGCAAGTAATTAGTGTATTGGTCTAAACCATAGATCATGATCCAACTAGACTCAATTTGTTTTTTTCCTCCTCCTTATTGATGAGCCTTTGTGTGGATTAGAAATGTTTAAGTCCATTTTAAGATCTTTCAATTGTGATAATAATGACTGTCGAACGTTGCTAAAATAGAATCCAAAGCCACTAAAGTCGACCCAATTTGGACATAGAATGGTACATGCTATTTATAGCTACAATTTGAATTATTTTATTTGATTTTGCAATAACACCTTTTTCAAGATTACAACTTGTATTCTTCTTGTTCATAGTCATCTGAGTCGATTGATGGTGACAAAGCAAGTTTTTTTTTTTTTTTTTTTTTGAGGAAAATCCAAGTTTCGAGACAGGAGAGCCTGGTCTGATTGCCTCATTGGAATTTTGAAATATAAATAACTAAACAAATTTATGGGGAAAAAAAGGACAATAAATTAAATAAAGTATACATACAACTCAATAAGTCGATTCGATGGAAAATCTATACTACTCATTTCGATATTCGTATATTAGTTATATTTAAGTCAATAATTAATATACTTAAGTCAATAAAAAATAGAAATTCTGGATCAAGGGTTGATGTAATTGGTAAATTTCCAAACACATATGTGACTTAAGCGTTGGATCTGACTCTAATACCTGTTTCGGTATCTAACTAAAAGTTTAAATTATTAGATTATGTTTTCACGTAATCTTATAGCTTAAGATTCAAAGACTCATCTATCCGAATTTGATGTCAAAATTAAGTGTAGCTCTTCAAAACTGAACCTGTCTAGTAGTTATGGAAGTCTATCCTCCTCGCATAATTTTGTTGGTTTTGTACGTGAAAGCAAAAAAATTCAATAGTGGTGGAAGTCCTAGCACCTTTGAGCAAGTGATAAGTACCACACGCTAATGATGGAGAGAACTCGATTCAGTTGAACATATAGATCAAGCGTAGTATATTATACGCGGCTGTGTGTGTATATATATATATATAACTATTTGAAATTATGCGTATATACAGGAGTGGAGCCAGAAATTTGACCTAGGGGGGCCAATGCAATTTTCTATAATTTTATTGGTAAACTTTATATTTTTTTGAGTTATCAAAGAAATTTTTCGAAAAACATGGGGGCGGGAAATGCAATTTTTTATAAATTTATTAGTAAAATTTATATTTTTGTAGGTTACCTAAGAAATTTTATAAAAAAAATTGGGAGGGGTCATATGCAATTTTTATAAACATATCTACAATATATGAATATTTGGGGCTAAAAAATAAATTTGGGGAGGGGCCATGGCCCCCTAGCCACTTAATGGCTCCGCCTATATATATATATATATATTTTAGGTAATTATACATATATATATTTCGCTTACATTGTTACGTGAATTCAAGGTACACACGAACGCACATACATGTATGAACATATTGGTGTGTTTTGTTTCGGGTACATCATAGAAGCCCTTGGTGCACTCTCAGCCTCAGCTTCGCACATGCGTTTACTTTTTTTTTTTTGTTTTTCTAATTTTTGTTTCTATAAATGAAAAAGAAACTAACATGCATCATGGCAAGATTAATTAACGTCTTGTCACGAGTGATATTTATCATCATAATTTTTATTTTTTAAAAAAAAAATCATATCTTAAATTTACGGAATAACAAATATATTTCTTACTAAAATCAATATATGTGAGCGCATTTACATTACATACTCAAATTTAATTCATTTGAATAGTTTTTTAGATATTAGTGTTGTGTTCGCATTCTTTCTAAAACTTTTTTTTTAATTATTATGTCTAATTGTTAGTTTTATATAACAATTCTTAAGTTCCCAAATTATATGCCATTTTTTGATCGAATTCTTAAGAACTTTTTGTTGAGTGAAATCATGCACACTAACGGATATGCAATATCTCTATAACTACGTAGTAACAAAAACTATATATATATATATATATATATATATTGCACATGATTAAGTTAGGCTAAAATTAATCTCTTTACTGTGATATTTCGCAGCTCTATAAATCCCACAGCTAACTCTGTTGCCTTTCTTCACCACCCACATCTCTCTCTCTCTCTCAAAAGAAAAAAAGAAAAAAGAAATAAAAAAATGGATAAAAGACCATGCAACTCTCAAGATGCTGAAGTGAGAAAGGGGCCATGGACAATGGAAGAAGATTTAATTCTGATCAATTACATAGCGAATCACGGCGAAGGTGTATGGAATACTATTGCTAAATCTGCTGGTAAATTATCTTCTTTCATATCTTCAATTATTCTTCTTTTTTTTTTTTTTGTACGTAACATGGCCTATATAGCTAGTAACCAATTATTGCTTGATTTGTTAAATTTTGCTTATATATATATATATACATATAGGTTTGAAACGTACTGGGAAAAGCTGTCGGCTCCGGTGGCTGAACTACCTCCGACCGGATGTGAGGAGAGGTAATATTACGCCGGAAGAGCAGCTCTTGATCATGGAACTCCACGCCAAGTGGGGTAACAGGTGTGTACGTATGTATATATGTTACAAATATTAAATCCATTTTATTCCTATAACATGAAATTCAATTTTTATTTTTTATTTTAATTCCTTCAGCCCCACGCAGTTCAATTTGTCCTGTGATCATTCTTTAGACTCAGTGGGACAAAAGGAACAACCAACATGTATCCGATAGTACGTAGGGTCACTATCTCCACACACACACACATATTTACACACATATATATACAGAGAGATGGTGATAGATATCACAACGTGGGGATTATAATATATATATATATATATATATATATATATATCTTTTTCTTTTTTCTTTTTTACTTCGCCACAGTATGTTTTGTATCCTAAGTTCTAAAGATCACTTTCAATATGGAAAAACAATGCTTTCTTGCTACAAATCTATAGGCATATAGTACATGCCCACTTTAATACGGCACATTATCTTGTCTATCCATATTCCATATTACACAGTACACACTGATCCAAGCACTTGTACAATAAATCTCTTTTTTTGTTATTATTTCAAAGGAAAAGTAAAATAAAATTTACCCAAAAAAAAAAGGAAAAGTAAAATAAATACAAAAACAAACCAAAGATTTTCCTTGGGAGCATGTTTAAAAATATTTAAATTGAAAATTTTGCCCTTGGATCAATACTTTCAAATTTGATTATCCTTGAAAGCCATTTTAAGGTAATTCCGGATTTCTTAAAACAATTTTTTTTTATTTAAACTTATCCAAATTGTTTTTTTCGGGAATTAATTTTGGTGTATAGTGCTTCTCTCTCAAGTTATCCAAATTGTTGCCCTGTGATGAACTTTTGAAATATATTGGATGAAAAAGGATAGGGTGTCTTTACTAAATTTAGATCTAGTATGAGAAAGTTTTTATTTTAAAAAAGAAAAACAGAAGCGTTTTGGAGAAACTAATCCATATTAGCTTTTTAGAAATGCTTTTCCAAGACTCAATTTTTTAAAAAGAAAATGTTAATCAAACCCTATTGAAAACAGTTTTTTAATCTCAAAATACGAATAAAGAAGAGATTATAAATGGACATTATATATATAGTACTAGAGCCATGGATACATATAGTCCATGTATTGCAATTAAATTCCCTATTTTGAGTTGAACCTATTTCAATTGGTCACATGTAAACTTTCCTAATATGTCAAAAGAGAAGGCGCCTTTATTTTGTTTGACAGAGACTGTCACCATACTGTTTTGGAAGCGGACCGGACCCTCTTAATTAGGACTTCCACACATCACTTGTGCATATTTTGACAACCAAAAGAATAACATTAATTTTTTTTTTTTGAGGGAATATGAGAAAAATTCTTGGTAAAGCTTCTCATATATATATATATATATATATATTCTTTTACATCTAGGACAACACAAGTGGTGCCTAGTCATTTATTTTAAATGGAAGTAATTAATTTATTAGTTTGGATGATATTTTCTCTTGATTCACCATTTACTAAATTTTTTTTCCTTGATGATTTTCATTAGAATGATGTGCTAATTTATGTAGAAGCTAATTTTTCCGCCACCTCTCTCTCTCTTCTAATTTTCTACCTTCTTAATTTCTTTTCTGATATTTTTTTATTTGATTTAGAAATTACCGAGAAAATACTCCTTTCCTATTTAAGAGGCTAGGTAATCATCTAAGTAAATACCATGTAACTTCTTGAAATAAAAATGATTTTGAATTCATGTGTTTTGCAACTTGCTGCTCTTTTATTTACCAAAAAAAAAAACTTGTTTCTTTTATTATTAAAATAATTCAACTAAGAATTTTTTTTTGTATTTTATAATGAAAATGTTTCTCCTTAAACAACCTATATACTATACATGATTTAAATTATGCATATCTAAAATAACCATACTTTTGAGGTTATCTTCCGCTTTAGAAAGTTGAGAGGTTTTAATTCGAAGTTGATTTATGGAGAAAGACATAGAACATGATTTCAATGACTTTCCAAAACAATGCATATTATTTTTTCCCCCTTCGAAAGGTAAAAATAATAATAATTGTAAAGGAACTTGAAGGATTTTGATTCTAAACCGTAGAACATGACAGCTTTCATTCTCAACCTTAGAACATGATTGAGTAAGCCAACACCATGACTAAATCAGCATTACAAAAATAAGTACACAGACACACAACATGGGAGTGTTGGACATGCCCATTTGAGTCATTTCACAACAGCATTACTAAGTAAGGAGAGGGCTAATGTGTAATAGAGAATTTTGCTGTTCTAAATATCAAAAGTGTATATATATACTTATTAACATACATATTCACCTGTACGTATTTTGCATATATTGTTGTTGTTCATAACATTTTTGTGATTGTAAACCTAACAAAATGTGTGCACTTAATAACATACATGTACTTCTAAATGTATATATGTAATACATTGTTGTTGTTTATAACATTTTTTTTTTTGAATGGTAAAAAACGAACACACCCACACACATGAGTTTCATCGGGCTCGAACCTCTAACCTCCATTTTGGGAGAAAATGTGATACCATTATGCTACAAGGCTTGGTTGTTGTTTATAACATTTTTGTGGTAGCGCAGGTGGTCGAAAATTGCAAAGCATCTGCCGGGAAGAACCGATAATGAGATAAAGAATTACTGGAGGACTAGGATTCAAAAACATATTAAGCAAGCAGAGAATTCAAGTGGACAAAGTTCTGAGAATATGGAACAAGCAAGCACGAGCCAAATATCTAGTACTGTTAATGCAAATGCAAATGCTATTAATGCAAATGCTACCGGAACCTATTCTCCTACGCTTTTCACTGGAAACTTTGCCGGAGTTTCTTTCCCGCCAGCCCAAATTAACAACAGCCTCCCCAGTACCGATCAATCGAACAACTTTTGGAGCATGGAAGATTTCTGGTCCATGCAATTACTTAATGGCGATTAAAACTATAATATGAGTTATATATTATTAATTACACTTGTATATATTTGATATTTTAGTAATTCTATATATATTTATATATATGCTACCTTTTATTAATATATATATATATATATGCGCTGTACCAATATCTCCCATAGACAATATTAGTTATAATAATGAAATTATGTGCTGTAATACAATGGAAAATTCACATACGATCTACATTTGCTTATATAGTAAATGGGGATTGATTTGATTATTGATTATGCTTTTCTTATTAAGATATTTTCCAAGGGATGTGAATTGAAGTCCTGAATTTATATGGACGTGCATGATATGATACTATAATATATATATGTTTTTTGAGATAGGTACATATTACCATTTGGGATGAATATGTACGATGACATATATAGCATATATATACATAAGAGTAGCTACGAGTTGTATATACTTGTTTCTACACACAATATTCACTAAAGACGTGTGAATGCATGTAATAATTAGAAAGACTTGATGTATGTAAAATTAATTAATGAGATGACCTAGCTAGGCATATATGCATTTACATGATAAACCACTCACGAAGTTGAACATGCACCAAAAACATGTACCAAACCGAACCCATAAAGAATCGACCAGTGAGCTATAGATTATATATATATATAGGCTATGTAGCTATAGTTGGTAAATTCTAACTTTGATTTCCAATATATCTATATTTGTGCATGAATAATTGCGTCTATGAAGATGGACGTGAGCCGAACTATCTAGTGTGCAAAAGGAAATTTCACGTGGTCCGTATTAATGACTTCATTTCAACTTGTGGACGTCAACTTGTTCAACACGTTTACTTTCCACATTCTATTACCTAACAACAACAATATCAACCCACACTTAAAGCTCTCCTAGTCCTAGAAAAACAAATTTAGTATATATAGATTTACACATGCAAACACATAACATGGGGAGTGTTATGTGGAGTTTTCTAGAGATATTAAAATATTTATTAAATTTTCTTCTTAAATAAGATTTGATTATGAGATAAACCATTTTGTTAGGCATATATCATTCTAGTTGTTATTGTTGATTTTGCTTTAGATATACTTTTGCATGCATGTGAAATAGTAAAAAAATTTGAAAAAAATATAATCTATGTACCGAACTATATATATATATATATATATGTCGGTGAAAGAACTGTAAAATGAGAGAAAAATCGGAGAGAAGACTTTACTAGCAAGTCAGAACATATGGTTCAAAATCTCAAACAAAGAGGGTGAAATGAGAGAAAATAGAAGGTGGAGAAGAGAAAATAGTGTAGTGATGTGACGTCAAGTGTGCAAAAATATGTGGTTAAAAATAACACATTAACGATTCTAGGTTTTACCATACACAAGCGCACAAATCAATTGTAGAATATCAAAGCGGCTTGAGTAAGGGATATTGATCCCACAAAGACTGAGATTGTTCACTTTAATAATTTAGAAACACCGAATTATATTTTCTGAAAGCTTGTTTGTTTGGGTGGTCGAACAACCAAATTATCTATTTTAACTAAATTAACTAGGAAGCAAGTAAATTGGTTGTGATTCAGATGAGAGAGAAAACTAGGGTTTTCATCACTCCACCACTAACCGCATAATATAGTTCATTCATGTTTCAAATATAAGAGAGTCATCTATAATTGTGAATCAGGTCGTATCGCAGATAGCTAAATACGACCCCAAACAGGAATACCATCAACCGGGTCGCAATAACCCATCTCATGACTAACCTAACTAGTACATGTCAATTATGTTACTCTAATCTACTTCTAATGCATAAAAATAAACTAAAGCATGTCTATATTAAATCGCCAAGGCACGACCTGTGTCAACCTAGGGTTTCAAGTTTCATTACCACCATTGTGTAGAAAATCATGATTAAGCATCCGAGTTTAGCCCATATTGAATAATCATAATTATGCAAAATAATATATTTATTCCATCTAAGACAGGAATTTAGAGCAAACATAAAATTTTAAATTACAACTCAGTACGGTCTCTTGACTACTATAATCATCATAGTATGGTCATAGTTTTCCCTCGTTTACAGTTAAAAACAATAAAATAAATATATTACTTGACTAGAGTTTTGCTAAAAAACCCTAGATACCGAGTTAGTTGGCGATGGTAGAAGGTGACTGCAACGTTGATGTAGAAACGCACTCCATAGTCTTCTTCTTCGGATCTCTAGGTTTGAATATGGCTCTCCACAACAACAAATCTGAATGAATGAACCTCTTGAATGAACGTCTCTCCGAACTCTCCAACTCAATATACCTGACTTTGATGTATGGTCTTGTATATATAGGCAATGGAATAGAGAGTCCCTTTTTAGTCCTTTCATTCTCAAAACCCTAAATATAAGTGTATATACATATATACAGAGGTCTGGAGTCATGGACATGTCTTTCAATTAAGCTTAGGGTGAAATAGGAAAAATCACACATAAATCCTCAAAGTTGCCACACTTATGCTAGGAGGCTACGCTTCAAGCGTAGGTCCAAGCGTAGATTTTGCAATTTTAGTCACTTTTTAGTACTGGAAGCGTAGGCATCGGAAAACCACTTTTCTCCGTGAATGCTCCAAAACGTTCGTCTCGAACCCACGATATTTTTTGCTGAAGATGACGACTTTTGAAAATGCCATTTTTGCCCTTCGGGAGCAATTTTTGTCTCGAACTGCCTCTTTGACTCTCCTATTGGATAAAAATAACACACTTTTCAGTTAATTCACCGAAGTTAGCTCAATTTCTTCATTAAGCTCCTGAAACATGCTTTAACACGCAAACAACATAAAAATACCAAATAATGAAATGAAATAACATAACAATAGTGAGTTAAGGGGTCAAAATGACTAATATTTGACACCTATCATGTAGTCTCATCACAAAGTAGCGAGTGGGTAGTGAGCATTGGTATATCTAACTCAAAATCCCCAAAATAGCTAAAGACCAAAAGAAAATAAAATATAAACAAGTAGAGAAAAATGGTGGGATGTGGTTAATGTGAGAATCAAGTTCCCATGGCTGAAGCTGCCGAAGGAAGGAGAAGAAAGCAGAAGAAAAGAAAAGGCAGGAAGAAATAGAAAAGGCGCCGTCCTTGGAGAGAAAGAGAGTGGCCTCTAAGAAAAGAAAAATAATAAGAATGTGGTTGGGGATTAGATCCCTATGTAATGCACTATTGCCTTCTATTTATAAATGACTTTGCTAAAAATGTTGCCCTAATTGAAGTGATCCCCAAGTCTTACCAATGTTCCACATGTCTTTAATAAGTGATTTAGGCCAATAAGAGATGTTCCTTCCCCATTAAGAAATGGGTCGAATTTCCATTATGGGTCTTCATTATTGACTGAAACTACACCCCTAACCTCCATGTCACATGTTTTTTTCAATCCCTTCAAAATGTGAGGACATGCAGTGTCGCGTTGTCCCCGTGTCACGGCTACGCAGCATTTGTGGCCACAGCCAAATCGGTCATGCAACGGATCACTCCCCAATAGCCTTCGCAGTACATGCATATACTGCTAAAGCTATGCAAAAATGGTGGTAAACACCCCTGGGATACTGCTACGTCATCAGGACCCGTAAACCATGGATGTAATACTCTCGTGTACGCTCTTCAGTTCCACAAGATGCGCTGCCATAAAAGGACCACCTTTAGAACGCTTCGAGTTGCCATGAGTAATCCGTCCTGATGTCGGACACATTGGGTCAACCCGTATACCAACTTCGGTGGGGCGGGTCCAAGGCTCTACCCAGTTGCCTAGTACCTTAAAGGAGACCCCTTTACGAGTCGAGTGCATCATAAAATAATATTTATGCCTACAATATACTACTTATAAAAGTACAATGGATTTTTATTATTTTTAATTTTTTAATTTTTATTTTAAATATTTATGAAGAGATATCATTTTTTCTTATATTCAGAAAATTTATACCTTTTTTAAGAGACTGTGTTTTTTTTTTTTTTACAATCACAAATGTTGTAACTTTTCAAAAGACTTCTTTCTCTCTATAAATAGAAGAGGAACTATATGGAATTATATTAGAGAGAACAAAATGAAGTGACATCTTTTTTTGTTATATTAAGAGATGGGGTTTTGTTGTTGTAATCATAAAGGTTATAACTTTTCTAAAAATACTACTTTCTCTCTATAAATAATGGAGGGAAAAAAAAGACGACGTATATGAAAATATACAGTTGACTTTTACATGATCCTGAGTTTTTTTTTTTTTTATCAAATTATGACTTATGTCATTCCTCAACACAACAATTTGCTTCTCGTATCAACGAATTAGAAAATGTCAACATGCAATCGTATCTGGAAAATAATGATTAGCGGGTACTGTCAATACACAACAAATAAAGGATTGGAGATTCAGTGGTGCATGTAATTATTATTTTTATATCAATAACATTTTAATCAACAAATTTGATATATATATATATATATATATAATTTCTTCCTAAAATTGATTTATATATTAGGTTTTCTAAATTTGAAGTTAAACCTTTTAAAAATTAATTACCCTCGTGTGAACCATGCTCTTTTTCCTAGTATACATATATATAATTTCTTCCTAAAATTGATTTATATATTAGGTTTTCTAAATTTGAAGTTAAACCTTTTTAAAATTAATTACCCTAGTGTGAACCTACATGCTCTTTTTATATATATATATTATATGAAATAAAAGGTGAAAATTATGATAAACCTACATTCACCATGAGAGTAGAGTGATAGAATAACTACTTCTATTAAAGAAATTGTATTGTAATTTATTTGTATTTTGCAATAACATATTTTTATCTTGCTTATATTTCAATGTCTAAACCTAAATACCAATCATGTTATCTGTGAATTCTAACCGATCGATGTCAAACACTTACAAAATGGTGTTTCTTTTTGTACTATGTGGTGTTATGCACTTGATTACATTTTTTAGTTTACAAATTTCTTTTCTGATTCCTTTCCTATTTACAAAATGCTTTTCTAGCCCATTTGGGCTTAGTCATCTAAAGAAGTGTAAGGGTCCGTGCACTCTCTCGTGGGCCGACGTAATTTAGGCCCAACACGAAAAGGAGCCAGACTACTAAAATTTTCTATTGAATTGTTAAATGTAAATTTCTCATCTCTTAATTTTGATTGAAAATTTTAAGCTAGATTGAGGGAGACAGACAAACAAACAAATAAAGAATGTGGGTTGGGCTGGTTATTAGATTTTCAAGATCGAGTTTAATGTGTGTTGCTTTTCCAAAAATCCACTTTTATGCCACATGATATCCCGAAATAATTATTGGAGAAGGTGTATTACACAGGGCATCAGTCCAATTGTTCCAATAAGGATCTAATGGACCAAAATTTATCTAGTAACAAATGAGTCCTATTAATATGGGTCCACCATAGTACCAGATGGGATCCGATCCATCAGAAGACCAGTGAGAAAGTAACTCGACTGAATTAAAGTCCTTTCAAGTAATAGGCCGAAGTTATATGACACAAGGAATCCGAATGACCCAATACTTTTTCGACTTTTGCATACGTGTTGTTTGAAATCAGTGACTATGGGCTTGGTCCATGCAAAGTGGACCACTTTATATACCAAGGGCAAATTTCAAAAGCCCACGTTTGACTATGGGCTTGGTCCATTTTATATGACCCATGAACAAAGGGAAGCTGACGAGAAGGGCAATTCCGTCAATTTACACAAAATACACCTACATAAACACCATATCTTCACACCTACACGGTACAATTCCTTATCCTATCTTCTCGCACCCCTTTCCACTTTCTCTCTCGCTCTCGAAGATGGCCTCAACCACTCTCAGTCTCACTACGCTCACCCTTCGTTCGCCCTCTTATCCTACATCCTCTTCTGCTTATCCTACGCACCCCACCCTCACTTTCCCCAAACAAACCCTAGAATTCCCACTCCGAACCTCCAAGCTCTCCGGCCGCGCCACCTTCCTCCGCCCTGTCGCCGCCGTTGACGCGCCGGAGAAGGTTGTTCAGCTCGGGAATGAAATCTCCAACCTAACCCTCTCCGACGCCCAGAAACTCGTCGAATACCTCCAGGACAAGCTCGGCGTCTCCGCTGCCGCCTTCGCCCCGGTGGCCGTGGCCGCGCCTGGCGCCGTCGCGGACGCTCCGGCCGCCCCCGAGGAGAAGACGGAGTTCGACGTGATGATCGAGGAAGTGCCGAGCAATGCGAGGATTGCGACGATTAAGGCGGTTAGGGCATTGACGAGCTTGGCGTTGAAGGAGGCCAAAGAGTTGATTGAGGGTTTGCCCAAGAAATTCAAGGAGGGAGTGTCGAAGGAGGAGGCCGAGGAGGCCAAGAAGCAATTGGAAGCTGCCGGAGCGAAAATCGGCATTGTCTAGAAACTGATGATGATTGAATTGTGGTAAAATTTTCTGATTTTTTTTTTTTTTGAAGGAAGAAAATGAATGTATCTGTTGTGTTGGTAGTTCAATTGTTAGTTCAGTATAGCTTGTACTTGTACTTTTGAACCCTAATGAATTCAAATCCAAATTCCTTTTGAATACTAATTCTGTTTATATGGCTATGTGACTTTGTGTACGCACATTGGTTTGTATTGTATTGATTTTGTGGAAATTAGGATTTTTGATAGTGAATAATTTGTGTATTATGCTCTCTAGCTAGTATATGTCATGAACTTGGTAAATTACTTTGTGCTTTTATTATCTTTATTTCTGCAATCTATATGATCTATATATGTAAGCCTTATTCAGTTATTCATTGTTGTGATTAGAGAGGGACTATATGAAACGAGTGGGAGTTATTATACTTAAGGCAACGATGTGCATTACTAAAATATAGGAATTCCATACATAAAACCCTAATCTTGTACTTGTGCTTGAAACCATAATGAATTCCAAGTAAAAAATTATTTTTGTATCTTGATTCCAAGTGTTCTGTTCATATATATGTATGTATATGTATGTACTTACGTATGATTGTTTGTGTTGAATTGGGGGAATTTTACTCTAATAATTAGTGGATCAATTTGAATACATGTTGCCCGATCAAATTGATAAAATTAGTTCTCTAAGTTTCTGATATGACATTGTTCAGAGCCTGCTCTAAAAAGAAAAGAACTACTAATTAGTATGGTTTAACCTTAATGAGCTGAGCTGAATTGTGGGATACTCAAGTTCAGCTCAACGGATGATCTTGAAATGAAGCTATCTCTGTTATCTATCTCAAACAAGTCTTCTTCTTGTGCTGAAAATGTATCAGCCACAGTAGTTTGATTATGTATATTCCTGGACTGTTTTGGTGCTTTTGGAGCCAAGTTCGATTATGTATGAGTTTCGAATGTAATTTACTACTGCTCATGATCTCGAAGAAGATTTCAAAGTGGATGTCAAGCAAGATATGATTAGCTTAGTTTGCCTTAGCACCCTATTAACTAGAACTTGTTCTGAACCATTGATTTTCCTCGACTAAAAGTTCTTTCATAATCCCGTGTCCTCATATCTTAATTTAGAGTTATAAGTAAAAACTGGTATTAGTAAATGTTTGAGCTTCTTATATGTTCTTTTGTGATGTAAATTTCTGTCGATAACTGCACATAGCTTCTTTTGATATTTTGATGTTATCAAATGGAAATGTAGGTGAATTTTATTATAGGGCTCGAACCCCAGATCTCTCCCAATTTGGGGAGGAATGGAAATACCATTAGACCACAAAGCCATTGATTGTAACACGCATATTAGTGATCATAAACATACTCTATAGTAAATTTATTGCTTAATTTTTTCTCATATGCAGGTTATAGTATTGCTACTCTTTTCAACTATGTGATACATACTAAGGTCTAGTATTGTTGAAATCGGATTATTTAGGCAGATGAGATTGTGTTGTGTGTTCAAACTTGTTTCAGGCAGGGCCTTATTGAGTTGACCCGAGACCATCCACTCCACTCCACCAAAATGGACTTTGATTAATGTTTGATGAAATTTTCTTTCTTTTCACTTGTTTTATTTAATTATGGGTGTGTATATACATCTATATAAAAGTTAAGATTACTTCCACAATCATACATATATATATATATATATGAAATAAGAAGAGAGCCGTTTGGTGCAAACTTCAAACCCTCATTGATTGATGAAATTTTCTTTCTTTTCACTTGTTTTATTTAATTATGGGTGTGTATATATACATCTATATAAAAGTTAAGATTACTTCCACAATCATTCATATATATATATATGAATAATAGGATCTGTTGACGTCTATTATGTTATGGGGCAATTAATGTTTGTTGCAGGATCGCATAAGACTTTTTTATCTATAGTACTTCAACAATTCACTTTTTACTTCAAGAGATAGAGATAAAATTAGATTACATTCATTGGTAATATGAATTGTAATAGTCTGAAATTAAAATGTTTTACTTGGATATTATTGAATGAGGGGGTATTCTCATAGAAATCAGTTACATACCCTACTAAGGGTTTGTTTGGCATCTATGAACTCCTCTCAGAAAATCACCGCCTTGAAAATAAAGGTTTACAGAGTGATGAAAATGGAAAATAAGAAAAGTACTATGAAAAAAACAGAATAATTTTATACATATCAAAGCAGTTTACAGTATCAATTATCGAGAATAAATACTCTAAAAAGGAAGATTACTACTAATAAAGGTATTTATTTCTTATTATTTTCAGTTTTTATTGTAATTAATGTAACAAATACAAAAGAAGGACAATTTGTCTTTTTTACCTTCCTTTTCTGCAAAAGAAAGTGTAAAAATTACACTGAAAAGTAACTGTAAAAAGCTGTTATTAACGTTGGAGGAAAAACAAGATATCTATATATATATAGATAATGGAGTTATATAATCATCAATATTGTTAAGACAGGTGTCAACCATCAGATTTGCTGCTTCGTTTTCTGCATCCGCAATATCTCTCGATTCGACAAGTGAAAACTATCAATACTCGCTCTCATCAACACACATATCCAACAAGCTTACGTGGCAACCCACAGCAGCGAGTACATAATTTGTATACTCCATACGCGTACCCATCTCTGAACCTACAATAAATGGATTAAGTACGGACGATAAAATTACCAACAGGTGGCCATATTGTCTCGTCTTAAGCCAGTCGGTGTACCCCTTTCTCTCTCTCTAAAATCACACACACACACACACACACACACACTTCCTCTACTTTCAGAAAATGGTTTCCGGATAGTGAATCGCTAGAGTGGAAGATCTTCTCCAGGTATTTCCTCTATTTTTATATTTTTATATTTTCATGTTTATATGTGTGTATATATATACATTTATAAATAAAAAAATGTATATACTTAGGTTTATGTTTGTTGTTATTGCGTTATATTACCTTATACAGTTTAATCTTTTGCTCGAGCTAGAGGTGACCCAAAACCCTAAAAGTTGTGCCTTCACATTTAGTTACGTTCTTTATTCTTTGCTTCATATATATATGTGTGTGTGTTATTTCTGTAACGGTTGTGAAATATTGAACTTTTGGTAAATATTGATAGTGTTTGCGGGAATACGGTGGTTTGATACGATGTCAGCGAAAACATTACTGGAGGGTTATGATGCTTCTCTCTCATCCGAATCTTGTAAATCTGAAACCCTAATACCCAAACAGCAAGATTCAGCTGTTGGAGCTCACGAAAATGGGGTTAGGGTTTCGGAGACCGAGGACTCGAGTTTGAGAGATGAAGTGAAGAATGGGGTTTTCGAGGACGAAATTTTGGGTGGGACGAGTTCTGGAGACCCAAATAATGGAGGGGTTTTGGGTGGGTTTGCTGAACAGAATAGGGTTGTTGACTCTGGCGGTGGAAATGAGACCGTTAAAGGTTTGGACTCTGTTTTTGAAGTTGAGAAAAATGGGGAAAATGGTGGTGAAAAAATGGGTTCTGGTGGTGATTCAACTGGGTTGATTGAGGATGGGTCTCATAGGGAGGTGACGTTTGATAAGAATGGTATTTCCCTTTTTGTCGAAGTTCGCGGTTGTGTGGAGAGTAAGGAGAAAGATGGGGTTGAGGTTCAAAATGGTTCTTTGGATGAGAAAGAAAGGGAAAAAACTGAGATTATTGCTGGAGAGAATATTGAGTATTCTGCTGGTGACCTTGTGTGGGGTAAGATTAGGAGTCATCCGTGGTGGCCGGGCCAGATATATAATGTTTCAGATGCATCTGAGCATGCCACAATCATGAATAAGCAGAGGGGCGACTTCCTCGTGGCATTCTTCGATGGCTCTTTTTCTTGGTGCTCTTCGTCTCAATTGCAACATTTTGTGGAGAAGTTTGAGGAGAATTCGAAGCAAAGTAGTACC
Source organism: Cornus suecica (assembly GCA_963922005.1). NCBI lineage: Eukaryota > Viridiplantae > Streptophyta > Magnoliopsida > Cornales > Cornaceae > Cornus > Cornus suecica. The sequence continues at coordinate 2,110,659 of OY998238.1, forward strand.
AAGGGCTTTGTTAGTGCTGTACGGAATGCTCTGGATGAGATTGGTAGACTTGTTGAGTTGCAGATGACTTGCTCTTGTATGCCAGAGGATATTCGGATTGGGCTCGCTAGACCTTTGGCTGTGAATGCTGGAATCAAGGAGGGAGTTTGTGTGCCCGCAGGAGGTATTGGAAAACTTTCAATTCCTCAGCTTGAGTCAGCGGAAATAGTTTCTACTTTGAGAGATATTGCGCAGGTGGTCTCTGTTAGTAGTATGCTTGATCTCACTGTGTTGAAGAGTTGGTTGTCAGCATTCTATCGTGCAAAAGGTGGCTATCAATTAGCTGTGTTTCGGGAACCGTCGCCAATTGAAGGCCTAGAAGACGAGGAGAGAAGTTTGCCAGGGGACTTAACTGATGTCATTGATCCCGTGGAGGTCCCAGTCGAAGGAATGTATGAAGCAGACTGGGTTTCTGCACCAGTAGCAGTAGATGTTGGATTTGATGGGATCTCTCTGGACAAGTTGTATCAAAGAAGGAAGGAGAAAAGTGTGGCTGAACTTATGGGAGAGGACATGGATGTCGAGCCCGAAAATCAGAATGGAGGTACAGTTAAAGAAGTAACAGTTTCTGGCATATTGGCATCCTCACATGGGAGGGAAAAGATGAGGAGTATTGATAAAAAACAGAGCCAGGGTCCTAGTGATTTGGTTCAGCCGTCAAGTAGGAAGAGGGGGAGGAAGAAGAAGGATGAAATTTTAGGATCTCCTAGATCCCCTGGGAACAAAGTTACTGTTGTTGACAATGTTTGCAAAGAGGGAAAAGTAGAAGCTAACAACGGTGCTAGTGCTTTGGTTTCTCCATCAAGTAGGAAGAGAGGGAGGAAGAAGAAGGAGGAGGTTTTAGGATCTTCTCTGTCTGCTGAAAACAACGGTGCTAGTGATTTGGTTTCTCCATCAAGTAGAAAGAGAGGGAGGAAGAAGAAGGAAGAGATTTTAGGATCTTCTATGTCTGCTGAAAACAACGGTGCTAGTGATTTGGTTTCTCCATCAAGTAGGAAGAGAGGGAGGAAGAAGAAGGAAGAGATTTTAGGATCTTCTATGTCTGCTGAAAACAACGGTGCTAGTGATCTGGTTTCTCCATCAAGTAGGAAGAGAGGGAGGAAGAAGAAGGAAGAGATTTTAGGATCTTCTATGTCTGCTGAAAACAACGTTACTGGTGTGGACAATGGTTGCAAAGAGGAAAAAGTAGAAACTGAAAAGGGCACTGAGCCAGAGGAAGGGAAGAAGAACAATGTGTCTGGCTTTGAAGATGATGATGGTAAGGCTAATGGAAGTAACAGAAACGTTTTTACATCAAGGGAAAGGAAGAAGAGCAAGTACCTGTCCCCTCCCTTCACAAGTATAACTTGGAAGGGGAAAGGTTTAAGCCCTGAGAATTCTGAAACAGATTCTGTGAAAGCTGCCAAGGGTGCTCGGGTAGGCGAGAGAATGGCCAGGGTTGCTGGGCTTCTGATTGGTTCACCTCCAATTGTGAAGTGTAGTGGCGAAACATTTCAGAAGAAACACTTTAAAAAACATGGTAGCTGCGGTGAGGCATCTGCTCTCTCAAGTAGTCAGACACCCAAAAAAGATCAGAAGATTATTGACCCCGTGAAAATCAATGCATCTGCAAATGAAGTGCTTAAGGAAGTCAGATTGGCAGCTCTTAGTCCTTTCTATATGAGGGAGAACAAATCTCTTGATATTATCAGCGGTTTTGTCTCCACGTTCAGAAGTTCAATCTATTTACACGGGTCTAGCTACAAAATGTATCACAATGGCAAACCTGGGAGGAAGAGCAAGTCCTTAAACTCTAAACCAGAGGCCCAAGGAAAGGACCTGTATCCAACTAATTTCGAGTCACCAGAATCTGGATTGCAGGCAAAAAAGGAGAAGAGTGGACGTGCAAAGTCGAATATGCCAAAATCAAAGTCATCTGCTGGTGGAAACTCTTCTTCTTCGCCGAAGAGGCGAAACAAGACCTCAGAGAAATTTTCTTCTTCACATTCATCTGCAGATGAGGTTTCGGGACTTATCTTCGTGAGGCAGAAACTTGAGATGATGACATCCATGCTCGAAAACTCTGAGATGTCAGCCGGAATGAAATCTGACTTGGAGGCTGAGATGAAACTACTCTTGGAGAAGGTAAGTACAATGACGGAGTCTACTTCGTCTTAAATGCTTTTATGAAAGACAGAAAGCTTCTTGTTTCACACGGTTTCCTTTCCCCCTTTTATTGTAATGGTAGGTCTCTGACTTTTAGGCATAGAGCTATATATCGATGCGTTATATTTAGAATATGTATGAATGTAGGAAGAGTTGATATCCATCTTACAATGGTAAGGGAACATTAAACCTTATACTCGCTGTGGCTAATTTGGATTGGTATGTCTTTTTTGTCTTATCGCTCAGTGGGAGCAATTGAAAAGCTCTAATCTTGACAGATTCTATCAAACCAATATGTGCTTTATGCTGTTTACAGATCTCTACGTATAATTTTACTAATTTCTGCACATTTTCCCTCATTTTTACGACTTTGATCTTATCAGTGTGATGTTCTTTGTTTTTAAGCTTTAAATATTGGTGCTGAATATCTCTGGTTGTGCTCTGTGTAATTAATCTTTGGTGTTTTTATATCCTTACCGGAGCCGCCTGTCACCATGTGATGAAGAGGTCTCTCGTGTTACACCGAAACAAGATTTGCAGGAGTAAGTGCTTCCGTTTCATTTACCATTGTATTTGAAATGCCAGTTTATGTCGAATGAATATAAAGGTTAGGAATGCACGCATTGCGCCCAACTGGTACAACTCTAACCAAACTTTCTCTGAACTCAAATTGTCCTCTTCATCTAATTCTTCCAACCCTCTCAAACTTTCCCATGTTCCCTCGTCTACCCTTCCCTTCCCTACATTTTCCATATCTATCCTCCTCGGACTCACTATCACTATTTCCATCACATTTTCTATTCCTTTCCCGCCCTCTGCGTTTCTTTTTCCCACCACCCAAACACCTCCTGTGTTGAGTTGAGGGCTGTAAATTTCACTCTGTGGAAATGCCAAATTAGGAATATGCATTATTACATGGGAATTGTTTGGTCTGAACTTGAGTTGAAAACTTGAGGTTTGATGGTCAAATCTTGTAGGAGGTATGCGAGGAACGTGCACAAGTCCACGAGGTTAATTCCAGTATACTTATGTGAGCAGGCTTGATTTGAATATTGTGAACACCGAGAGAGTGCAAAGGAGACAATCTCTACACATTTTGGGATGGTATAAGAGTTTTAGGTTTATTCCTTTTATTCGAAATTACAGTTATATGGTAGTTTGCAGCTAATGTTAAGACACTTCTCTTAACATTTCTCCTATCAGCAGCACAAGCTCTAAACCAAGTTTTTGTTTGTATTTCTGAAAACTGTTCTCGAGAATTTTGAAAATAAAAAATAATTTTCTGAGAATAATAAAAATGAATTATCTGAAAACAGGTATTTTGAGTTTTCTGAAAACTAAACCAAGCATATTTTTTATTTTCAGTTTTCAGAAAACAGAAAACTGTTTTCATAAATACAAATAAAAAAGGCCTATGGCAATAAACTATCTTCAATTTTGCAATAAATTAAACATCAGTGACAACCAACCATGTTCTTGCTTGTGAGTGATGCTGACTAATGGATTAGGTTTGGGACATGGTAACATGGCCTAGGCAGCCATCCACATGGGAAAACCCTAGAAGACTATATACCTAAATTGAGTATGACTTCATTCTTCTTCAAACCATGGAAAATTATTGAATACATGACATGATGGTATCCAAACCACATCAAACTATTAAGAAGTAATTTCATCACCCACAATATCATTCACATATACTTTTCTATATGCGCTTATATATTTCATTATCATTCACATATATTGCGGTTACATATTCAATTGGCTAACCCTTGGTAAGTCGCACCTGCATTAGAATATTTGTTTGTGTCAAATGTAATGGTTATTAAGAAGTAATCAGTGTTCAAAATTTATAAATTTATTAAAATGATCTAAATAAACTTCAATGGAAACTGCAAGAACTATCAGGCATTTTAGCATTAGTAGTAGCACCAATACTTTCCCATGAAAAACACATTGTCAGTCAAGGTGGGCTTCAAACTTCAATAAAAACAAAAATTTATATAAAAACAAAAGTAAAAGTAAGAGAAACTAAACAAGGACAAAGCAATTAATTAATATATTGAAAAATATTCAAGGATTGATAAATCAAGTTCATAAACAACACAATTCCCTAATTGCCCTTACCTTGAGATTGAATACCGGTGAAGGACACCCTTCCAAACCCCAAATGACCCAACTGATACAACTCTAACCAAACTTTCTCTGCACTCGAATTGTCCTCTTCATCTAATTCCAACCCTCTCAAAATTTCCCATGTTCCCTCTTCTACCCTTCCCTTCCTACATTTTCCATATCTATCCTCGAACTCGCTATCACTACTTCCATCGCATTTTCTCTTCCTTTCCCTCCCTCTCCGTTTCTTTTTCCCGCCACCCAAACACTTCCTCCCCATGGTCCAAGGAACCTTGATGAATGCAAGAGCCAAAAAGTTGAGCACAGCAAAGGGACAGCAACAAAGTGCCACACAGTCAGCAACCATCCCCGCAGTGCATGATCCGCAATACTTGCCAGAACACTTGATCGAATCTCCGCTTTCGTTCACTGTTTGATGCTTTCTCGAGGCCTCGTAGGGTCCATCATTATGTTGAACCCGACACGAGTTTTGCTCCATTTGATCTACAATTTATGACGATGAATTATGATCCATGAAACATTCCAAATATCAATCACTTTTTTTTTTTCCGATAGCGAGTTTGAAATTAATTAGAAAAAAAATAAAAACAAGTATACTCGAGGCATACCTTGAAACATAGGAATCCAAAGATAAGCGCTAGAGACAACCGATTTCTGTTCTACCTTTGTAGTAAAGTTCTAATATTCATCACACAAAATTTGAAATAGTAGAGATTTTATTTGGAGAAATACCAAACCTATAATATATATGTGTGTGATATATATAATCTATAGTATAGTGGGGTCAACGTATATACCAGAAATGAAACAGAAAGAACTAATGAATCACCAGAACTAACTTGCCTATTTTTGACAACTTGACAACCAAAGAAGGACCTTAATGACAGGTTTAATATCATGTGCTAAACTGTAAAGCAATTTTGACGCGCCTCCTTTTCCTTCATTGGGATATCAAAAATAAATAAAATCACCTTATAAAAATAAAAATAAATCCATGCATGGCAAATAATTTATAAGCTAATCTAGTAGTTAGCCAATTTTTGGGTATTTTGTCAGCTTTAAGGTTACTATTTGGGCACATTTGAAAATCTTGATTAGTTTGTGATTACAGTTAAGAGTATGAATATTTCAACTTTATCTCTGTATATCTATACTCTGTCAAATAATATTTAAAACAAATTTATCATCATCGATCAACTTAATTTATCCCTATATCTGTAAGATAGAAAGACATCCACATATTAACAATTTTTTTACAAAAATAATGCATGATTCCATGAAGTACTTCATATATATCTTATAGTTATTGATATAGAACCTAATCTCGTCATTTTGAATTCATAAATCAAAATAGTTTAAATTGCATGAAAATCAGTGCACTCAAACTTTTAAAATAAAAAACCAAGTAAAAAAATATTATCCAAGGATCTGGAGATTCGATATTGGGTATTACCCTAGGTTATATCAACCCCAGAAATTCTGTTTTTAACAGCTAGTTATGGTCATCATCATATCAGTAAACTCTTTAAATTATCAAATAAAACTTGGTAATTTTAATCTGCAAGAGATGAATTTTCAAAATCTTATTATCCTATGCGATCACATTCATGAATAAACTACATTCACTCTATCTTAGGATTGGAGATTCGACATAAGGTGTGATATATATATATATATATATATACCTACATTATTGGGCATTTTTAAAAACGACTTAAACTTTTCAGATGATTAAGTGGTTAATTACAAATAACAAATCTGCATCATTGCATGTATTATCAACGCATATTAGAGAATGCATATTAAAGAGACAAAGTGATTCTTACAACAATTAATAATATTTTTAACTGACAATTCAATTTGACAATGAACGATGTATGTAATAGAGATCAAAGGGACATAGGTTAAAGAATAATAGCATTAGAACCCATTAGTGGATGGGGTTAAGACTGGCAAAACAACAAGATTTTAATCACTTGGTTATATTGCAACATTTAGCAGGAATATATATATATATATACATGCATACATACATATATATTGATGTATATATAAAATGACTTTAAATGAAAAGGAAAAAAGAAGTTAAACTTACCTCTTATTAATGCAAAAATCTATGGTTATACTGCATCTTCAGTGAGGATCTAAGTGCATTTTGGTGTTGATGAATTTGTAGGTAGCAGGCAATATATGTTATTGATATTGATGGAGTCCCCTTTTCTAATGAAGAGAAGGCAAAAATTGGATCAGATCTAAATTGGCCACATATATATAATGGTTAGCTCATGCATGCTTTTGCAGTTTCTCTGCACATTATGTACTGCGACTACCTCTCTCACTCACTGTGTGTGTATACGTGTGTGTGACTGTGATTTTGAATTACTGATCATCTTACTTAAAGCCAGGGGCATCTTTTAATATCTTATATTAAACACATGAAATCTGTCCCTTCCCATATATACATATATATATAATTTTATATGTACAGTTAATGGAGAGAGTGGAGTTAGCACAGAAGGCCCTGGTATTTCATGTTTCCCGATGACAGCGAATATAGGAAATTGTCCCTCTTTTTTCAGTTATCTTTGACAGTTTGACTGCAAGACTCAACTCACGTGATGGACACGCCGTTACTTATTTACCTTACATTGCTCTTTCAGTTTCAATTTAATTCACTTCCCTCTCCTTATTTGCAAAGACTAGTTGATGAAATCATTGTATCACATGTATTTTTATTAGGGTAAATACCACCTAGATCCCCTGAGATTTGCACATATCTCATATAGACCCTCTCTCTTTGTCATATACCCACCTAGACCCCCTAACATTAATTCCGTCAGTTTTCTTAACAGAATACAAATGATGTTGATGCCCCTAACTATTTAGTAATAAAAAGATTTTTTATGGGTAAAATAATTCATAAAATACTTTTTACAAGCTTATATAAGCACAATCAGTTGGTCTCAACCAACGGATAAAAAGAGTTTTTAACGGCCCATAAAATACTTTTTACAATCTTATGTCAGCACAGTCAATTGGTCAACTAAAAGATACACGGTATCTAGGTGGAATATATGCAAATCTCAAGGGTCCAGGTGTTACTTACCCATTTTATTATATACACTACATTTCAATCATAGTCAACTCTTATTCATAACACCCAGTGTCTTTTTTAATTCATTTCACCATATTACTGTATTATTTATTTTTATTTTTTTCTTTTGAGAGGCCATATTACTGTATTTGTAACTAGAAAGAAGTAGCTTCACTTAACTAGTGTTTCCATCAAATGTCACTTCCTAGCATCAACTTCTTAAGCTTCAGATTTCCTGCTCAAATGTCACTTATGTAATCCCCAAAGTTGAACTTTAACCATGAATTTTAAAAATAGATATCATATGACTATCGGTAATGCATAATGATATAAAAATAGATATCATATGAGTATCGGAATTGCGGTATTAACAGGTAAAAATGTTGCAATATAGCCAAAATATTGTAATAAAGGCTTAGGTCATCAACAATGAATACCTACTCTATTCTTACCATTGATGTGGTCTTATAACAAACTCATTACCAGTCAGGACACAGGTACCTAACTAAGGACATTAAACCTTGCGCGAATGGAACTTCTAAAAAGCTAACATAACCCCAAAAAAATCACAGTACTTTTTTTCTTCTCTTTCATTCCAAATCTGACAATGGGCTACACAACTGGGGTAGCCCTCCCCAACTCATAATAACCTCTCAAAACCCAACTGTTACAGATTCAATCCAAAGTCGTCTCACTTGGGGTTGACATATTGAAAAATAGTAAGCACTTATGTGCATGCGAACGCAAACGCGAGGGGAGAGTGATCGAATTGAAGTACAATAGTGTAAAACGCCATATAATTACAATATCAAATAATTAAATTACAACAAGATCAGTTGTGAGACTCAGGAATAGAATCTCAAAACTCGGGTGCCTGCCTTAATTCACACATATCGTACACTAAATTACAATGCACCTAATCTTTGGAGGATACCTTGCAGATGGTCATGCCATGAGATCTTGCCCGAGGGGCTGACGAAGAGGATATTGCCCGTGTATCCTAATCAAGTTTGTTTCAAGTTCTCTCCTCTTTCTTGACCAAAGCATTCATTTTCTTTTCCAGCTGCAAACCATCAAAGTTAAAAGACACCCAAATGAGAATGCTAATAGAACTACCAATAGCGGAAGGCTGTCTCAGTCTGGCAAACCAAAATTCAAATCTGTATACTAATTAATAGAAGTTATTCCTAGAACAAGTGAAGACATTCAAACCAGTCCAACACTGTTGTGCCACATGAACAATACAGTATACAATTAACATCCCATTTGTAGAACCTAAAACCAGAAATTTTGGCAACTGCAGCATAGTATGACCAAGAATTGCACGGAGTCTTTCTAGAACCAATATGCTTATTTTATCTTTTATATTCCTTTAGTTTTTGGTCCCCCTCTCCTCTATGTATGGCCAAGGTAGCAAATATAAACAACTTTTTTTTCCACCCTTTCTGGGTCGACCATCTTGCAGACAGCAAGTGTAGGACATGGCAGTTACACAGACTTTACTTTCTAACAACAGAAATATATACAGACCTGAGCATTTTTCATCTTCTGTCTCTGCAATTCTTCAACTAGACTCCCAACACTGAAATTTCAAACTAGTTCAGTTAAAAATCAAAAGAAAGACCACGTGCAAATAGTAAACACCAGGTCCAAATCCATACCTTTGTTGCAATTGAATCAGCTGAGACTGTAGTTCCCTCTCCCTAGCAGAAACTGGAGGTATCTGAAAGATCCAAATTTAAGATTTACCTAATAGAACAGTGGGGAATTGTTGTCTGTACACATAATGACAAGTAAATGTTTCTCTGCATGAGTTGGATTATTATTTGTTTCCCTGGAAAGGGAATGAAGCTTGACGGGAAAATAAAAGAAAAGTGAAAGGACAAGAAAAAGGAAGGCAGACTAATAAATGCAGGCCACATCATACATTTGTCCTACATGCACAAAGTGGCTGCTAAGCCATAAAAACCTGGCCAAGTGTTGGAAACATCAAGCTAAAACGTGCATCGTACAGAAAACAAATTATATTCTCTCAACTATAGAGCATCATAAATTCATAATGCCAATTTATAACTCAAAACAGCAAAATAATAGAATTACACTTGATGCAAGACAAACATGTTTAGCTGGCAAAATTCAAGGATTCACTATTATACAAGTGCTCTTATACCTGTGGAAGGCCATTAGTTCCTGCCTCAGACATATCCGTGGAATTAGCTGTACAAGAAATAGAAGTCAGATCCAACAGATCCTTTTGCATCAATAAGGCGGTATATATGTGAATGATCAAAGATGAATGGAATTACCAGAGGTTTGCTCCAGATATTTGACCAGTTTAACTATTTCTTCCTTTGCAACATCAATGAAAATAGGTCAGAATAATCAATTTCATTTTATCCTAAAAGTTGAGAAAATTCATTAGATGCATACCCTTTGCACAGAGTTCTGCTGCAAAATGCATTGCAATGATGGCAGAACTGAGGCAGCTGAAATGCTCGAGCTCGTCGGACTGGTAAAACCTCCAGACACTGGATTTAAGTAGCAATTTGTAGGACCCTGAATGAAGATAATAAAGGCAATGGTCATAAAGCCATTGCCTAAAAAGATAAATTACTAAGTTCCACCCTTATCATTTAGTAAAGACTGTTGAAAAACAAAAGAAACTCCAGAACAAAGGAAATTGTGCAAGTGTGGAACCTTCAAAGCCAAGACACAAAACCTAAGGACAACTAGCAATGACACAATAGACAAATCATCTGAACCAAACTCAGTATTGCAGGATTGTTGTTGCAAGATCAACTTTTGTGACATGAAAACTCAGTTATAACAGGAAAAAGAAATTTCCTATTTGGCAGTTTGACTGACACAACTGTGACTTCCAAAGAGGACACAATAGAATCTGATGTATCAAAAGGAAGCAATCTTAATCTTTTCCCAAAGCTTTTTGCTCACCTTTGTTCTATTAAACTTATAACCCTGTGCAACATGAGGAAATCACCTTCTTACAACAGTACATCATTATACCTAGCTAAATCCGGATAAATGCAACATATTTCTCTAATTATAAATTTTGGCTAGCTTTTACAAAAAAATAGGGGTTCATGGACCGCAGCAAATATAAGCAGTAAATACTAAATATAAGTGTACCGAATAAAAAGGTTTAACTAAGACAAAACCAGGAAGCCGTGGAATGTGAACCAAAAGGCATCACAGATCCACTTCAAGACATGACAGTAGCACAGCCAATCCAAATTTAGATGCTAATAGATTGACTTGCCAAGGCAATCACATAAAGTTGATCCAGCATTACAGGATGATGCGATATGTGGGTTGATTAAGTACTCGACTAATTATAATTACACCTTACTGCAAACATATACCTTAGGACTTAGCTCTGCTGAAGTGACACTAAAGCGTCCCTTGCGCTGGACAACTGCTCCATCTGAAGCATCATCGGCTGCAAAAAGAGATGCCACAAGCAAAAGAGACTTGTCATAAATTAAAAACTAAAAAGGACACTGGTTTTAAGTAATCCACATGAACAAGTTAAGAAACCAGAGAAATTACCAGATGTAAGATTATTGACATCTTTCTTCTGACGGTACAATGGACCGCTATAACTTCGCTCAGGTTGATGTCTGGGTTGCAAATGTTCCCATCAGAATATTTACAAAAATGTTACTATGATCTAAATCAGTCTTCCCCACAAGCACAAATCATCCAACAAAGGAAAGCCAAAACACAGAATGTCAACAGTCATATAACTAAGGCACAATCCAAATGGAATGCAACCCAACAATTCAACCAAGCATACTGGGTTCTCTAGTTACTTGTGAACCTAAATTATCATATAAGTTATTGCTGTGGTTAAAGATTGAGAAAAAACCTTTTATCTCTTAACAATTTTAAAGTTCCGAATAGATTTAGTGTGTGTGAGAATTAGAGTTGAATTTTGGGGATTTAACCTATGGGTAATTTATTTTTCTAGGTTGGTATTATACTCAGCAACCATATTATTCATTTTCCCAACAAAAACATTAACTGTGTGAGAATTAGAGTTGAATTTTGTGGTTTTAACCTAAGAGAATTTATTTGTCTAGGTTGGTATCGTACTCAGAACAACCATATTATTCATTTTCCTATACAAACATAAAAACTTTTGATTATTCAAAAATTCAGTAGTAGACAATAAGTAGGTGACTCACTTGGACAAGTTCCAAGTGAAGTGAAGTTGACCAACCCACATCCTTCTATCAAAAGAAATTGGGTGTATCCTCCCAATCACTGCTACAACGCTACTATAATTAGACTTCCCTCAAGAAGTAACGACTAACAACTGCATTTTCGCTACATTGGATTGAGAATATAGCAGTAAAATCATTACAATCCGACCTCAATAAAAGCATGTGAAAAATAAGAATAAATAAAAGGGAAAGAGAGAAAGATATCATCTACTGAACCTGCTAAACATCCAACAGTTGAAAACAAAAATAAATAAAACAACAAATGGCATTAATATTTTCAACAAGTCGTATATTTAATAGTTTCAAATTTTGGATTTGGACAGGTCGAACTGAATTTTTAAGATGGCAGGAACTGAGAAAATTTTGAAGAATTCCTCCAATCCACTATGCAAGAGCTAAAACTTGTCCACAAAACAAGATAGTTCATTCAACAGAAATCTTTCCAGAGTGCGATATCCCAAATACATAGTACAGCAAATGCTTAAAATCCGCCAAAATTTTCCAATCTTTCAGTTCATCTTCTTGTAATTATAGCTCTACAAACTAACTATATGTTTTGTTCAGATAAAAATAATCAGACAGAGCAAACACTGGAAGTACAATTTGAAGAACGTATAATTAATCATTGCAGATGAAAAACCCCTGATAGATGATACATTTTAAGCTCTCTCTGATTCCTTCCCAATATACTGATTCCATCAGAACTGGTCAGCAAAATTCAACATAAAAAGACCACAAACAAAAGACAATATTTTTTCCATTTAAGAGTTGACCAATGGGAAACCAACAAAAAATGTGACACCAGAAAAGTACAAATATACCTGTCCCCATCACCAGCAACCTTTTTAGGTGAAATAAAATTGTCCTGTAATATTGAAGCGCTAAAGAATTTTTCACGTCCAGGAACTACAGAACGTGATAAAGAGCTACTTTGTCCCAATTTTTCACCATCATCTCTTACAGCTTCTTGTTGCTCAGCTCTTGGTGATGACTGTATTCGACTCTGCTGTTCAGAATCTGAATGAATATCATCTTTCCAACTTGGACTACAAGCAGCTGCATCGTCCTCACAAACATCAAAACAACCTCTGCATTGAAATACATAGTTGCATAAATAGAGAAATCAAAAATACTTCAGATATTTAAATTATTTTTCCTTTCTTTCAATGGTAGTAGGAGCCATTGCTTTGAGCTTCAGTAGAACCATGCACTGCCGAGTGTGAGAATGCAAATTTGAGTCTAAGGCAGCCACTTTATTATCCCTGTTAGCTCCCTCTAATAAGAGGAGAACACCGGAGAAGGACATTCTATTTTCTGTAACTGGTAGATGCATAATGCAAATGATTGAAACCTATGCAGAGAGTGGCAGTTTTATATTATTTGGAATTACTATTTCTTATTACATTAATTTGTTTTTTCAGTTGAAGCATGTCAAATGAGCATTTCAAAACTTTCTATACAGGGATAATGTATCTATGTACATACTTAAAATTTGAATAGAAAAGAAAACACAAAACAAGCCATTGCCCAATGCTTCTACTGCCTTCATATAGTAGTAGATGGAAAGTTTGGAAACAAAACTAACGTAGCAGACTAGCATGGATATACCAACAAGTCAAGATGTCAGTTGGAACTGGACACGAGTTGGACACAAACTGAGGTTGAAATGTGACATGGACATGTCGCGGCCTCGCTGATACGCGACATGGACATGCCGACGCGCCGTTGACATGCTAAGGGATATTTAAAAAAATAATATTAGAAAAAAGACGGCTAAAATTTAAAGTATATGGTGGACAAAACATGGATAAAAAGTTCTTCGTATAAACAAAATTTATTACTTGATCTTTTCAAACTGATTAAAATGTAGAATGTTGCTCTCTTTTGCCACCAGGTTTTGAATTTGCAACAGATCATCAAAGCTTGACTGTCAGCAAGCCTCCTCCTTCAATGAATTATCTTTCTCTTTTTTATTTTTCCTTTCTAGTTTGTCCTCTTTATTCCTATCACAATCCCTTATTACTCTAAAGGTTATTGCTTTTATTATCAACAAGCTCTATTCTTTCTCCCATTATGTGATATGATATAGTCTCACATATATAGATATACATACCATTTGTTGATTTCTCCATGTCCGTGTGTTCTTTTTTAGGATTTGTCATGTTATCAGGTACATGTCGTAACGTATACGTGTATCCGTTTCAAGTATCGGTATCCATACTTCTTAGCCTATGGCACTATTATGCACAAAAAGTGAAATACAGTGTGACTCGAAACTGCATGTCACATTTGTTAGGCCGAGCTTTTTCCATTGCATCAATACATAGTCCCTTGAAATACATAGTCCTAAACTAACATAAAAGAAAATGAAAATAGTATCTTTTTTTTTTTTTGAAAGTTAGCATTACTCACACATCCTGCCTCCACCGAGGCTTGAACCCTGGACCTCCCATTTGGGAGGTAGGGTCCGGTACCGCTTGGCCGCTTGGCCTTTGGTAAAAAATGTATCTTTGTATATGCAATAAGTACCAGAAATTATTACATTAACACACATGTAGATATATGTGACATCAATTCATGAAAAAGAAAAAAAAAAACTAGTAGCAAAGAATAGGTAATATAAATTGGATAGAATACAAGGAACTTTTAAGTGAATATATATATATATATATATATATATATATTCAGACAGATGGCAGTGTTCCCAACAACAGCAAATAAATAGTCTTTCACAGCAAGGAAACCCAATACATAACAAGAAAATAACTGTCATACTTTAGTGCCTGAAGAGGCTGAACAGGAAATGCAGCAAGTGAACTCTCAAAATTGTAAATATCATTGTGTTCCTCCTGAAAATATGGAACATAGATATTACACATCTTAAGGAGTGAAAGAGCTCAAAAGGATTGAATATACAAATTATATATACATATACCCAGCAACCAGAAGAGAAAAAAGGAAAACAACAAAAAACAGAGGCATCATTTTGACATCGTTATTATTGATACCTCCGTATGAAGAACAGCATTTGAATGACTAGTGCTCGCAGAGCACATCCTATCTACAGAATAACCAACATTTTCATGTCTGTCTTGCTTGCTGCTCCCGCTACCATCTTCTTTGTTTGAAATACCATCATAATCCTGGATCTGCAAGCAACATTGTCAGAGCAACGATAGAAAATCAATGGCAACTATCTCTGAAATGAAATCATTTGCTAAGTTATCATTGGACTAACTACATACAAGGGCAGCTTGGTTCTTCAAATCCTCCAGATTAAAATTCCAGGCACTGATTCCTCTAATGTACTCTTGCTGCAAAGTAAAAAGATCTCCTTTTAGGGGATGAAAAAGATATAGGAAATGCAAGCACCATTATCAGCAGACGAAGCTTCCTTTATATTTGTGCATGTCTATACCATTATCACACCTATGCACATTATATAAAATTATCACAGCATAATCCACGTCCCAATTGAGACTTGTACCTTTCTTAACCTACCTTTTTCTTTTTTCCTTTCCCTCTTCTTTAGTGGGGCATGTACCAGAGGATAGTTAATTAATTTATTTGTACGTATACATGTAGAATTCCACAGAAACACAAACAATAATGAGTATAATTACGAAAACGAAATTTATATAAAATATTAGAACACCCCTATATTAATTTTAATTAAAAAAAATTCTACTACCATGCCCTATTCTTGTCGTTCTTTGAGATTTGTTGTGGTCATCATATATTGTATTCTGTCATATCCTTTTTCTGTATCGATCCCATGCTTCTTCTACTATTAATTATTTTAATGTGTGAGGTTTGAGGTTTCAATAAGCCAAGAGATACATAGTGCTTTTTTTCCCAATAGATACATAATTACAGAGTGCACTTCTTAAGAACCCACAATTTCCAAACCTCGAACTAAATAAATTGTGCCGAGGACCACAATCTCCTCTTTTCAAATCTTCTCAATTAATTCATACACATCCATAAAGAAGAGATACACCCTATCAACTGTTAATCTTGAACAATCTACCAGCATAAATTCTAAAACAAAAAATAATTCAATTGGCTGGAAATTAAGGTTGCAGTACTGTAGATTATCTATAGAGCGTTTAGAAATGCTGTGGCTTACCTGTGATAAATGCTCCTTGTCCCCATATAATGCCTTGTTCTGTACAAGCAAGTTGGCTTCTTTTGCCTGAAATAGCAAGTCTAAGTAAGATAGGCTGTAACCAGAGTCATACTATTTACTCAAAAGAGTTAATACACTAAAACAGCACAGATTAGAATGTTGCAGGAGACCTTTAGCATTCTAAAACGATCGCCTAGTGGGGAAAGGCCCTCAAGGATACTACGAGCTAGATAATCATATGAGCGTGCATGTTTAAAGAAATGGTGCTTGAGAAGCTTCTCCGAAGA
The DNA here is from genome assembly GCA_963922005.1 of Cornus suecica. Classification (NCBI taxonomy): domain Eukaryota; kingdom Viridiplantae; phylum Streptophyta; class Magnoliopsida; order Cornales; family Cornaceae; genus Cornus; species Cornus suecica. The sequence goes on from OY998238.1 coordinate 2,126,733, forward strand.
GGGACGCTTCTTCGGATCCTTCACTAAGCAAGCAGCTACCAAGTCTTTGAAAGACTACAAAGGCAACAGATAGTCAGAACAACCAAAAAAGAATACTACAAGCTTTTGTCAAACCATATAAACCTTTGAAAATCTCTTGTCCCTTTCATAGTCAAGACCTGGTGGCGCATTTTGTAAAGTCATCAGAAGAACCTATAATCAAAAATAGAAGGGAAGAAGCATCATATAGCATACGTTATCCTACATAGGGTTTATTCATAGAATGCATATCTATAATCACCTTCATAGGTGGATACTTGGAAAATGGGGCATGTCCATGAGCAAGTTCAAGCGCTGTTATTCCAAATGACCAAATGTCTGCTCTGTTTACACAAAACTGATCTTAATGAACTTAAAATTACCAATAACAGCGTTGATATATATCAGAAAGCAAAAGTAAAAGGAATGAAACATTAAAAGAAAAGGAAAATAAAGAAACTTAGACCAGAGGCATCACCGACTCACTTAAAGTCATATCCATTCATTTGCTGCATAACTTCAGGAGCCATCCTGAGCAAACAATGCAAAATTAACAAACAGTATGTTCAAGTAAACTACATATAACCGTTCCACCGTGGACAAATTAATGATAGACAATAGGATCTCAGACAGGATAACAATGAAGGCCTGAAGAGGAAATTGTACCAGCATGGAGTTCCAACAAAAGTATTTCTCGAACGTTGCCTATCCCCAGAATCAAACATGCATGCAGATACACCAAAGTCCGCTAACTTGACAGCACCATTGGAGTCAACTAATATATTCCCAGCCTGCAAATGATTAGAAGTGTAATTTTATGCAACTAATATCAGTCATGATACAGTCGCCACAGGAAGATCACAAAAAACCCTTGAATGACATGCTTAACAATTATGACAATGAGATATGTCATGTGGCCTGTAGACATAGTGCCTACTTTCTTGAAGGGAAATGACAAATTGCAATCGTATAAGATGTTAAAATTCGCCGTCATCATCATCATCATCCTCACCTTAAACCCATATGATGGGATTAGCCACATAAATTTTCTCTCTCCAACGTTTTCTATTACATGCCATTTCGCCTGCTAGATTTAGCTTTCCAAGTCATTTTTATACCATCATCCCATGTTAATTTTTGGTTGTCCTCTCCATCTCTTTCCTTCTCCTACAACTACTCTTCCTCATTTGACTGGCGCAAATGTGCCTAAAACATCTAAATCTACTTGGAATAATTTTCTCACCAACCAGTCGTACCCCTATCTTTTCTCTCACCCGTTTGTTAGTGCTCATATGTCTTCTAGTCATTCCATTCATTAATCTTAAAATTCTCAGTTAAGGCTACATTTAGGCATTGTTCTTGTTTCTTTTGTAAGGCATAACATGTCGCTCCATACAACATCATCGGTCTTATCACGGTTTTATCGTCTTTTTGTTTTAACTTTGGGATATTCTTTTATCACATATCCATGTTTAAAGTAATCAGAGAAAATGTAAAACCGCCCTAAATACTTCCCACGGACACTACATATTCACACCATTTGGAGTTACATGCCACATTTGCTAGTGAAGGCACTAAAATATAATGCATCTGAACATGATAGCAAAAACCAATTGAACAAGTAAAAGAACCAAACGATATAATAATACCTTCACATCTCTATGAATGTGCCCATGGGCATGAAGATAAACAAGAGCTTTAAGAACCTCCCGCAACAATGTAGCAATAACAGGCTCTTCAAAACCTTCTGGGTAAGCCGACTTCATTATATGCAGGCATGATCCCCCAGCCATGTACGGCATCACAACCCAAAGGTTGTGACCCGTAGTGAATGAGCAATGTGCTCGTAATAAATTTGGATGATCAATCAATGTCATCGTCTGCACCTCTCGTCGTATACCATCCTGGATAATTGACAAAGAAAAAACATTTACTATGACAGTAAGTCGGGGATATAACAATTAACACGGAACTCTTGATGGACAATACTAAACTTCAGGCAAGCATCAACACCATATGCATATGCATATAATTTATCAGCCAAGTCATTCCAACTGAGGAAAAGAAATTTCCCCAGGAACAAATTTCTTGCAAAAGTTTAGTGTGTGGCAGGAAAACATCAAACACAAGCACAGATTATGTTTGAATAGGAAGGTGTAGCTTATATTCTTGCGCCGGAAATAAGTGAATAGTAATGTGCAGAGCAGTATAACCTATTCACAAATACATGAAAACTATAGAGAAAGCCAACGACGAAATGTACTAAGAAGCAGATATAACTTTAAATAGCAGCTAAAGAGGATCCAACATACCAAGTCATTATTACACTTTTCCAGGTCAAGAACCTTGATAGCCACAGTCTCATTAAGTGGAACGCAGAGAGCCCTATAAACAGAGGCACTGACGCCTTCTCCAACTTCTTCGTACAACTTGTAAGCATTTGCATTAACAGGAAATCTTTTCTCTGAGACCTGTTCCATGTTTACTTCCTATATCATACCATCAAAACATTCCTTTCTCTCAGATGTTCCAGAGAACAAGAATAAAATTTGTACGGGGAAGGTGAGAATCAAATTATTGGGAGGCATTTTCCAATATGGTAACATCTTCCTTCAGTTCAGTACAAAATTTTACTTAAATCCAGTGACTTCATTAAGTAGACCTTTTACTGGAAATTTTCTAGCACATAGAACCACTTAAATTTTAGAAGTCCAGCTGACCTTGAGAATCCTCCAACAACACTAGCAGATACACTCACAGTACACAGCGAAATTATCTCATCTAGCTCTTTTTATCAAGTAGACCAAGCACAAAGAACCAAGAAATAAGAGTAAGCCCAGAAGCACTACAGCCTGTCTATGCACTTATATTGGTACTCTGTTCTGACAGTGAATAGAAACTTGGGGCAAATCAGACCTGCCCAGATGCGAACTTCCGTACCAAGATTGTCTGATTTCAATACAACCAATTCTAATACGGAACTTCAACAAAAACTTGAAGAGCAATACACCTGCCAACAAAAGCTGAATAACCAACAGGCCTGGGCAACCAAAACAGATAATTATTTGCAAATAAACGAAGTAGGCAATAGGCAATGTACTACGAAGGTAAGAAACAAAGTAAACCATTCCACGAAACTGATTTATAACCCAGTATAAAAGGCACTGCATAGAGTTTAAAACAGAAAATATAATTAGTCTGTTCATAATACTAGCTGTGAATATTAGAACTTAAGCAAAATAGACACAACCGGGCAAGCTTTGATGCCCCTACTCCCAACAAGTTGCTGGTCGGAAAGAAGTAAGTAAGTTGGTCCTCGTTTGGTCATAAGGATTCCTACCACTCAGACATCAAATAAAAGAACTACAAGAGAATCGTTCAAATGGGTTTCTCAATCTCCAACCACCAAAGGAGGAGGAGCAGCCACAGTCATGGGGCTTCAATCACTGGCAAGTGGACATCCACCCATTGAAAAAAGGAAAATGTGGATGCCACTAATGAGAATGAAAATGAAGTTCACATGGAAACAATTCATTGCTAATTGGCATCATTGAATACTTTTATCTTTTTTAACTTTGTTTTCTTTTGCCAAATTTAAGTTCAAGATGTTAGCGAATCTTAACATCATTTTGTTCACTATAATCACTAAGAATAATAAAATGTAATTCACCAATGTCCTATACTTCATCCTGCAAAACACAGAAGTATAAAATCACAAATACATTGCAAAACACCTAAACAACACTAAAAGAAAATCGATCAGTACAGCCTTATCTAAAGATGATTGACATATGGGGCAAGTGAAACCTTTTTAAAAAAAAAACACACATATAGCATCTCTTTTGTGTTACAATTTCAACAACAACAAAATAAATAAATCGAGGCAAGTCAACCTTAACACAGAAATTACTGGCAGCATTTTCGTATCTTATGTCCAAAGAAACAATCATCATTCAGTAACTCTTAGTAATTATATACTTTGCTTCTCACTAAGTATCCAAAAAAATTACCCAAATTCAAAAACCTTTCTTAAACTCATTTGCCACTGAAATCTGTATTGCCAAAACCACATCCAAAAAACCCTAGAAAGCTATCTGATAAGAAAAATGACTTCTTTGTACCACTTCATATTTATGAAACAACAAAAACATAGTAACAAGAACTCGATATTGCCACATTATAGAGTGAAACCCGTAACAACCATTACAAAATTGGGTGGTGCAACATTACCAATCTAATAAGAAGATCTACCTTTAAGTGTTTGAATTTATATCTAAACTTAATTTACTAAAATGCATCATTTGCCAAACATGCTCTGCAGTTGATTTAGTAATTGAAATCTGCACCTCTTGTGAATCAAAGTAATCAATTACACAAATCGAAAAACAATGAGCCAATCAAAGTTATTCTAATTCACCAAACAATAATTAAAATAAACCGATAAATTACTAAAATAATCCAAAAAAAAAACTTTGACATCGCCGAATTGGAAAATTGATTACGATAAACATAAATAAAATCATACATATAAAATTGGGGCCACGAGAGTACTGACCTAGGGTTTTGCTTCCAGCGAAGAGCTTGTTATGGCTGAAACAATCGGAACGAAAACTGAATCTGACGGCGAATTGTGGAGATGACCTTGGACTAGTCCGCCATGGACGATGATGTAAAGATGGGAAGATAATCAGATATATACCTGTGTTTATGGGATCGAATCTTCACCGTTCAAAACATACCACCATTACAAGAAAGAAAGGGGCGGAAAAAAAAAAAAAAATGAAAGCCCTTTTTTTCTATTTTAAATAAAATAAAATTATACACAGTAGGTGTTTGGTAGCAGAGAATATGAGAAAATATGATGGGAAATTTATGAGAGGGCGACTGGGGGAGGGAGGGTACAACAGCGATGCAAATTGTGGGGTGGGGGGGGCCGGCAAGAGGGTGATTTTTAGTAGAGGAATTAGAACGGTGTCGTTTGGACTTATTGTGTTATTGGCAGTTTATTATTATTTGGAGCCAGATTCAAAGGTAGTGATTGCATAACATGAGAATGATCAATCATTAGGTCAACTATCAAATAATATTCAAAATAAGAAGATTAAATCAATATCTAGAGAAATTGTAGGAAATTACCAAAATTACAAGCTTTTGTTTAAGATTACATTTTGAAAGTATGGTAGGTTAATTTGCGATTGGATCCGGAAAAAAAAGATCACATTATAATGTGTTTAAAATTTGTATTGTTTTTAAGTTTATATTATATAGCATAAGTATATTACCCAGAAACTGTTTGCAACATTGGACTACTAATTTTGTGGCAATGAGTTGTCATAATTCATACTAAAACCAAAAAAAAAACTAACTATATCTAAATTTGAAAATAATCCTATTGGAGTACTGTAATTTGTGCCTAAACCTTCTGAATATTGAATTTTATGACAGTAAGGGCATGTTTGGTAGACATGTTTTTGTGTTTGTTTATGTTTTTGTGTTTATAAATTTGTTTGGTTTAATGTTTTTGGGTTATGTGTGTTAAAAAACACTTTCTCACTTACCCAAATTTTAGGCATATTCCAATAAACATGAATTTGGTGTTTATTGGAGTGTTTCTACTGGATCCTAAACTTAAAAGTCTATTTGTATTATTATTAATAATAAATAAATTTTTTATAATAATTTATAATTATTATAAATTATTAAACATGAATTTGGTCTTACTATTTATTTATGTATTATTATTTTTCTTTCTTTATTATTTCTTCACTTTATAATATATTTTATTATTTTATTATTTATATTATTAAATTATTATATATTAATTTATAAATATATTCTATTTATTTATTTATTATTATTTCATTATTTAATTCATTTTATTTATAAATTATTTATTCATTTTTAATTATTTAAAAATATATTTTATTAATTTAATATTAATTTATTATTATTATACTCATTTTTTATTATTATTATGAAATATTTATTTGTTATTATATTTACTTATTATTTATTATTATTTTTATTTATTATTTTTATTGTATTTATTTTTTATTATTATTTATTTCATTTTGTTTATTATTTATTATTTTTATTACATTTTTAAATATGTTTTATGTAATTTATTATTTATTTTATTAATTTATTAGTATTATTTATTATTTAGTCCATTTTTATTATTATATTTATTTATTATTATTGTATTTATTTTTTATTATTATTATATTTTATTTTATTTATTATTTATATTATTAATTATTGATTTTTAATTTTTAATTTTTCAATTTCGACCCAAAAAATATCCCTACCAAACATACTTATGTTTTTGGATGAATAAACAAAAAATATGTTTTTTGTTTATTTCAACACAAACACAAACACAGCTCTACCAGGCTCTGATTTCTCTCTTTAAATTACCATAATGTCTTTATCATGGTACTACACCTAATTCGTTTTTCTAGTTGAATAGTGTCTATTATATTTACATTTATGTCTGACTTTATAAATATTTTTTAAAAGAAAAAATCAGAAATTTAATAATTTAAATAATTTTCATTAATATATTACTAGATAATATTATTTTCTTATTTAAGTAAATATTAATTTTTAGTAAGCGGATTTTAGGGGGGGGAGGGAAATGTACCTTTTAAAGCCAAATTTTATTAAACCAAATGTAAAAAGTTTAATTATAAACAATGAAGTTCTAATAATAATTCAACTAGTACATGGGAAGGTATATATAAGAAAATATATATCGATCTTAGGAGAGTTTTCCTGCTAATAACTGTGTAATTGTCGGTTTCTTTCCTAATCTCCTTTGAGTGTGGGGTGGTGTACCTATTTTAAGTGCATCAAAGGAGAAGGTAAGTACACATTATGTGTGGTGTAATATATGCAACATCATTATGTAACAAAAATATGAGTATCGCGTTCTTAATGAAACAACTTACCATCGTTTCATTTCAGGTGAATATGTATATGGGTTGAATTTACAATATAATTTGTTTTGCATGTCTTAATTTTTTGATAAAATGAGTTCGCTTATATTTTATGGTGGATTTAAAAATCACGTCATATTTTTTATTCAATGAAAGTATAAAAATATCCTTTTAAATTATTCTCACTGACACCCCCTCAAAGATAGCGTATTTTTATACAGATCCCCTCAAAAATTAATATTCCCACACGGATCCCTTAAAATTGAATTTTGTCCCACAAGGACGCCCTCCGCGTTGACACCGTTAGTAGAGGCCGTTACTTTGTTAATGTCAGATACTAACTCTTAGGTGAAATGTCCATATTACCCATAAAATGTATGAAATGACTTAAATATCCTTATAGAATAAATTTAATATACTATTTTGTCCCTAACTATAAAAAGCTAGAGACGATGAGGTCTTTTAGGGTGCATTTGGAAAGCATGTTTTGTGTATTTGTTTTCTGTTTTCAAATATAAAAATTGTATTTGTATTTGTCTTTGTTTTTTCTCATCAAAACACTAAAAACAAAAAAGTGTTTGGATCAAAATTTGTATTGAAAAATAAAATGGTATTGGTGGGCGGCGGTGACCGGCGACGGCGAGTGACTGGCGGCGGGCAAAGGCGGTAGGGCCCGACGGCGGCGGCGTCTGGCGACGACCGGAGGTAGTGGGGGCCGGCGGCGGTGACCAGTGGCGGCGGCGATGGGGGCGGTGGTACCCTAAACAGTGAAAAAACTCAAAAAACAACTAAAAGTTGTACTTGGTGTTTTCACCACTTTTATCCACTATTCACAGAAAACAGTTTTCTTGGAAAAAAAAAAGTGAACAGTAAACGCGTTTGCCAAACGTGTTTTTATTTTTGAAATGGGTGAATAGTAAAAAAACAAAACTGTTTTCGGGTTTGCCAAACGGACCCTTAGGGCCTGTTTACTAACAGGAAATATTTCTCGTTTCCTGTTTTTACTTCCTGAAATAAAGAAGTAAAAGTAAAATCTTGTTTACCAATTTATTTTTACTTTTTTGCCTTTAAGGAAACGTTTCCTCTAATTGTAAAGAAAAGAGGAAACAAGAAAAATGGTACTTCCTCTTTTTGTTTCCTCTCGCCATCAAAATGACCAAATTTCAAAGTTGTAAAATTGAGACTTTCATGTCTTTTGCACTAATAAATTTAAATATTATATAAAAATAATACATAAATTAAATAAAAATATAATAAATAAAAAATATTTATAAATAAAATAAAAATAAATGAATAAATAATAATAAACAAACAAAACAATAATAATAGATTAAATAATACATAATAATAATAATAAATAAATAATAATTATGATAAATAAAAAATACAAATAATAAATAAATGGGAAAATATCACTGACCTCCCCTGAGGTATAGCATTATTTCACGGGATACCCCTAAGTTTTCGAAATGAGCAGATACCTCCCTTGAGGTTAACTCCGGCTAACAATTTCACCCCCTCCGCCCCAAGTCAATGTTGGTCAACGAAATTTTGGATGACATCACTCTTATTTATGCCCTAAAGTGCCAAAATTACCCCTCTTAACAATGCCAACACAATTTTATATTAAAATATCCTAGATGTAAAGACCAAAATGCCCTTACATGATTCACTATAAAAACACTCCATTTCTCTCAAATTTTTACCAAACTCTATCTCTCTCTCTCTCTCTCTCTCTCTCTCTAAAGCACCAGATCACTCTCTTTCTCTCTACTGGGTCTCCATATCTCAAGGTACATATTTCATAAACATTTCTTTCAAACATCATACATATGCATAGTTTACATTTACAGTGTATTCATACATATCCAACTCAGTATATTCATAATTTCTTTCTTTTTTGTTGTTGTCTATAACCGAAATAAAAAGAATGTCTCAAACAAGCTCTAATACTTCAAGAGGTCGTGCTCGAAGGGGTCTAAGATACAACAATATATATTGTTTGTGCGGTGAAATTACGGCTATACGGGTTACACTGTCCAACACCCATAATAATAAAGGGAAATTGTATTACTGTTATGAGCTGGGAAACTGTCCGTCGTGGGATTGGTGTAACCCTATCAGCACAACCGGTTCAGAATTCATGGGAAGTGAAAGTGTTCAATTAAATGAAGAAATTATTCATCTGCAACAACAAAATGAAGTTATGGCTAGACAGTTGGCAAACTTTGAAGCACAAAAAGCACAACAGAAATTTTATATTTTGTTGTTTGCATCTTTGATGTTGTCTTTCTTCGCTCTGTTGAAAAGTTTCATGTAAGCTACTAAGCTACTACTGAATCAATGTTTTCATGTATTGCAAGAACCCTAATTTCCTGTCCTAATAAAAGTGCTTCATTGCAAGTTAGAAGCTCTATAAATTGTTGCATGCAAGAAACTTCACTTCAAACATACTTCATCACAAAGAGTAGTCAACTTGGATCATAACCTTATAGCATTCATAAATCAAATAACTTAGAAATAGAGTTTAACTTGTCCAAAAACCCAACCCAATTGTCAACACAACCTTACAATTGGAGCAGAAACCAACTTCTCCAAAAATTTAGAAATAGAGTTTAACTTGTCCAAAAACCTGCATACTATGTGAACATGCAAAAAAAATTATGACTTCTTTTTGTACTAGCCAAATCATTACAAAAAGAAGCCATAATTCATCACTGCTCCATCAAAAACCAAACCAAAAAATGTCTTCAAAAGGGTTGGAACATCATGACAGTTACCACATTGCCTGTGGAAAAAAAAAATTAAATAAATAACTGAAGATGCTACCATGACCAGTTAATTAAAGCAAAACAATGCCCAAAAGCTTACCCTATCAGAAGATGTCTCTGCAACAACATTACTTGTTCCAGGAATAGGTTGAGAGCTACTAACACCCCTTCCAGTTATAGCAGACTGAATATGTAAAAAAAATCAGTTAATTTGGATGATTGCAAAAATGGATACATTCTAAAAAAATTACTTCAGCAGATTACAAAAACAAACCTGAGTTATGCTTGAAGTTGCACCAATCTGGGACTGAGACATGGACACATTCGTAGTTGCATTGGTGGGCTGTGAGGTTCCCCTTTTGAAGTTTTGAGAAGGACAAGTCCTTTTGTTATGTCCAAAACTCTTGCAAATGGTGCATCTAACTGTCATTGATCTCCTCATCTCACTTATCCTTGCAACTGGTTCATCAGCCTCTCTTCTTCTAACCTTCTTGGGACTACCAGGTTTTCTATGAGGTGGAGGAGGTTGAAGAGGATCACCTTGAGCAGACTGCCATAGCTTATAATCTGGAATTGGATGTATCATTTTTCCATGGGCTTCAAGATAGGCATTTGTTGTAAATTTTCCATCACAATACAACTCAACATTCATCCTCTTATAAGTCATTGCTGCAGCATCATGCTTACAAGGGATGCTAGAAATCTGCCAAGCCCTACATATGCAACTCCTAGCACCAAGGTCAATGACTGTTGCCCTACCTTTATCCATTACCTCAAATTCATCCCCTCCAGCAAAGATCACAAAACACTGTCTTGATTGCTCCATTACTTGGTTCAACCTTTTTCTGATATTAGGAGTCACCATTGTTTCCCAACTACATGCCACCTCATACCTCTTTTGAATCATTCCCATTAATTGCATCTTAATCCACTCTAGCATACCCAAAATGGTATTACCTCTCTGTGCACCCACCCAATTATTAAATGATTCACTCAGATTATTAGTTACATGATCATTCTTCACATTCTCATCAAATGCATGCCTAGACCATGAAGCAACTGGGAGTTCCATTAAATGGTTATACCCTTCTTGTGACATATTCCTTATATGTGGCATGGCATCTTCAAATTCAGGCATGTTATAGGCTCTTACAGCCTTCCAAAAGTATTTCATAATCAACAAACCAGGGTACTTATTTTTGAAATTATTAAATAAGTGTCTACAACAGAATCTATGGTTTGTAGTAGGGAATATGTCAGACATTGCAGAGTCCAAGCCCTATACAAAGTTAAAACAAAGTTTTAAATATTTCATGAAAGTGTTAAAACAGAAATTAAAAAAATTAAAAAAAAAGAGAGAAAAATGTGAACTACCTTTTGTTGATCAGACATGAAAGTCCATTGTATCCCATGCAATTCAGTTCCAATCATTGTCTGCAAATGTGTTAGGAAAAAGCCCCAGCTATCTCTTCATTCACTTGCAACTACAACATATGTCAATGGAAAAAGACCATTGTTTCCATCAAGGGCAGTGGCTCCAAGTAGAACACCTCCATATGGTCCCTTTAAATGACATCCATCTAGACCAATAAATGGTCTACACCCTTTCTTCAAACCAGTTGCAAGTGCATCCAAGCAAATGAATATTATGTTAAACACATGATTATATATTAGATCTGGCCTACTTCTCTTAATTATAACCAAGCTCCCTGGATTAGTTCTATCAAGCTCAATTGCATATGAGGGCAGCAAGGTAAATGCCTCAGCATGATTACCCTTAAGATAATCAAGTGCCTTCCTCTTGGCTCTATATAATTGCATCCTACTAGGCTTTATTCCATATTCTGTTTTCACAACAGCTTTGAGTGAGCCTATTTTCATTTCAGGATTCTCCCTAATCCTATCAGCAAACTTACTAGCTATCCAGGTTGATGTGGCTTCTTTGGATGTGTTCTCCTTCACACAAGTGTGTTCTTTGAATATTTTTTTAATTTGATAAGTTACATTGTCAAAGAGAGGAGAGGCATGAACCCTCCAGTAACAACCAACAATAGCACAATGAACACACACTCTTTCTTTTTTTCATTTTTATCTCTCACAAGTTTGAAACATTCATGCACTGTATAGTCCCTTAAGACATCCCTAAAATGCTTCACATTTTCAAAAAGATGGCCTTTCTCAAGCTTAATTTTCTCACCTGGGAGTCTGTGAAACTCTATCCCATGCAATATTTGCCCAAAGGCTTTACCCCTAGCTCTATCTTCTTTACTAGTCTTACCATCATCACTTGATTCTTCACCACACTCATCTCCAGACCCATAATCAGATAATCCATCATCACTGTTTATTTCAACACCCCTTAAAGGTGTTTCATCTTCTAGTTCAGTGTCACTAGATTCTAGTTATCCCCATGCTACATCCTCATCACTAAACCCATATATGTAGTCTTCATCTTCAGAATCATCCATATCAGGCCAACCCTCACCATCACTATCTTCAGACCTCTCACCAGCCATCTCCCTAGAGCTCTCACCAACCACCTTCTATTTACCAACCCTCTGACCACCACCCATGTTACCAACATCTTTATCAACTACAAGACTCTCACCATTTTCATTTACCATGTTTAGAGTTTCAACACTATCTAGAACAACATGAACATGAATAAATCTTTGATAAGGACTTGCATGCAACCTAAAAATCTCTAATATGTCACTGTCACTTTGAACAATTTTTTTCCACAACTGTTAGGCAACACACAGTACATGGTAATGGTCACTCCTATCTGTGAAGGTAAATACTCTAAACAGACTTGTAAAACAACATCCATCATATCAATATAGCAGTATCTATCAGGATCAACATTGTAAATTGCTTTCTTACTCTTCTTGTAGTACACAATAATATCATGCACGAGATCATCCATCTGTTTAGAAGTCAAACAAGCATATCTAAGCATTTTTCACAACCAAAACACATACATAATTATCACTGTTTACTAGACATGCATGACAAAAACAAAAATATCAACCACAAAATGATGCCTATAATACATATCAGAAAGAGAGAGAACCATATCTAAATGTACGATTATATTTGACATGCTTGAACCATTTCTAATTCTTTTTTCCCAAAAAAAAAAACAAATCAAAGTCACAAGAATAAAGCAAAAAATTCAAAATGTCCACGAAATCGTTAAAAGGCAAAAGATCTGACCACCAAAAACCCTAAAACAACAACAAAAGTGGGCCGAAATTTAAACATTCAAAAAACCCTAAAAATATGATCATATTACACATGCATCATGATATTTTGACAAACCGAAACCCTTAACACAGAAAACCCTAACCCAACAACAAAAAAATCCTAAAAAAGTTTCAAAATCTGATACGTACCTTCACAATAGATAATTTCTTCAGAAATATGCAAAGATCTACAAGAGATAGACGAAAGCCCCAAATTTTATCTCTACCTCGCTGTGAAAAACACAAATCAACGACCGTCACATGAAGGATTTGAATATCAACGTCAGAAAATCCAAGAAAGAAAATCAGAAATGAAGAAACGAAAACATCTTGGACTGGTCATGAAACTTACATCAAGGATTCAATTTTGTTTGTGACCGAAAAAGAAATGGGTTCGATCAAACATTGGATTCAATTATGTGGATGAGAGAAATGATAGAAGAAGAGAAGATAAGTCCATTTTTTTGGTTTTGCTCTCTTAGAAATGATAGAAGTCTGTATCTTTTTTTTGTGCAAAAAGTAGAGTTGATAAGGGTGGCAGGTGAAAAGGCCCTTTAAGGTTTCTCTTCCCGCTCAAACCTATTGAGGGTAGCAAAGTAATTTCGCTTCACAAAATATCTTCACCTAATATTGCATATTTTATTGGGGAACATAGGAAGGGCTGTTTTGTAATTTCACCTTTTCACCGGACCATAAATGGAGCTCCGATCCAACCAAGGGAGGTATCTGATATTTTTGAAAACTTACGGGTATTCGTGCAATAATGTTATACCTCAGGGGTGGTCAGTGATATTTTCCCTAAATAAATTAAATATTTGTATAAATTAAATAAAAATATAATAAATAATAAATTAAACAAAATATATTTATAAATTAAATAAAAATAATGAATGAATAATAATAAAAATAATAAATTAAATATTTTTATAAATTAAATAAAAATATTTAAATAATAAATAATAAATTAAATACTATACAAAATTAATAATAAATAAATAAAACTTATGATAAATAATAAATAATAATAAATTAATTAAATATTTTTATAAATAAAATAAAAATATAATAAATAAAAAATATTTATAAATAAAATAAAAATAAATGAATAAATAATAATAAACAAAATAAACAATAATAAAATAGATTAAATAATACATAATAATAATAATAAATAAATAATTATTATGATAAATAAAAAATACAAATAATAAATAAATTAAATATTTTTATAAATTAAATAAAAATATAATAAATAATAAATTAAACAAAATATATTTATAAATTAAATAAAAATAATAAATTAAATATATTTATAAATTAAATAATAAATAATAAATTAAATAATATACAAAATTAATAATAAATAAATAAAACTTATGATAAATAATAAATATAAATAAGAAATACATATAATAAATAAATAAAAAGTAAGAACAAAAAAATTTTAGTAAACATAATTTCTGTTTTTTTTTTGTTTTTTAAAAAAATTAAAATTTAGTAAACAAGATTTTACTTTCTGTTTTTCTTGAAGGAATCAAATTATGATTCTACTTCTTCAAAAAACGGAAACATGAAATATTTTCTGTTAGTAAACACCTTTCTTCACAGTACCAGATTCAAATCATTTAGGCCTTGCTTGGTTCGTAGTCCGGTCTCATGTGATCCGGTCTCATAATGGTTTTTTTGGGACCGGACACTGTTTGGCAACACGGTTCCAAAAAAACAAGGACCACTTGAGACCAAAAGGGGTAATTTGAGACAACCAAAAATAATGGTCTTAAGTGATCTCAAATACAATTGTCTTAACACATGGGGCCATAAAATTTGAAAAATATATATAAAATTAAAAAATATATATAATTTGAAAATAATATATAAAATTAAAAAAATAATATAAAAAATTTGAAATAATGTATAAAATTTGAAATATATATATAAAATTCAAAATTAATATATAAAATGCAAAAAATATATTTAAAATTTGGGAAAATAAAAAATTCCAAAATAATAGAAAAAATAAAAAATAATGTATAAAATTCGAAAATAATATATAAAATTTGAAAAATAATGTATTAAATTCAAAATATATATATAAAAATCAAAATTAATATTTAAAATTTTAAATATATATATATAATTTAAAAAATAATATATAAGTTTTGAAAAATAATATAAAAAATTTAAAAATAATATAAAATTCAAAAATAATATACAAAATTAGATATATATATATATGTGAGAAAATATAAAAAAAAATTGAAAATAATATAAAAAATCAAAAATAATATATAAAATTGAAAAATAATATACAAAATTAGATATATATATATATTTGAGAAAATATAAAAAAATTGAAAATAATATAAAAAATCAAAAATAATATATAAAATTAAAAAATATATATAAAAATTTAAAATAATTTATAAAATTCTAAATATATATTATTTTTGAATTTCTTATATTATTTTCAATTTTTTTATATTTTTTCAAATTTTATATATTTTTCATACTTAATATATTTTTTGAATTTTATATATTATTTTTTTTATTTTCCAAATATAAGACCAAACAGTTTGAATAAGACCATAATACCAGACAGCTTTACCAAATAGACTTTCAAAACAATACCCAGATAAGAGCAGACTAGACCGGACCAGAGAAAACCAGACCAGATAAGACCAGACCGGACCACCTACCAAACGGTCCCTTCGGCTAGAAATCCAAACCCACCCAGATGCAAGAAGAATGGGTCTCTCTCTACGGCGCGTCATGAGTCCCACGCAATAGCCTCAGATCTGACTCAAACGCTACCCAAGACGACGACGACGACAATTTCCGACCTGTTGCTTGTCAGAGGCGGCGAAGAAGGCCACAACGGCATCCCTTTTCAATTCTCTAGCCGATCAGCTTCTTAAACACACAAATAATGGATGAGAAGGAGATTTTCAAGCTTGGTTTCAGATCAAAACATGTGTTTACCAATGATGATCTAGTATGAAAAGGTTATTTGAATATCCGAGTAATGGCGATGATGGAGAGGCTATTTGAATATCCAAGTATAAAATCATATCCTTCTATGTTTGGGGCCTCAAACTATATATCAAATCCATCAACATATGTGATATATTCAATACATATATGTATATATATATATGTGCTTATATATGTATGAAAGAAGAATATGTTCATTGAGAGAGAATCTAGGATTTTTGACTTGGGATGTTTTGGGAAAAGGTCTGGGGGTATAAAGGTCATAACAGAAAAAATATTTTATTAATTTTTTAAAAAATTATATTAAGGGGCAAATGAGTAATTTTTTAATAAAATGTTAGTAAAGCTAACTGTTGTGTCTCAAGAGGTCTGTGTGGGAATATTAATTTTTGAGGGGTTCATGTGAAAATATACTATCTTTAAGGGGGTATCAGTGAAAATAACCCAAAAAAAAATACAAAAATATCTTTGTGTCATTGATATATGCTGTTTATTTTATTTTATCATCACCCAACACAATAATAAATGAAAATAAATTTATGAAAGGGGCACACCTAATTGCATGGAGTATTAGTCATGGGAAGGAAATATCTCAATGGCCAGTTAGTCGCCTCCCTCTCTTTTGCATGAACCAATTTCTACAAGATTCAAGGTTTGAATTATAAGGAGCTAAAGTTTTTTATTTTTTAAATTCAGATAACAAATCCACACCCGTAATAACTAATATTTTACAAGAAGTTAAACCCTCCTTCATCTTCTGCTAGATGGTGAAAAGCACCGTTTTTATATACTAACTTAGATTAATTTATATTTAAAAAAACAATATATATAGTTAATCAAATGGATATGACAATGACAAAATCTACTAATTTAGATTGGGCAAATGGCGCAAACCTTTGAATAGTGTGCAGAAAATCCTCCTATGTTTTAATTTGTGTAGACAAGCCCCCATGACTTGGCAAAAGTTTGTATATTCATCCACATGAGATATATTTTTCTAAAATTCCAAAATATCATTGCTCAATTACCTAACTACCCTTGTTACAAATGTTGGATCGGTGAAATAGATCTAGAACCCAAATCGCATCTTTCTCTCTTTAAAACTCTCATTCTCTATATAAATCTACATCACACCCATAGTCACACCCATAGTGTTGTTTCATATACTCTATCACCTCTAAAATCCTAAAACCAAATAAAATCTAGAGATTTAGTGTAATTGAGTTTTATTTTTTCTCTCCATAAAATGGAATTTTCAAAATTAGAGGATGTTGATTGTTGAGAAGAGGGATGGAGGGAAGATTAACAATATAATGACCCAGAAAAACCTACAAAAAACATAATTATGATCACAAACTATAGAAAAATATGATTAAGACTAACAAATTTACCATTAGAATCTAAAAAATTGATCTTTTTGTTAACTAGATATTTAAAGGAGATAATTTTTGCTATCGGAATGTTTTAAGAAACAAAAAAATTACAATAAACCTCAGACACATTAATTTCATACCTTGATGAAGCAACCTCAAGTAGGTTCGACCTGTAAACAGGGTCTTGAAGCTAACCACACCTCAGAATATGGATTACTCATCACTGGTTTCAATCACTCACATAAAAAAAAGTACACACGCTAAAGATGTCAGATAAGGAAAAGCTTATATATATGCAATTATATAAGATATAATTACACGCAAACATATATACAGATATATACATGCAATTATATTTTCAATTCTATATAAAAAATCAAAAAGGGCTCAGAGAATCAGCTTTTTCTATCAAGAATTTTCAGAAGCAGAACTGACATTTTTAGTTGTGCAATCATCACTGCCACTATTGCAAATACATAAAACCATCAATTATAACTTATAAGCCATACAACATAAACACATATAAATACAATAAATAAGTCTTTTCACATTTAAGCATTCTTTTTTTAAAGGGTAAAAAGCTTAAAAATTGCCTCAAATTTACTCTTTTTCTCTAGTTTACTCTTTTTCTCTACTATACATCCTCAATTAAATTTAGCCCTCTAAACTTTCATTTTTTTTGTACCATGGGCTTGCCCTCCAAACTTTTTATATTTTCACCTTACATTTAACTCTCTTATAGGTAGGGCTACACACAAAACCGAAGAATCGAACCGAAACCGGCGGTTTGGTTCGGTCTTAAGGTTGTTCGGTTCGGTTCCGGTTCTCAAAATTAAAGAACCTATTTTTTAGGTTCGGTTCCGATCCTTAACAACATAGAACCGGACCGGAACCAAACCGGTTATATATATATATATATTTTTAAAAGTTATTATTAGATAAATAATGTATAATTTTAAAATTTTAAAATGAGATGTATAAATGTATCACTAATTCACTAATATAAGTAACATGTGAATGACATTTTTGAGTCAAGACTTCTAGTAGCTTGGGCATTAATTATGAAAACCCCATATATTTTCCTCATTATTTGTTGGCCTTTGCCCATTTATTATTGAGAAACATCGTTGCCCCTTTTTAAAAACATGCAAGTGATATTGTTTTGGTTTTAAGAAATCATGACATTGAGAAACCTTAGTTACCTCATTGGCTTCTTTTTTTTTATAAATAAAATAAAAATACTCACTGTCCATTTTTGTCGTTGTAGATTATGGGGGTTGCATTCTAAAGAGTTTTTTGTTTTGAAGTGAAGACTGGTAGCCGTACCAATTCAAGGATGTCTTTTTCTTTTTTTCTTTTTAACCATGAAATGCAATTTTTTGCTTTTTTAGATGACATGTTTGAATTCCTGGAATTGTAATTTCAAAATGATTACTTTCATTACACTAACTATCATTTTATTTTGGGTTTGTAATAGACTAATAGTTGAAATACTCTATAATTTGGATTATAATTATGTTTTGTTTTGAAATTTTTTATGTTTTTTAAAAGTAATAATAGGAACCGAAACCGAACCGAAAAGGATGGTTTGGTTTGGTTCGGTTCCTTGTATTAATGGTTCGGTTCCGGTTCTCATTTTTAAGGAACCGAAAATAATGATTCGGTTCCGGTTCTGATCGGAACTGGGACCGAACCGGACCGTGTGCAGCCCTACTTATAGGTAAAGTAAAAAAAATCAATTTACCACAATTCTATTATATAATATTATCCTACCCTTACTATTATATTTCTTAATTCTTTAAATTAAAAAAATATTATTTCTTTTAGTTAAAATATTAATTATATCATTTATCTTTAATGTATTAGACTAAATATACTCTCAAATGCTAAAAATAAATAAATTATAAGTTCTAATTATTTTATTTTTAAATCAATTAACTTGTTATTAAATTTTAGTTTGATTTAAATCATAAAACTCATTATCCTAATTAATTTTTTTATGCCAAATGAAAATTTATTTTCATAAAAATATATTCATAAATAAATCACAAATTACTTAATAATAAACACATGTTAATTTTCTCATGTTATATATATAGATATAGATAGTTCATTTGTTAATTTTCTCATGTTATATATATATATAGTTCGGTTTAGCATGTACTTTACATGCTAAATCGATCATCAATGCATATAAAATTTGGAAATTTCATAAAACCTACCAAATGTATGGACATGCACTCAAATGCCCTAATTATATATTTAACCAAAGAACCTACCAAGTTTCCATCCAACACAAGATAATGAACACTCAAATAATAAGAAACGAATAAAACTCATTATCGAAAAGAAGACAGAGACATTAAAAAAATTATAATATCCAAATCTGAAACCCCATGTACTGAAAATCGTATCATGTAATTGGACATAATTCTTGTTCCTCTCACATCCCCTGTCTATCATCTTCCAAATTATACAACACTTGATTTTGTTTTTTTTCCCAAAAAATTATAGAAAATCAATTAAAGGGATACCAATTAAACATTTAAATCTTTAAAGAATACATTTGCAACCACCATTTTGTTGTCTATTTATGTGTGTACAAAAGGCACTGAAGTCATTTTCTAGAAAAATGCTTGGTGTTTTAGTGATGGTCTTTCTTTCTCAGTAATAGCTAATTTTGACAAAAAAATAAAAATAAAAACTTAAGTAGACAATTGCTTTAAACATCTATAGAAGCTAAAACCCAGAAAACCAAAGCTAGTATCAAAGAATAAGAGATAACAAGAGACATACCGATGAGAGTTTTTTTAGTAGAAATCTTCAGTATACTTATTTTCTCATGTTATACATATAGGGATTGCAATTTGCCCCGCCCCGCCACGTTTATAACGGTTTTGGGTGCCCCGTTTATACTATATGGGTGCGGATGAAGTTGGGGAAAAAACTCTCACATAAACGGGATGGAAGCGGTTTTAGCTGTCCCCACCGCGTTTAGACATATTAGAATAAAAATTAAGTGTAACCCACTAAATCTAAATTTTATTTTTGTTGTTGTCTAGATTGAAGTGAATGTAATATTGAACAAACTTCTTTGTTGTTGTTATTTTTTGTAAAATGTATTATAATTTGGACTGTTGGATAATTTGATATTTATTTAGTTTCTATAATCTTGAATTTCGTATTTTAAGTATATGATTTTGTGGAATTGTTTAATTTTAAAGTGAAATATTCAAAAATTTCAGTTGCTAGCGGGTACCCGCGGGCACCCAACTATTTTAAAAAACCCAACAGGGACGAGGACGGGATGACCTCCCACCCCGTTTAGCCAATTTTGGGCAGGGATGAGGTGGGGGTTACTTAACGGTTGTTGGGGCGGGACAAGGTACACCCACCTAGAACCGCACCCGTTGTCATCCCTATATATATATAACATGAGAAAATTAACAAGTGTTTATTATTAAGTAATTTGTGATTTATTTATGAATATATTTTTATGAAAAGAAAGTTTCATTTGGCATAAAAAAATTAATTAGGATAATGAGTTTTATGATTTAAATCAAACTAAAATTTAATAACAAGTTAATTGATTTACAAATAAAATAATTAAAACTTATAATTTTTATTTTTTTAACATTTGAGAGTATATTTAGTCTAATACATTAAATGTAAATGGTATAATTAATATTCTAACTAAAAGAAATAATATTTTTGTAATTTAAAGAATTAAGAAATATAATAATAAGGGTAGGATAATATTTTATAATAGAATTGAGGCAAATTGATTTTTTGTACTTTACCCTATAAGAGGGTTAAATGTAAGATGAAAATATAAAAAGTTTGGAGGGTAATACCATGGTGCAAAAAAAATGAAAGTTTAGGGGACTAAATTTAGTTGAGGGGGTATATTAGGGAAAGAAAGTAAACTTGAATGATTTTTTAAGCTATTTATCCTTTTTAAAATAATATAAAATAAAAGTTGAGGGTAAGCTAGTAATTTCCCATTTCAGTCACTAGAGAAAAGGGTTTGGAGGGGTGTATTCGCCCACTTTTCAAAGTATATGGGGGTTTTCTGCACACTTTTCAAACTACATGAGGGTTTGCACCATTTGCCCAATTTAGATTATATATAAGTTATACTATAGCTTAAGACTGATAATTCGTGTCGATGGGTCATGTTCGTGTCAGGTTGAGATCGTTTCGTGTCGAAAAAAACCTGGTTAATATACGTGTCAAATATGTTCAACCCTAACCCAACTCACAGGTTATCCGTATCGACTCATGTAATCTATTTAGCCTATTTATTATAATATATTAAATTAAATTTGACACAATTCAACACAAAACAAACTATTTAACCTATTATTAATAAAATTGAATTGAATTTGACACGATCCAGTAATAGTTTATTGAAATATTTCAACATATGACTAACTAGAGAAGAGAACAAAATAAAAATAAATATAATCATGTCCAAAGTATCGTGTTCGGATCGACTCTTATACAATTTTAACTTTTTATGGTCAATCCTAATTCTTTTAATTCATGTTATATTATCGTATCTCGTCTCATTTTACCATAGCTGATCAAAAGGACATGACAAGGACAAAATCTATTAAATAAATATCTGTAGTAGAGCTGAGGTCACCAAATGGGTAACTCCCTCGTTATTGACAGGCTTCGGGCATGTTTACTAACAGGAAATATTTCCTGTTTCCGTTTTCTGAAGAAGTAGAATTATATTTTTGATTCCTTAAGAAAAACAGAAAGTAAAATCTTGTTTACTAAATTTTGATTTTTTTCAGAAACAAAAATAAAAAACAGAAATTATGTTTACTAAAAAAATTTTGTTCTTCCTTTTTATTTATTTATTATATGTATTTCTTATTATTATTTATTAATATTTATTATTAATTTTGTATATTATTTAATTTATAAATATATTTAATTTATTATTATTAATTCATTATTTTTATTTAATTTATAAATATATATATTTTAATTTATTATTTATTATATTTTTATTTAATTTATAAAAATATTTAATTTATTTATTATTTGTATTTCTTATTATTTTTATTATTTATTTATCATAATTATTATTTATTATTATTATTATGTATTATTTAATCTATTTTATTATTGATTATTTTGTTTATTATTATGTATTATTTAATCTATTTTATTATTGTTTATTTTCTTTATTATTATTTATTCAGTTATTTTTATTTAATTTATAAATATATTTTGTTTTATTTATTATTTATTATATTTTTATTTAATTTATAAAAATATTTAATTTATATATTATTTGTATTTCTTATTATTTGTATTTTTAATTTATCATAATTATTATTTATTTATTATTATTATTATGTATTATTAATCTATTTTATTATTGTTTATTTTGTTTATTATTATTTATTCATTTATTATTATTTTATTTATAAATATTTTTTATTTATTATATTTTTATTTTATTTATAAAAATATTTAATTTATTTATTATTATTTATTATTTATATATAATATTTAAATTTATTAGTGCAAAAGACATGAAAGTCCAAATTTTACAACTTTAAAATTTGCTCATTTTGAAGGCGTGAGGAAACAAAAAGAGGAAGTACCATTTATCTTGTTTCCTCTTTTCTTTACAATTAGAGGAAACGTTTCCTTAAGGGAAAAAATAAAAATAAATTGGTAAACAAGATTTTACTTTTACTTCTTCACTTCAGGAAGTAAAAACAGAAAACATGAAATGTTTCCTGTTAGTAAACAGGGCCTTCATGTTTACGGGCCTGACATTGATACTGTAATCTCGGGCCCACAAACATATGGTGAACGTGCCTGTTGGGGCCCAACAGGCCCATGTTTTGTGCTCACATAGGCCATGTTTAGTAGGCGCTCTTTTTGGTCTAGTCTGGTCCGGTTTGGTCTGGTCTAATCTGATATGGAAAAGTCTGTTTGGTAAGCGGTCTGGTTTTACTATTTATTTATTATTTATTATAATATTTATTTATGTATTATTTATTTCTTTATTTATTATTTCTTCACTTTATAATATATTTTATTATTTATATTATTAAATTATTATTTATCAATTTATATATTAATTTATAAATATATTATATTTATATATTAATTTATAAATATATTATATTTATTTATTATTATTTCATTATTTAATTCATAAATTATTTATTCATTTTTAATTATTTAAAAATATATTTTATTCATTTAATATTAATTTATTATTATTATACTCATTTTTTATTATTATTATGAAGTATTTATTCATTATTATATTTACTTATTATTTATTATTATATTTATTTATTATTATATCTATTTATTATTTTTTATTATATTTATTTATTATTATTATTTATGTCATTTTATTTATTATTTATTATTTTTATTATATTTTTAAATATGTTTTATGTAATTTATTATTTATTTTATTAATTTATTATTATTGTATTAATTTTTTATTATTATTATGTTTTATTTATATTATTAATTATTCATTTTTAATTATTTATAAATATATTTTATTATTTATTATTATTATATTCATTTTTTATTATTATTATTTATTTGATTTTGTTTATTATTTATTATTTATATTTTATTTTTAAAATATGTTTTATTTAATTTTTTATTATTTATTCATTTTTAATTATTTATAAATATATTTTATTAATAAGACCAAACCGGACCACCAGGAACCACCTTTTTTTTTGTCTGAAATGAGGTCATTTTGGTCTGATTTGGTCTTACTTGGTCTAACCAAAAATTTGGGACCAATGCTACTAAACACGGTCTGGTCCCATAAAACGCAAGACCAGACCAGAGCACATAGGACTAGACCACCTACCAAACAGGGCCATACTTGTGTATTTTAAGAATTCTTATCCAATTAGGGCCCGTTTGAAAAATGGTCTGGTCTGGTTTTGTCTGGCTATATTGGTCTTCATTGGTCTTGACTGGTTTTGTTTGGTCTTATGTGGTTTTGTAAAGAGTAGTGGTCAGCGGGGCCCATCATGAATTATATATATATATAGAAAGAGAGAGTAAAGAATAGTCGTCAACGGGCCCACCATGAATTATATATATAGATATAGAAGGGTAATTTGCACTAACACCCCCTGAGGTTTGGTTTTGCTTGCCATGACACCCCAAATGACCAAAATACCCTTCATAAAATTCGAAAATATTAAGGATAATGTGAAATGACCTTTATGCCCCAACCCCAAATATATAAAATTTTGAAAAACATATATATAAATTCGAAAAAATATATAAAATTAAAAAAAATGTATAAAATTCGAAAACAAATATTTAAATTTTGCAAAAAATATATCAAATTAGAATAAAATATATAAATTTCAAAACATATATATAAAATCAAAAAAAAATATAAAATTCGAAAATATATATATAATTTGAAAAATATATAAATTCGAAAATATACATATTTTTTGAAATGATTATATGTTTTTCGAAATTATATAATTTTTTGAATTTTGTTTTTGAAAATATATATATTTTGAATTTTTTTTTTGAAATATATATATATTCAAATTTATATATTTTCGAAATATATATATATTTTGAATTTATATGTTTTTGAAAATATATATAGATGCAAACCTCAGGGGGTGTTAGTGCAAATTATCCTATATAGAAAGAGAAAGTAAAAAATAGTGGCCAGCTGTAAAGACATAAAAATGCTCAATACTATTTCGAATCCTCTTATTAATTTTCGGATTCCCTTTATATACATTTTCTAAATGGGCTTTATTACTGGATTCATAGGAAACTTGCTGGCCCAGAAGCTTGATGGGCCTGATGACAAATGGGCTCTGGTGGGCCTGATGACAAATGGGCTCTGGTGGGCCTGATGAAAAATGGGCTCTGATGGGCCTGATGACAGATGGGCTCAGCTGGGCTGGACATTTCCACTCTTACACGGGCCCTATCCTTTGTGATGGGTCGTCGATCTTCCTGGCCCATTAAAAAGGATACAGAGTGGGGATGAGATACATCACCCCTGATCGGGGTGACGTGACTGACGAAATTAATATGACGGTTGTACAATCATTGCAACGTTTGAAATTCGTGGTCCGGGTGGCCTCGGTAGGCGAAAAGGGAGGCTGTGGAGGCGCACGTGAAGTGAGATGACGCTTCGGTTCCCAAGCGCACGGCTTTTCAGGCCCCCCTGAGATTTCTATAAATAATGACTGCAGTGCTATGGATTCATTCCGTTTCACAATTTAAAAAATTCTAGAGAACTCCCTGCACTTGAGATCTTGACTTATCGTTGCCAGAGTCCACCTTCTCTCTCAGGAAAGCGTCATAAATCCTTCGGGATTCATCTTAGAGTAAGTTATTTCTTTCCATCTCAACGTCTTTCTTTTCGAAATGTCTGATAGTGATGATACTCGATCGGGTAGCGACCGTTTACCTTCCCCTGTAGACCCGGACGTATCCCTCAGTTCACCCTCAGTTGAGGTGGTTAGGACAACTGTGCCTAGCCCACCGGAAGTTAACCGGAACGTCGCAGCAGCCGGAAATCCGGTTGCGGGGGTTTCGGGAGATCAGTTTTATGTCGATCCCATTCCTCCTATGAACAGGGTAGAGTCGGTATTAAAAAGGTTGAGGGTTAAATGCGGGGTACCCGATCGGGTGATTATTAAAAATTATCCTAAAAAGTATGATTTTAGGAAGGGTGAGGGGGTTTTGGATAACCAGATTTTGTTGTCGGCCTTTCACCTCCAGGTCATTAGATTCCCGATCCAGCCCTTCTTCCTTTATGTCTTAGCTACCTTAGGTTTGGCCCCACTTCAGGTGGGACCTAACTTCTTCCGGGTCTTGGCCATGATCTTGATGATCAATCGGGATCTAGGACTTGACCTTGGTCTGGCGGAACTTCTGTTCTGTTACAAAATACAGGTCCAGAAGGAGTGCAGGGGCCGGTACAACCTTTTTCCCCTTAGTGGGAGGAAAATTTGTGATGGTACTGAAAAATCCAATAAAGGGTGGAAAGAAAGGATGGTCCTTGTGAGTGGGAGTTGGAGACTCCCCAGCTCATCCAGATTCAAAGTCCCCAACGAGTTTGACCAACACCTTTTCCCTTCTTTCAAGCCATTCCATAGGGGGGCGTGCAATTGTGATCAGTGCAATGATAAGTTAGGCCTCCATGTGCTTGAGTTTCTGGGGGCGCCCGACGAATATAAAACCTCAAATTATATCAGAACTCGTTTTGAATTGCTTAAATCAAAAATTTGGGGACAACCTTTGAGGATGTGTACCAGTTTCTTGATAGGTTCCAATTTGCAGGCCCTATCTACAGAAATGCTGAGGATCCCGCAGGCGGTGTTGAAGAAGAAGCCTAAGCGGGCAGTTGGACCTCAGGCCTCAAATTCAGCCTCCGGTGAAATCCAGATCGGGCAGGGATCACAAAGTGTTCTAACCCCTCCGGCTGGTCCTGTTCTCTCGCCTCCTGTAGAGAATAGCCCGGTAACCCCATCTCCACCAATGGGAAATGTGCAAACCGGCCAGACTCCTCCTCAAGGATCAGAGGAGGTTGCTCCATCCTCAGGGGACGTTCCCGTCCCTGAATTCCGGTTGGTTGAAGGGGAAACGAGCCTGACGGGGGCGCGACATCCCCGATCGGAGGAGAATCTACCCGAACGGTCAGTAAGGGCCCGAACGGAGACACAATCATCTCCCATCGTACTGGATGACAGTGGGGCCGCAACTGAAAAGGAGCTACCCATGCCCTGGGCGCCGAAGATTACACTCCCGGGCGGCGACTTTCTGGTTGCGGGGCACGCGACGATTGACAATGACACTGCCCTACGGGCTATGGGATCTCAGATCTGGACACCCATAGACCGAAAGAGGCTGAGAACCATCGATCGGGAGGAATTGGCTCTGACAGGTCCAGAGATTGCTATGAAGGTAGTGCTTGAATCTGCTGATTTCCCAACTGCATTTAATATTTTATTTACTTTCTTATCAGGCTAACACTTAATCTTTTGGCAGATGCTCTACCTGACACAGGCCTATAATGCAAAAATGGAGGAGGACACTAAGTTGCTCAAGAACTCCAACGAGCTCCTGAGATTGAAGGAGGAATCCCGGATGAAGGTCGCCAACCAACTGTCCATATCCAATGAAAAATTGGATGTCCAGACCCGAAGGGCAGTCGCTGCAGAGCAACAGCTTCGGGCGGCTCAAGAAAAAATTAAGGAAATGGAGGCAGTTCGGCGGGCCCTCTTTGCTGAGACGGAGGCCTTGAAGGCTGAGAATGGGAATCTGAAAGCTAATAATGAGAGCTTGACGGTTTCCAATTCGAAGCTCCTGGAGGAGAGGGTTGAGATGGAGAATCTCCTTGCCACGGAGAGGTCGGTGGTGGAGATGTGTCACCGGGGTGGGAATGAAGTGTATAAGCGTTTCTGCGAAACCTCCCAATACCGGATCGGGTTTGGTTGGAGGTCATGCTTTAATGACATGCAGAAACCCGTCGAAGAAAGGACTTTCGCCTCGGTGGAAGAGCTGGATGAGAGTCTGGGCATCTCCCCTCCGTACGACGATCCGGTTGGTGGTCCAGACGACGTTCGTTTCTGCGAGTTCCTGACCAAGCCTCTCCCAGGAATGAGCATAACCGCCCCTCCTGATCCTCCGGCTCCCGATGGGGCCATCATTTTAGTGAACCCAAATGTACCGGGCACCAGCGTTGACCTTTAGTATTTAATGTTTATGAAATGCATTGTAAGCCTTGGCCACAAGGGCCTATTTTGAATGAGATATAATAGGTTTTGTCCATTTCACTTTTGACTTTTACAGTTATAACGATTCTTGGTTACTTTGTTTATTCTTTCAAAGTTTTGTGATCTCTTCAGGGTCTGTGTTGTGACTTCGGGCTCTTCAGGCCATGCGAAAGTCAATACAACACTTAGTTTATTTTTGGAACTTTTGATCTCTTCAGGATCTGTGTTGTGACTTCGGGCTCTTCAGGCCATGCGAAAGTCAATGCAACACTTAGTTTATTTTTGGAACAATGATCTCTTCAGGATCTGTGTTGTGACTTCGGGCTCTTCAGGCCATGCGAAAGTCAATACAACACTTGGTTTATTTTTGGAACAATGATCTCTTCAGGATCTGTGTTGTGACTTCGGGCTCTTCAGGCCATGCGAAAGTCAATGCAACACTTAGTTTATTTTTGGAACAATGATCTCTTCAGGATCTGTGTTGTGACTTCGGGCTCTTCAGCAAATTTTATAATAACCATAATAATGATTTTTACCAACCAGTTGCTGTAGCCTTTTTACAAAAAAATCCAAGTGGAAACAGGAACTGGCCCAT
Source organism: Cornus suecica (assembly GCA_963922005.1). Lineage (NCBI taxonomy): Eukaryota > Viridiplantae > Streptophyta > Magnoliopsida > Cornales > Cornaceae > Cornus > Cornus suecica. Next base: position 2,155,442 of record OY998238.1, read on the forward strand.
CAAGGGTAGTACCTCTTGAGGCGAGAGGCGTTCTGGGAGTTTGGTTCCATTCCCCCATCAACATTCCTTCGGACTCGGTATGCTCCGCGACCGATGACTTCAGAGATGGTGTACGGGCCCTCCCAAGGCTCCCTGAGCTTGCCTACAAGCCCGATTTTGCGCCTAAGGACCATGTCTCCGATCTGGAACTCTTTTCTTTTGACTCTTTGATTGAAGTGGTTCCGGACTTGCTGTTGGTAAGCGACCAGCCTGATCCCGGCGGCCTCTCTTCTTTCATCCAGAAGATCAAGGTTCTGAGCCAAATGCTGGTTACTTGGTCCTTCGACCCAGGCCTCGCTCTGGAGGGTTGGAACCCGGATCTCAGTCGGAATCACAGCTTCAGCACCGTACGCCATAGCAAAAGGGGTCTCTCCAGTGGGTTGTCTGGGGGTCGTTCTGTATGACCAGAGAACTTCGGGCAGTTTCTCTAACCAGGCCCCTTTGGCCTCCTCATGTTTCTTGGCCAGAGTGTTGAATATAGTTCGATTTGTCCTTTTCGCCTGCCCATTCCCTTGCGGGTAGCCGACGGAAGACGTGTTCTGGTTGATACCATGTTCGGCAAAGAATGCTCTAACCTCCTTGTTGTCCAGGTTTGTTCCGTTATCCATCATGATCGTTCTTGGTAGCCCAAATCTGCATATAATGTTGGTCCATACGAATTTGACGACGTGACTCCCTTTGACGGTGGGATAGGTTTCGGCTTCCACCCATTTGGTGAAATAGTCGGTTGCCAGAAGAACGTACGCATTCGACCGGATTGCTTTCGGTAAGGGTCCCACTATATCCATTCCCCACCGGGCGAATGGGTGCGGTACTATAGTGGGATGCAGGAACTCAGGTGGGCGATGGATAGCATCCCCGTGCATTTGACAGGGCTTGCACCTTCGGACGTATTCCTCGACATCCCGAGACAGGTAGGGCCAGAAGTACCCTTGAGACAGTACCTTATGGGCAAGGGACCTGCTACCGGAGTGGTTTCCACAAGCCCCGCTGTGAATCTCGTGCATCACTGCTCTAGATTCTGACGGTGTGATACATATCAGGTAGGGACCGGAAAAGGACTTTCGGTAGAGTTGCCCGTTTATGATTGAGTACCGGGCCGAATTCCTCCTGACCTTGTGAGCTTCAGCTTTATTCTCGGGAAGAGTTCCACTACATAAGTAATCTATCAGGGGATCAATCCAACTGGGCTCCCATGGGATGAGCATTACTCGTTCGGGCTCTTGAATGCTGGGCCTCTGAATAAAATCCAACAGTGCCACCCGGGTTAGATCCTCTCCGGCTGAGGAAGCCTGATTGGCCAGGTGGTCAGCTTCAGAGTTTTCATCCCTGGGGATTTGGGTAAAGGTGATTCTGTGAAAACTTTCTGTCTCCTTCAAAACTAGCGCTCGATACAACTTCATTGTCGGGTCCTTTGTCTCGTAGTCTCCGTTGATCTGACGGACGACAAGTTGAGAATCACTGTGTACTGCTAAGGACTGGATCTTAAGGCTTCGGGCTATCCTCAAACCGGATACGATGGCCTCATACTCTGCCTCATTGTTTGTGGCCGGAAACTGCAACTGCACCGACATATGAAGGCGTGTTCCATCAGGTGTTAAAACTTCTAGGCCAATTCCTGAGCCGGAAGAGCTGGCTGACCCATCCACAAAGATCTTCCATGTATCCAGTTCACTGTTCTGGTCTGGCTCCTCAGTCTCACTCTCGAGCAAAAAGTCCGCTACAGCCTGTCCTTTGATGGAAACCCGAGGTATGTATGTCAAATCATATATGCCCAATTCGATGGCCCACTTAGAGATTCGTCCTGAGAGGTCGGGCTTCGATATAATAACCCGTAGGGGTGTAGCTGTTGGGACGACGATCGGGTGGGCCTCAAAGTAATGCCTTAGCCTTCTTTTGGCGTTCACCAGTGACAGAATCAGTTTTTCCTGCCTGCTGTATCTAGTTTCTGCCTCAGCCAAGGATTTGCTGGTGTAGAATACTGGCATTTGAAGGTTCCCGTCCTCTCTGATGAGGGCGGCGCTGGTTGAAGCGGAGGATACTGCTAAATAAAGGTATAAGACTTCATCGGGGGTTGGTGTAGACAAGATGGGGGGCATGGTCAGGTACTCTTTTAACCCCGCCAGGGCCTCCGATTGTTCGTGACCCCAGATCTCTCCCTTCTTCACCTTTATTGCTTGAAAGAATGGTCGGCACCGATCAGTGAGTCATGAGATGAATCTGCTAAGTGCTACCACTCTTCCCGTCAGAACTTGAACGTCTTTATGTGTTCGGGGCTCCTTCATTTCTATGAGAGCTTTGACCTGTGTCGGGCTGGCTTGGATACCAGTCCGGTCCACGATGTGCCCTAGGAACTGTCCAGATGATACACAAAAAGAACACTTTGCTGGATTAAGCTTCATGCCATGGGACCTGAGGGTAGCGAACACTTGGCGTAGGTGAGTGATGTGGTCCTCCTTCTTTCTGCTCTTGACTACAGTATCGTCGATGTAGGCTTCGATTACTGTGCCCATCATACCTTTAAAGATCTTGTTGACCAATCTCTGGAAGGTAGCACTTGCATTTTTCAGTCCGAAAAGCATAACTTTAAAGCAGTATGTACCTATTTTCAGTAATGAAGGAAGTCTTTTCCTCATCCTTCGGGTTCATTTTTATTTGGTTGTAACCTGAATAGGCATCCAGGAAAGTTAGACAGTCATAGCCCGAGGTAGCATCAACCATCTGGTCGATCTTTGGGAGTGGAAAACTGTCCTTCGGGCATGCCTTGTTCAGGTCGGTAAAATCGACGCAAACCCTCCATTTGCCGTTTTTCTTTTGAACAACCACGACGTTGGCAAGCCATTCGGGATATCTGACTTCGCGGATGAAGCCGGCCTGGAGCAGTCTGGATACCTCATCTGCTATAATTAGGTTCCGATGTGCCCCCATGCGTCTTTGCTTTTGCCTGATTGGCCTGACGTTTGGGTCAACATGCAATGAGTGCTGTGAAACGTCAGGATCTATTCCCGGCATGTCTGTATGCTCCCATGCGAAGACGTCAGAGTTGTCCTGCAGCAATTGTGTTAGTTCCTCAAATTCAGAATCGATCAGGGTTGTACCTGCAAAAGTAACTTTTTTCGGGTTGTCGGGCATGACACAGACCGATTGTAGTGGTTCAACCACAATTGGGGAGCCCGGCTCCCCATTCTTTAATTGCTATTTGGAGCACGAACTTTGCTCATTCGATCGGGGTACCCCTAGGGCCTGGGCCTTCCGGATCTCCTTCAGAGTGACCGAATAACATTCCTTGACGGCCACTTGGTCGCCCTTCACATCAATGGTGCCAGTACCGCCAGGGCCCAAGCATCTCATGACCTGGTGAAGAGTCGAAGGCACACCTTGCATTCGGTGAATCCATCCCCTTCCCATAAGCAGATTGTATGAAGGTTTGGCGTCCACCACAACAAATGTCTCGGTCAGGGTCCTATGAGCGGCAGACACAGGTAACTGAATTTCACCGATCGGCTCGATTTGCCTGCCGTCAAAACCTGCGATGGGGCATCGGGATGTCATAATTTCAGATGGATTGATTTCGAGCTTTTCGAAAGCCCATTTGGTGATGATGTTGGCACTGCTCCCTGGATCGATCACGACTTTTTTCACAAGGCAGTTGGCCACCATTAGGGTCACAACCAGAGGGTCTTCATGCGGGGTTTGGACTCCCCGGAGGTCCGACACCGAGAAAGTGATGTGAGTTTCTTCAGCCTTGTATCGGGCTTCACTAATTTCGTTGACTTTTCTCATTTTGTGGGCTTTCCGTAGATAGCTTCGGCGCGATCCTTCGGTCTCTTTGGGTGGGGGGGCACCATGAATCATGTTGATGATTTTAACCGGCTGTGCATCCGAGGGGTTTTGAGGGACGCCGGGGGCACGCTGATCGGTTCTTGTCCTGTCTTGTTGGACGTAATCCCGGAGTACCCCGCGAAGTAGTAATGCCTCCACCTGTTGCCTTAGATTGCGGCATTCGTTCGTGATGTGCCCGAAATCACCATGGAAAGCGCAGTGTTTTGTCTTGTCTCTCTGGTCAAGTGGTTGTCGCATGGTAGGGGGTTGCTGGAAAATTCCTTTGGCTTTGTTCTCCTGGTAAAGTTTTGCAAGGCTAACCTTCAGGGGTGTTATCCTTTCTTCTAACCTGGGTCGTTTAGATGGTTTGTGACTGATACTCCCGTTGGGGCTGACGATCCCGGTGGAATTAATCGCTTACGATCGATCAATCGATCCTTAGACTGGATTTCAAGGCCGACAAAGGCTGATCTCCTTTGCCTGATAGTTTCCTCCTCCTCAATTCTCAAGTATCCCTGGGCCCTAGAGTTTAGTTCCCCAATGCCCGATGGAGGGCGCTTCACCAAGGATTGATGGAATTTTGTTCCAGGAATGAGGGTCATCCTGAATGCCTCAACCGCAGAATGCTGGTCACAGTTATCCACAGAAGAGGACTCTATGTTGAATCGGGATAGAAAACTTTTCAGTGACTCTCCTTTCTCCTGGATCATGGTGAAGAGGCAGGATATGGTCTTCTTCTGTCTCTTGTTTCCATAATACTGGGCGATGAAGAGCCTGGTCAACTGTTGCCAGCTACCAATGGATCGGGGTGGCTGTTTCCTAAACCATAATAGGGCGGCCTCAGCGAGGCTTGTGGAGAACACTTTACACAGCAGGGAGTCGTTCTCGGCGTACATGGTCATTTTCTGATGAATCTGGTATATGTGTTCTTCGGGATCCCTTGTGCCATCATAAGGGGTGAATTGTGGCATCACGAACTTCTTTGGGAAAGGTTCTTGGGTTATTTCCTGAATGAAGGGCGACTGTATCAATTCAGTGGATGCCTGGATGGCCATGTCGTCCGTAGATCGGGACCTCAAGTCCCCGAGAACTTTCCTTTGGAACTCGTCCATCATTGCTTGAAGTTTCTGGGGGGTTATAGACTCGTCGGCTGCCGGAGCCTTTCTTGAGCGCTGAGAAGATTTGGCGTGCTCTTCAGGTTGGTTTAGAGAATGGTCGATCGCCGCCACCGGAGGGTTGGGCGTAACTGCCGGTAAGGCAGCTGCTGGTGGAGCCAACCTCTCCCTGAGCTCTGCATTATGTTTCTCCAAGGCCACGCTACGTTCCTCAGCAGCCGCCAATCGTTGAAGAATTTGCTCCATGGTCTGGGAATCCTCTGCACGATTGTCCTCCGTGGGCAGAATGCCTGCCTGTGAACGAGTGACTGGCATTCTCGTCCGGGGAGGTAGTGAGTGGAAGTTTTTGGAGGTGGAGGGTCTTTTGTCTATCAAACCGACTTAGCTTTTTGGGATGGGAAGAAGGAGGCGATTTTACAGGTACCGAAAGGCATTTGAAAAATCAGGAACTCCTCCTTCGTTCCCACAGACGGCGCCAATGTGTAAAGATATAAAAATGCTCAATACTCTTTCGAATCCCCTTATTAATTTTCGGATTCCCTTTATATACATTTTCTAAATGGGCTTTATTACTGGATTCATAGGAAACTTGCTGGCCCAGAAGCTTGATGGGCCTGATGACAAATGGACTCTGGTGGGCCTGATGACAAATGGGCTCTGGTGGGCCTGATGACAGATGGGCTCTGATGGGCCTGATGACAGATGGGCTCAGCTGGGCTGGACATTTCCACTCTTACACCAGCGGGATCCACCCTTCATTATATATATATATATAGAAAGAGAGAGAGAGAGAAAAGATGATGTGTAGTGGAATATGGGGTCCACCTAGAAAAAACATTTGGTCTTAAATTGTAAAAATCAAAATTCATTTGGTCTTTAAAAGAAAGCAAAAACAAGACAAGACTAAACCAACCTAAAAATCAAACAAGCCCTTAATGCCCTTAATGTCGGTGGTTCACTATGTAATCACTCCAAGTACTTATTTTGTTGTTGGTTTTGGAAAAAGAAAAAAAAAAAAAAATCTTCTTTATTTTCACTTATTTTGCCTAATATATTAAAATCTATTTGACTTATTAATGACTAAAAGTTGTTAGATGTTTTGGGGAGCCTTATGTTATGTATATTTTTATTTTCTCTTTAGGTCTCATGCATGATCGTGAAGAAAGTATTTGCTCACGAGTAGGTGCATTGTATACTCACCATCTTAGAGTTGGAATGCTTCAATTCCAGCGCAGAGGACTTGAGGCCTAAAAGACCAAAAATGCACTATTCCAACAACCATGACTTCTATAATTCCATGGCCTCCTCGTGTTTTTTGACCTATTTTTCCTCCTTCTCACAAAACAATATTATTTTTCTCATTCGGGAATTATCACAGGGTGAATGCAATTTTTTGTGAACTTTCTCTACGAAACGTAATTTTTTATGAGTTAGTAATAAAATTTCGGAAAATTTTGAAGAGGGGTCATGGCTTATAGCTAGCTCTGCCCCTGGGCATTATAATACATAACACGACTCTAATCTCAAATAAAGTGCACTAATATCTTTCTTTTTGTTTATGTTTTTATATATTCAACAGGCGATCCAAAAGTTAAACTTTGGGTGCGGAATCACTAACGATTTTTTGACATAATTGAAATTTTATTTGGGTTTTAAAATATTTAAAATGTTATTTTAATTCAAAAAAGTTAACAAAAGTGACAGTCAATTTACTTGGAATGAAGCACGTGCCAAATATTTTCTGTATGAGTATATATTTATTGGTGTATAGTGTATAGTGTATAGGCACAAACATAAGTAAGTGCACACACGCGTTATTTATAACAATTGCCACGGAACTTCCTATAGGAAATCCAAGTGCACAATGTGTTGCCATCCTTCACTTGAAAAACATGGTTTACCTTTTTGATCCTATTCAATGTAGTAATTAACTTCCCACTATCTAATAGTGCAATAGATATACATCCATGGAATACAAATAGTAAGCTTTATGAGGTTATATGAATATAAAATAAAATTCGATGGTTCTCTTGAAAATGGTTGACTTGACCAATGCATCCTCATTACAGCGAAACTATATACATTATACACAGGTTGGTGATTCCACGCAATATAAATATTGTACACTTGAGATTGTTTGGAACAAGTTGTAGAATTATTTGCATTCAATTGTTGAAGATGACTTGTCATGACACACCTAGAAGAATGAATAAGGAGTTATTATATATTCATAGGTTTCTAAAATTCATTACTTTTTTTAGATAATGTCAATCTTTTTATTTTGATTGTTGATAGTCTCTAGAAAAATATCTCTCTCTTATGAATTGCAGAGTTTTCAATCTTTCCATTAATCTTGTTATCATTATGTTAAAATGTTGCCATAATTAAATTGATAAGCAATAAAATTGAATAAGTGAGAATCGCAAAGTTTAAGAGAGAGATTAGGCCGGAGTTGATAATGTCTTAATAATTTGACTCTCGTATGTTAAGAAAGAAAGAATTTCTCATATCCTAATTGTGAGAAAAAAAAAAAAAAAACTCAGATATTACTTCTAATGTCTCAATTTTGTTATATAGTTATTAAATCACCTAACGAATCCCCCTAATCCTACATTTTCCATTTGTTTATTACTCATTAGTACATGAAAATGACTCAATCCCTTTTTGAAGGTGAAAGCCATATAAAGCGTGAAAGTGGTTTAAAAGGAGAATACAATATAAAAAGAATGAAAGAAAGTACACGTGTTCAATTATTTAAAAGCATTTCTTAAGAACTTCAAATCTTAAAGCTGTTTCCAAACAATTAATATTTTAAAATCACAGCATAATAAAGTTTCAAAAATGATTTACAAAATCAAAAAAAAAAGAAAAAGAATTGTGTACGTGTGAAAAAGAAAGTGGTGGTAGTTCGCTAGCAAAAGCACTTTTACTAGTGTTTTGGCTAAAGCATATATGCTATGTATGTCTTGTATTTTAGAGGCTTAGGACTGAGGATGGGAGAGCTGGTACTGATGTCAACGGGACGGGTTTGATTAATATCATTATCATCTTATTTAAAAATTATTAATATTAAATTCATCTTAAATTCTGGACGGGTTGTAATCGGTAATATCATTATCACTTCGTCAGTATAAACGAGTTTCATCGGGTTATCATCGGTTGTACTAAATTATTTTTAATAAATTAGAAACACAGTTGATTTACTAAATTATTGATAACAAATTAAGTTATAATGCGTTTGATGACAAATTAAGTTATAAACCAAGTATCTCTCTCTTATTCTAGATATATATTTTGTTTTACGTTATAAATCAAATATCCCACATATTTAGACAAACAAATGTATATATACGCATATTGATTGAAATTCTTTCAAAAATATATATATATAGATGTCAGCACCAAGAATCAGATTAATGATTATATATAGACAAAGATGCACACACATATATATATATATAAATTAAAATTAAAATTGTAAACGGGTTAGGGTCGGGTTACCAACGGGTTTTCTAGAAAACCCAAACCCGCTTCGGGTTTTAAACCAAACCCGCCCCAAACCCGTTTATAAGTTTACTAAATCCGCCCCAATCGAGTTGGGTCGGATCGGACCATTTTGCCATCCCTATAGCTGGTACTACTATGTGGCCCATTATAAAAACATAGAGATACAATACAAAATTCAACTACTAGTATGCAATTAATCCGAATAACTATTAAAATTCCGTTTACTATTCTTACCATGAGTTATGAGTTAAGTTATAGATATTCTATTTAAAATTATACAATTTAACGGTAATGCATTTATTAAAACTCAAGTATAAGGGCAAATGGTATGTTTTATTTATTAATATTTAGATACTTATTATTTTAATCTAGTACTTTGGTCAAGTTCAAATTTCATATGCTTAGCCAAAACACTAGTAAAAGTGCTTTTGCTAGCGAACTACCACCTCTTTCTTTTTCACACGTACACAATTGTGTAAAATTGTCTTTGATATCAAACAAATTTTAGGTCTCATTAAACTTTAACTTTTTATCTCTTTTTTTCCCCCTCCTTTTACTATTTATAAAAAACACACGTAATTTATGTAAAATAAGAAAAACTACCATAAAAGGTCACCATATTTGTGACTCACTAATCTTAATTTTTTATTTATTCTGGATGCTCTAAGAATTGTATCTTGGCGGACATTATAAGGTGAGTGCAATATTGAATCTATGAAATAATTAGTAACTAATTATGCAAATGTATGGTAGTCCTACAATCTACATCAATTAGTCCCATCCTTTAGCTCTGGTGGCCTTTTCGGACTAAACACGCGGTCCCTCTCGAGTTCGTCCCAAAACTTGATTGGTTTACATCCCAAACCAGAGTTATATATATCCACGTCAAGGTTGATATCTCTATGATGAGTCCGATGGTTCGGGTTCGACCAAAAAAATTAATAGATAAGTGAGTTTAATATACATTCATTTATAAATTCAATAAGTGGAACAAGATTCTCTAACATTATCTCACATCCGAACTTACCCAATATTCTTTTTGTGATCGGATCACCCTATTTATCCGATCTGGACTTGGAATATTCAACCTGAGTGGTGACATCTAAACGCATGACACTGAATCAAAGACTATGTCTTGCTCGAATGTTTCGTAATTCGACCTAACACTTAAAAGATAAGTGAAACTAATATCCATCTATTTATATAGGATTTTTATTTCAATAAACCTTCCTATGTTATTCAATTTAATCAACTAATCCCTACTGTATTTACTTTGCCCCCTATACTGTCCAATTTCATCACTATGCCCCCTCCTCCTCACATTTTGAGTCAAAATGTCTAAACTACCCTCCTTTAATACTATAAGGGGATTTAGTAAAATCAACCCTTAAAAGAATTATTTTTCGAAAAAAAATTATATTTTTCGTATAAATTATAAATTTCAAAAAATATATATATATATTTCAGAAAATATGATTTTTTCCAAAAAATATATATTATGTTCCAAAATATGACTTTTTTATGGAAAAATATTTTTTTTTTGAAAAATATATATTATGTTCCAAAATATGATTTTTTTTTCTGAATTTTTTTTTTTTGCGAAAAAGTATATATTATGTTCCAAAATATGATTTTTTTGCGAAAAATATATATTATGTTTCAAAATATGAATTTTTCTCCGAAAAATATTTTTTGCGAAAAAGTGTATATTATGTTCCAAAATATGAATTTTTTCCAAAAAATATTTTTTTTGCGAAAAATATATATTATGTTCCAAAATATGATTTTTTTTGCGAAAAAGTATATATTATGTTCCAAAATATGATTTTTTTTTGCGAAAAATATATATTATGTTCTAAAATATGATTTTTTTTCCGAAAAATATATATTATGTTCCAAAATATGATTTTTTTCCCGAAAAATATTTTTTTTTGCGAAAAATATATATTATGTTCCAAAATATGATTTTTTACCGAAAAATATATATTATGTTCCAAAATATGATTTTTTTTCTAAAAAATATTTATTATGTTCCAAAATATGATTTTTTTCCTGAAAAATACTTTTTTTCAAAAAATATATATTATGTTTCAAAATATGATCTTTTCCAAAAAATATATATACTATTATGTTCCAAAATATGATCTTTTCCGAAAAATAAGTTTTTGCAAAAAATATATATTATTTTTCCCGAAATAATTCATATTTTGGAAAATAATATACTCCCTCCAAAAAATAATTTTTTTGCGAAAAGTATTTTTGAATTTATAATTTTTTCAAAAAATATAATTGATTTCACTGAATCATGTTATATTATTGAGGATAGTTTAGACATTTTGACTAAAAATATAATATAAGACAAAATGAATACAATAAAATTTAATTAATTAAACTAAATAATATAAGAGAGTTTCTTGAAATTAACCCATTTATATACTCAACCAATTTTCTACCCCGCCGGCCTCACTCATAAGTCTCTACTGATAACTCTTTAGAAGGTTCACTGTTCTTGAATGTAAGATATAAATTTTCCTTAATCTTAATGTGTTTGGACACGGACTAAAGTTAGTTCTTGGTGGACTTAAATTTGGAGATAAGCTAGCGAGACCAATATATTCATTTAATTGATATACAATGAAAGGTAACCCATGGAGCGTGAGAGATCCGGATTCTCGTGAAACAATGGAGCGAGACTCACCCACTCATTAATGAGAAAACAATGTTAATTGTCTTATTACCGACATTTTGGTTATGACTACTATGACATAGATTACATTACCTTTTATATCATTGAACAACAAATTAAATATTTTTTTTTCCAAGGCAATCTCACTAGACTATATAAATATCCCTTCATAATATTCGCATGCCAAAAGTCTTCCATCCTTTCACGTAAAATTAATTAAGAATTTTTAATCCTTTAATATTAAATATTTAAATTAAATTTTATATTGTTTACCCATAGAGAGTTTAACTTTGATGTAATGTTTGATTTACACCGTGTTATTGACAAAATCCTGATTCTTTTTATTTTTTTATGATTGATCATGGAATTCGAAGATCTTTTATCCTATGTACAAATTTCACTTCTTATATGTTATAAAATTTATTTTCACAAAATAATTTATTTTTTATTTATCTATAAATTTTTAATACTCTGTCCATTTTTAATTGTTCATATTTGAAAAGTCAATAATTTTTCTTTTCTTTTCTATTTTATCCTTGATAATGTAGTATAGTTGTGATTTTTAGTGGGATTCGTTATTTTTTGAAGTTAATGAAGATGAATAATTTGAAAAAATATATAATAATATTGTATTAGGATTCAAAATTGGATAATCAATTTGGGATAAGTAAAATAAATAAAGTGGACAATTAAATTAGGACCGAGAGAGTATAATATTTTGTCATATGTTCAACTATCCCGTCATTGAGTAGAATCTTCCAATTTGTTGAGGAAAACAAATTCATTTATAAGCTATTGTTTTCATTTTCAATAAGTAAATTCCCATTAAATGACTATTAAAGAACTATATTTCATTCCGATAAATAAAAAACATACAGTTTATATGATAACTCATTCTTGTTTGATTCTTTAAATATTTTTACAAAAATGTTATTTATTTGTTTCACTAAAATGCAATTCGTTTAAATATCTTCTACCACTACCCGGTGACAGATCTAGGATGGAAGGCGAGTGGGGGTTAGTGTTAAATATTTTAAATTTAAGGATAAAAAATGAAAAAAAAATTAACATAGGAATAAATGCTAAATATCCAAAACTTTATACTAAAAAAGATATACAAAAACAAGACTTTCAGTGGCCCCCACTAATCCTTGCCACTACCACATTATAACTATATGATACAATCATACAACCCTATGAAAACAATAATAATTCGCATGAGAGTATATTAGTATTGATTTACATGTGATATGTAAATTATTAGGTTTAAGAAGAAGAATTATCAAAATGCAAGTGGTAACGTGACATGAAGTGGGGGTTTAGTTTCTAGAAACAGACTTGACACGTGTCAACTTACCGCGTCCGTTATGCGTATTAAGAAAAGAATTCAAATACTAATTAAAAAATACATAAAGCGTCAACTCAACGATTTGACAACGAGTCACAACTCACACGCACTATTAAACACGTGACCTCCCCACTATTTTCGCTCCAACCCCAATTTTCCCACTTCCCAAACACCCCCTCCCATATAAAAACCCTCCATCTGACCCCTCTTTTTGTACTCAGACTCACCTCGCTCCCCTTTCTCTCTCTAAAACACACACGCACACAGTTTCTCTCTCTAGAACATGGAAGAAGCGCAACAGACACTGGATAATGATTCTCTGTTTTGCCCTAGCTTCAATTGCTATACTTCTAGATTTGTAGAAATCGCTTCAGAGACTTCGAACGAGCTCAACAAAGACGACGATAGTTTCGAATTCGAATTATCGAACGGAGATGAAATGTTCTACGACGGTGAAGCTCGTCCGATTTTTCCGATTTTCGATCGGAATCTTCTGATACGCGACGATGAAGATCAACATAAATCTGAGCCTGTTGTGCCGGCGATTCGAATTCCGTTGAAGAAGTTGTTCAGCGAAGAACGCGAACCGTCGTCGGTGTCGTCGTCGGAAGCTGACGAGTTGGAAAGCGTACCGCCGGGAACGTACTGCGTGTGGCGGCCGAAGGCGGTGGAAACGTCGCCGAGCCGATGCAAGAAGAGCAATTCGACCGGATCGGCGTCGAAGCGGTGGAGTTTTCGCGATTTGCTCCGGCGAAGCAACAGCGAAGGCAAGGACTCGTTAGTGTTCATGACTCCGAAGAGTACTAGAGAACAGAGAGGTGATAAATTCGATCCTAGGGGAAGTTCAGGAGACGCCGTGAAGGTTGCCGGAAAACTGAAATCGAAGGGAGTTGCCGTCACCGGCGGCGGAGAGAAGGCGCCGCCGCCGCCGTCTCCCTCGGCTCACGAGGAGTTCTATGTGCGGAACAGAGCTTTGAAGGAAGATTACAGGAAAAAGTCGTTCCTTCCCTACAGGCAAGACCTTGTTGGATTCTTTGCTAATGTGAACGGTTTGAGCAGGAACTTTCCTCCTTTCTAAAAAGGTCTCTCTCGCTTTTTAATCGCCTTTTAATACTGTTCATTTTCTTTAGAATAGCACACAGACACATATTTTCTTTTCTTTTCTCTTCTCTTCTCTTCTTTTTCCGGAAAATGTATATATAAATCCACAGTATGCAATTTTAAGTTTATTAATGAGAATATTAATTTTTTGTTGCTTTTATGATGCCTTCGTGATAAGTCAATATTAAAGTGAGATTATATTTCCTATGTATACATTCCAAATACAGGAGATAATGTATTTAATGTAACAGCGTATATGGTGTGAAATGGTTCAGACTTGGTTTCATAAATCACTGTGACATTGAATATATTCAACCAACATAGAATAGACATTAATGAGATTGCTTGTGTTTGGTTATATGGTTTTAACATTTAACTCATGGTTAAGTCACGGGGTTTCTAATTTTAAATTAGTGTAAGACTCAATTTTAATTACTTGACTTTAGCATTAGTCAAAATGCTATAAGTTTTTCACTTCATGTTATAAGGTTGTGAGTCGAACAATCCACACCTAAACTATTTATATAAAGAAGTCGCCGCCAGGGGCGGAGCAGGAAATTGGCATAGGGCGCCAATCCAATTTTTTATAACTTTATTAATAATTTTTATATTTTTTTGGTTTACCAAATAATTTTTTTAAAATTTGGGGGAGGGAAATGTAAATTTTTAGAAATTTATTGATAAAATTTATAACTTTCTAGGCTATCTAAGGAATTTTATAAAATAATTGAGAGGGGCCATAGTAATTTTTATAAATATATCTATAATAAAAAAAAATTAAGGTAAAATTTTTTTTTGAAAATATTTGAGTAGGGGCCATGGTCCCTAGCTCCTTACCGGCTCTGCCCTGGTGGCCGTTAAATTATTTCGGTAAAACATTTGATTGTTTGATGAAATTTGAGATTAAATTATGAGGAAGAATCTACCGATGAGCTAAAAATTTCTCTCTTTTTTTTTTTTTTGTGATGGTATCCATTCCTGAAAATTATTTTCAAAAATTTTTAGAATAGACAATTATTTTATGTGAACAAGAAAATAAAATTCTCTGAAAAAATACAAGACATTTTTATAGCTAAGTTTCCCATAAATAATTTCAAGAAAATTCAACCAAGCATAATTTTTATACTTGATTTTCAATTTTTAGGAAATAAAAAAATATTTTTTCAAATGCATAAAAAAAAAATGTCTTAAATTTTAATATTTTCCCCGAGAATCAGATTTGGATATGTTTGTGAAATAAGAATGATATGGATGGAGTAAGCAAAACTAAAAGGTGGTGTTGGCTTGTTTGAGAGGAAATCCACGATGTTGTATCGTAGCGGATACTTCATGATCCCAACTCCGGATTTTAAGGTGAGTTATTTGATTTTTTTAAGGATAAAATAAGAGAACACATGCACGTATTATATACCTCAACAAAGTATAGAGAGTGTTGAATTTAATATTCTAGAACATTTTGACAAGTAAGATAAAAACAAAAAATCAAAGAATATAAAAATAATCTTTCACTAATTTGAACCTTAATAAAGTAAAAAAATAAGTAAAATGGAAATCATTTTCCATAATATCTTTAAAACTATTTGAAATAAATGATCCTTGTTTGTTGTCAGGAAAAGAAAATA
Source organism: Cornus suecica (assembly GCA_963922005.1). Taxonomy (NCBI): domain Eukaryota; kingdom Viridiplantae; phylum Streptophyta; class Magnoliopsida; order Cornales; family Cornaceae; genus Cornus; species Cornus suecica. The sequence continues at coordinate 2,170,682 of OY998238.1, forward strand.
AATAGAAGAAGGCAATTTCCAATCAACTATGCACCAATCACATGTTATGGGTTTTGAATTTTTATTTTTTTTCCCATCCTTTTGTTTGAACTCTTTATATATATAGATATCATTTCTTATTAATTATTGAGAAAGAACAATTAAACATAAAAATCAATTGCCATCTTTTCTCTTTATTAATTGCTAGTGGGAAATCGTTTTCTCATCATATATATATAATGCGATGGAACTATGAAAGTCATCTTTACAAAGCTACAAGAAAGTGTTTTAGATCAGCTTTAATAATACTGTTTGTTTGGTGGAAATCATTTTCCAAACCTTGAAAGCCATGTAATATCTTTTTTGTATTGGTACAATTTTAGCTGTATCTCTGTTTGCACCAGAAATTAACTATTGGGATACTTTTTTTGAAAAAAATAGAAAAAAAAAAGTTATTTTTTAACATGGTCATATTATTTTCCCTTGAATTCTAGTATTAAGATATGTGCGCAGTAAATGGCTATTGTCTTTTAACTATTTCGTATTTGATCAATTATATCAAATCAATTTTAGGAAAAAAATTCAAACCATTGATTATATATGGGCCCCTTTGGTTCATGTTTGTATTTTTGTGCTGTAAAATTTTAAAAACAGAAGTAAATATTTATGTTTGGTACTGATATGAGTTTAAAACATTAAGTATGTTTAAAACTGAGGCGGTGGTGGTTTTGAGCTATATATATATTTATATTTACTCAATATATATATATATTGAGTGAATAGTGCAAAAGAATACCTTTTTTTTGTTTGCGAAATTTGTATATTTTATAATCCGTGTCTTACCTGATTTGTGGGGAGACAACCTTACACGGGTCTCGTGAATTAATCGAGGTGCGCGTAATCTGACTTGGACATCACAATTATAAAAAAATATATATATTTAAAAAATATTTATTACTGTTCAAAACAAAGTAGAGTTTTGCCAAAAATATTTTTGCCTCATAAAGTATTAGAGTACCAAAAAACAACAGACAAAAACACATATCAAACATGTCCTATTCAATCATGACTATCTTGTACTACTATATATTAAAATGGTTTTTAAGAGTATGTGGTAAGAAAATGGTGCCATATCGAGCCAAAAAATGAGGTTAATGTCGATTTTTTAACAATTTTTTGTTTTTACCTAATATTTTATGTGAATTGGTTTTGTAAAATCACGTATGACTCGGTTTGTGTGTGAGAGAGAGAGAACTGAATTCTAAAGAGGAAATTGGAAAAGTGAAACTTCTAATGGGTGAAAAAAATTCTTTGGTCCAATTTTGACCCTAAAACAAGAATAGAATTTTTTCAGGAGAGAATCTTCCAACACCCAACCTAAACAGAATTGTGAATATCAACCTCCTTTCAAGAATCGTAATGTAGAAAACTACAAAACTAGAGATCAGTACGTACATACTCTATTCTGGTTCATTGTGAAAGTGTCTGGAATATAATCTAGTTCAAAACCTTTTAGGATCCAACATTATCCTCAAGTAAAAAGTAAATAATAATTTTATTTTATAGCATTTATGAAAAAAATAAGTAACTTTGAGGCTTGCATGCTAGTTTAAAAAATAAAAATAAAAATTAAATTGGTCTTAATTTTCTTCGGGTCATTTTGCGTCTTATATGAACCAGAGGAGACTTTGAAAGAGACCTCTCATATTCCCATGGGCCATGGCAAGTGGGAACTAGAAAATTGGTAATGTGTGACTGATTTGACCACATTTCTTTCTTTCTTTACAAGACGTGAATGTAATTGAAAATTCTCTCTCTCTCTCTCTCTCTCTCTCTCTCTCTCTATATATATATATATTATGATTTTCACCACCATCATATTCACAAGAAGGCTCATTTGAAAAAAATGGTTATTTTAAGTTGCGGTCAAAAATAAAATTCTATTTTTGCAACTTTTTTTTTGTTCAATTGGTGAATTAGAAATGACCAAACACAATGTTACTGGTAAGAACATTTTTATATTGATATGTCTAGTCAATAATCATGTTAGTTATTTTGGAGTATATTATTGTAAAATAATTAATTATTAAAATTCAAAAATCACTGATCGATCAGTGAAATCCTCGATCGTTTGGCAACGCCGACATTAGAATTCGTGCAAAACTGTACTGACAAAATTATGGCTCCTTGTACAAACATATTGAGGGACATACTGGTCCATTCACAACTATTACTTGATCCTCACATCAAGTCTTTTTGGAGTGAAAACAAAAAAATATCATTCCATAATTGAAGATTTCTATTCCATAATTGAAGACTTCTTTCTCTATAAATATGAATAGATATTGAGAAGAGAAGACAAACTTGGAGAGCTCTGCAATTCTTTCAAAGAAAAAATCTATCTGCAGACAGAGAGAGAGACAAAAAATATTGATTGATCATCTTCTAGTTCTCTTTAATTATTGGGGTTATTCAATTGTGTTACAACCATTATGATCTTTATACACAATTGGATTACCTAGATACTGAAAAATCTACACACCATCTGTTGCACTATGGTGCTTTGATCCGTGAGAAGTGGAGCCGCCAAAGTACAGAGATCGGAGTAGGAGGCTTCGTGGTAGCGCGAGTGAATCAACAACTTTCAGACGTCGAGTATAGAACGGCAAATTCGGAGCTATTGTAAGTCCCGTCTTCATAGAGTCTGCATAACTTTTGATTCACAGTACATCGATATCAGAGGGTATCAGTGGTTTTTACTTGGAGTTTTTTTCCAAGGTTTTCCATATAAAAAATATGTGTGTTATTTTACTACTTTAAATTATGTTATTATTGTTTGATTAAATATTAATTGTGAAAAGAATTAATTTGTGTGGAATAATAAATAATAATAACCCAATCATCAATCTGCAAACATATTACTGTTCCCAGAATTTACGTTTTTGGGTTTCACGATCGATCGGTGGCACAAGTGATCGATCGGTGGGATACGCAATCGATCAGTGACATATTGAAAAATAGATTCACGATCTATCAGTGGTACAAGGATCGATTGGTGGGATACGTGATCGATCGGTGAGTCAAATGTACGTTTTATTATATATTGCAATAATAATTTGACTCAACACTTTTGGGTAACTATCATATCCTCCTATGTATCATATTATTAATTCTAGAACATAAATAGTTTATTTTTTTCCTAGAAAAATCTTTTTAATAAAAAATAATTATTTTTATTAAAAGAAAAATATCTCTAATAAAAATTATATATTTTAATTAATAAATCATTATTTTTATTAAAGATATATTTTTAATTAAAAACTATTTAATCTGTGATAAATATTATTAATATAAGAATTTTTTTTTAATGACCTATTTATTCTAATTAAAATAAATTATTCCGCAAATAATTAATAATTTGAATTAATAATTAAATTTATAAAAAAATCTAGTTACCACTTCTAGGTTTAATTTACCGTCTTTTAAGTAATTTCATGACTATTTAAATGTGTGGGTTTGTGCACGGAATTTTATGTTGTGCGTGAATGAAGTTAAATTTTATACTTGTACGGTTGTACCAAGTTTGAAGAAAAAGTATCAAGCCTAACATGCCATTAACGATACTCTTTATGAACCTAAGCAAAATTACCGTACATCCTTTTGCTTTTGCTTGGAAGCTATTATTCACCATCAAATACTTCTCTTGTACTACAATTTCTGGAATGGTCTTATAATCCAATATATAACATTTTTGTGTTGTTTGGTAGATGGTTTTTGTGTCATTTTTTTTGTTTTGGGCTAAAAATAGTACTCCAATCCATGTTTGGATATCTTAGTACTAGGTCATCAATGTTGCAAGATGGTGTACCAAATGGGGTAATTCTAAACCCATCTCAAAACATGGTTTCTTTTGGTGCGTGTTCTATAGTTTCACCCCAAAACAAATAAAACTCATTCCATGGTGTGTAGTTGGTATACCAGCGTGTAAAGAGCAAAAACCACACAGCCCATCCATTGCATATTCTCGACAAACCCTAGATCGAGAAAAGAAAGAGGCGACGAAGCTCTCAAGCGTTGGATCGCAACAACACGCAGGTAATAATGTTCTCTCTCTCGTTTGTGGTTTCTGTGTGCTGAAGCTCCTCTCTCTCTTCCAATTTTGATATTTTTCGTTTTGATTTCTATATAGAGATTCTTGTACATCTAGACTGTATAAAGCTCTCAAGCCCTAGATCGCAACAACACGCAGGTAAATTTCATTTCTTTCTCGTTTGTGGTTTTGATTTTACATAAAGCTCTTCTCTCTTCCAAATTTGAGCAAATTCATTTGTGGTTTCTATAGGGTTTCTTGTACATCTATATTTATGTCTGTGTGTGAATTGGTGAGTGAAATATATTATTTTACATGTTAACTAGGGTTTATAAGAAATGGGAATTTCACCGTTTTCAATCATATCTTACTTCTTGCTACCAAAATTCCAAATCTTTCTTGGTTGCACCGCTAATTCGATGAGATACTGTTTTTATTTATTAATCATCAACATATGTGGGAAATTAGGGGGAAATTGTGGAGCACAAGTTAACCCTTTGCTTCTTAATTGGGGGTTCTGGTCTTTAGAAAATGTCAGAACAAATTATTGAGAAATATTTATATATATATGAACTGCTACTGAATTTATATATTTATATATATATTTAAATATATTGAGCCAGTACAAATGCATATATTAATTCATACAAAATAGCATCACAAAGATTAGAAGTTATTTGAACTGCTACTAAATTTGGTCTTTTCCATTTTGTGGTAATTTTTCAATGCTAGAAAAGATGAAGTATAATTTAAAGGATTTTTGGTTTATTAAGTGTGAACTAAAAAGATTTGTCGGATGGTATACTATATTCCTAATTGATGAGGATATAAAAATTATATATATCTCATCTCTATTCAGTAACTAATTTTTCTTGTGTTTTAATCAATGTTCCCTTGTTTAAATGCTACATTTGTTTGTCTAACTTCTTTTCCTATGTTTTATATCATATGAAATATGATTTGCATAAACCTAAATTACCTTAATTTGAATATATATACAGGTCGGTGATTGTGGATAAAAGTATATATGATTTAGTTATTATATATAAATATTGCATGATGATACAATTTCATTTGGTAAAGAATCAAGGTGTGATCAGCTTGAGTTTAAAATGTGCTAGATATTGGTATGTCTTCATAAGAAGATGCATATATATATATATGAGTAATTGTTCCTAATTATCCAGAAGGAGATCCGAATTCATACATGTTTTCTTATTATTTTTCCTTTTTTTTTGTCCTTGAAATTCCTTTGTGGTATATGGTTGTTTTTTTATAAGATCTCATGCATGATTAATATTAGTTTTTCTTTGATTAATTGTTTATTTGATTTTATGTATGATTGCTAGCTTTCTTTGTAGTTTTCTTGAATTTTATCTCATTTGGTCTAAAGAGAGTTTAATTACTTATTTGATGTTGTTAGAAGAAAAAATGTTTTTATAATATGATAATGAAGATAATATAACAAAGACAATAAAGAGAATATGAAACTGTATTAAATGGTATATTAAAGTCTGTATCAATTACAATAGAAATGACATCTATATATAGTGGAGAATGTGTGGTGAACAAATAAACTTGGTGTGGGGGACAAGTCGTCAATCTAATGGCTTGAGCCTAACTATCTAGATGGGCTTAGACTTTTATATATTCTAACACCTCCATCAAACTCAAGTTGGGAATTAAGAGACCAACGTGAGTTTGGAAACCAATTATTGAAAATCTGACGTTGAACGGGGTGTGATTTGACTTCACGACGGGTCTAACTCCCTAAATGGATCAGATACCCTAAACGGGTTTGATTCCTTAAACATATGAGATGATGAAAATACCCAAAATGGGTCTGATTCCCTAAACGGATGAGATGATGAAAGTATCCAACATGGGTCTGATTCCCTAAATGGATGAGATGATGAAAGTATTCCAAAACATATGAGATTTTCCAAAACGGATAAGATGTGATTTTCCAAAACGGATGATATGTGATTTTCCCAAAATAGATAAGATGCGATTTTTCCAAAACGGATAAGATGTGAGTCGAAAAGAGTCGAAAATATGATTAATGAAAAGTTCGAAGTCAGAATTTGAAAAATTGATTGTACGGGTGCTTTCGGAGCGGTCCATTTAGCTGAAACCGACTACTTATTTGTTCAAATCATAGTTAAAACGGGTCCAGAATAACCAAAATAGTGACGGAGGGCAATCTGGTAACTTTACAAATATTTGATAACGTGACAATCTAACTGTGTGACACGTCACAACTTGTGGGTAGGGCATGTGGCAGTGTTGGCGTCACTGATAACGTAATTGATAGAACCAAAATATCGTCAAAATATCACGCGAGGCGCGTTGGAGGTTGAAGGCACGTGCGGTGCGTGACACCAAGGATTTCAGACGTAATGATCGTTTGGAGGCGCGTGCGGTGGAGTTTGGCCATGTTTTCAATGATCGTGGCTTCGTATGGAGATGAGTCGGCAATATATATTTTTTAAGAGAATATGAAACTATATTGAATGGTATATTAAAGTATGTATCAATTACAATAGAGATGACTCTTATATATAGGGAAAAATGTGTGGTGAACAATTAAATTTGGTGTGAGAGACAAGTCGTCAATTTAATGGGTTGGACCTAACTATCTAGATAGGCTTAGGCCTTTATATATTATAACAAATGTTATAATATGTACTAGTTTGCTTTTAGGGTTATGAGAAAAAGCTATTAAAATAACATTATTTACAAGTTTTTGGTCTAAAAGTTTTTTTTTTGACAAACATTATTTACAAGCTATTAAAATTGACAGATGGTTATTTTTTTGTTGTGTAGAATCACACTGGTGAATTTATATGGTTGGACGATAAGGTCCAAGGTATGCAAACAAGCTCACAGGAGGGGGATGCAGAGCTAGTTAGGGGTGTTGAAGAAATTCAAAAACAACAATAGAAGCAAAAATACATGCTCTATGCTGCTTGCTATTGTGTTGGATGTTTGTTTATTGCTATGATGTTTCAGAAGATACATGCTCTATCTTGTTGTCTATTATAGTTATTATTGTTGTTTTGTAGGGTTGTTGTAACACCCCGCTCCAACACTTGGTATGATATTGTTCGTTTTGGGCTCAGTCCGCACGGTTTTACTCTTGGCCTCCTCCCAAAAGACCTCATATCAATTGGAGACAACACTGCACATATAAGCACATCCCCAGACCTCTACTCCGGCGATGTGGGACATCACAATCATCCCCCCCCTTGAGACCCAGCGTCCTCGCTAGCGACTCACGGGTGATGTACATGCTCCCACACTTAATTCCGGCCGGGCTCTGGCTCTGATACCAATTGTAACACCCTGCTCCAACACTTGGTATGATATTGTCCGTTCTGGGCTAAGCCCGCACGGTTTTGCTCTTGGGCTCCTCCCAAAATGCCTCATACTAATTGGAGAAAACACTGCACATATAAGCACATCCTCAGACCTCTACCCGGGCGATGTGGGACATCACAGTTGTTTTGATGCTTCAGATGTTGGGTATTATAGCTCTTTGGACAGTGATAATGTAAGATTGATGAAAATTTAATATATTTTATTTTTTTAAGGTTTTAAAATTTTAATATTATATGTGACAGGTATAACATCAAGTACTAAACAATTTATGGGGATGTGATGTCAATGTATGGTTAAAAAAACATTGAGATTTCAAATGAAAAAAGTTTATAAATTTTCAAACTACATATATGAACCAATTGAATAATTCTTGCAATATGGTGAAATATTATTATCCAATATTAATAATTTTTGTTAAAAAAATTTAATACTTTAATCTATTTTTATTTATATTTTTTATTTTTTAAAATATATATATTCACAAAATGATATTATAAATAAATAAAATATTAAATCATTCCAAGTTACCAAACATGATTTGGTTTCAGAATTTCAGCCCATACCAACTCTACCAAACATGGTTTGGTTTTTCAGCTTTACTTTTTCTCACACCAAAATTATCTGTACCAAACATGATTTCAGTTCAGAATAAAACCACACCAAACCCAACCAAATCAAACCAAAACCACACCAGTTGCCAAACACGCATTTTATTCTATTTATTAGTTTATATATTTTGATTATTATCTAACTGTAATTAACTATATATATTTTTAAAAGAACTAGATGAATATATAGGGGGCATTCTTTTCCTTTTTTGTGTAAGCTATTAATCCTATTATTCAAATTTATCAAACATCATATTTTTCACAAAATAAAATATATGTGGTCTTTAGACTCTTAGTCATAAAAAAAAAGTGAATTTATAGCAATAAATACAATATTGAACTGTTTTATTATTTATACTTTTGAAGTATTACCCCTACCATCTTTCATCTCACCAAAAAATATATTTCAAAAGTAATGAATATTACTATTTTAATTTTAATTTTGATAAGATTCAAAAACAGACTTTCATCAATATTATTGAATTATGGATTAATTTCATTTACATCCCTTATATTTATCATTATTTCAATCACACTCTCTCACATTTGAGTATCTTCATTTATACCCCTTAGGTTTGAGATTCTCATCATTTATACCCCTTAGGTTTGAGATTCTCATCATTTACACCCCTTAACGATGACATCATCCAATTTTTTTTTTGTAAATACCTAAACTATCCTCAATGGGATAACCTAGTGTGTTTGGAAACAATGATATATTATTTTATCAATTTGACCCCCTCCAATAATTTAATCATTTAATTTGTATTCATTTTTAAATATATATATAAAATTCAAAAAAATATATATTAAAATTTGAAAAACATTATAAAATTCAAAAATAAATATAAAATTCGAAAAAATATATAAATTTTAAAAAAAACATATAAAATTTGAAACAAATATATAAAATTCAAAAAAATCGTATAAAATTCAAAAAAATATATATATTAAATTTCAAAAATAAATATAAAATTCGCAAAAACATAAACAAATTGAAATAAAGATATAAAATTAAAAAAATATAAAATTCAAAAAAATATATATAAATTTTGAAAAAAATTATAAATTTGAAAATAAATATAAAATTCGAAAAAAACATATAAAATTTGAAACAAATATATAAAATTCAAAAACCCCCAACCCCAACCCAAAATATTTACAAACAAATATTTAATTTTTTTGGAAACTAAATTTTTGAATTTGTGAATAAAAATTAAACGGATGGCAATGGTGTCATGTAATTAATCTAATTTTCTCTCCCCACCACCACCACCACCACCTCCAAAAAATAAAAAAATATATGTTATATTTTAAATCAAAATAAATATATAAAATATTTGCATTTTCCAAAAAAAATACTAGATTACACACATAAAATAAAAGAAACTTAGAAAAATTAGCAAATATAAATTTTGAAAATAAAATATAAAATTAAAAAAAATATATATAAAATTTGAAAAAAATAAATAAAAAAGGTTGATCGATTTGTAATTAATTAAATTAAATTTTAAAATTTGATCAATTTGTAATTAATCAAAATTTTCAAAAAATGTATAGATTTTTTCTATACATCAAAAAATGTATAGATTTTTTCTTATTTTTTTTCTTAGATCCCATCTCCCTACACATTTTTTTTCTTCTCTTTTGGGATTTGGGATCTAAGAAAAAAAATAAGAAAACTGAAAAATAAGAAAAAATCTATACAACCTTATTAGTATATTCATACATATATATATATTAACCTTATTTTTTTTCTCTTTTGGGATTTGAATCACCTTTTTCTATATACATATACATATATATGTGCATATAGTATAGATCGAGATCGAGATCGAGGAGGGAGGTGTGGGGGTGAGGGTGACGGCTGGCGGTTGGGGTGTGGGGTAGCGGCTAGGGGTTGGGGGTGGCGCGCGGTGGGGTTGTGGGGTGGCGGCAGGATGGGAAGGGGAGTGATTAGGATTAGGGTTGATGTTGGGAATGAAGTTGTTTGGATATATGTTTAAACTTGTTTGGAATATGTTTAATTTTTGTTTGGACACAAGATTTAGATTATTCTAAAATTGAATTCATTTAAGTTTGTTTGGCTTAAGGGTATTTAGGACATTTCATACTATGAGGGGTATAAATGAAGATACTCAAAGGTGAGGGGGTGTGATTGAAATAAAGACAAATTTAAGGGGGTGTAAATGAAATTAACCCATGAATTATTAATAGTAAAGTATATCGGTTGGAGTTTCTTTAATCTATTATCATTTTGTTGGGATTGATTATCTATTTCTTAATTTGAATTTATTTAGTAAATAGGACAAAGTAGACTTATCATATTTTTTCAAATAAGAATGTAATAAGCATGGTGATGGGGCACTACCTATTAATAGCCCATTACAATCTCTCCTCTTTATCTAGACTGTTTTGGTTATTTTAAGAAAAAACATTAATACAAAACAAAATAAATCTACAATCTAAAATGTCGATATATATTCTATGTTTTTATAAATTTTGATTGCATGCCAGTGGGGATGTCTCATGTTATATCTAGATTTTTTGTATCAGATAAAACTACAATCTAAGAGAGCTTTTAAAGTCTTAATTTATTTATTTTAATTGTGGGAGAAAAATTATTTATATTCAACACAATTATATCAGAAAAAAGTAATCCCAAAACAATTAGTTCATATAATTCTATTTATTAGGTTTTTGGCAAAATTCACACATAAATTAATTCAATAATTCGATTATAAGTGTTTTGTATACCACTATTTATAATCTAAATAAATGAACATACAACATAGGGTTTCCACTAAATATTTTTATTTCCTACTTTCACTTTCTCTAAAAGTAAAATCTCATTTTTCTTATTGCACAAAATCATGTTTAGTTATTACAATTTTTTTTTTTAAACAATACACATAGAGTGTGTTTAGTATTTTTTTTTAAAGTAATTTTAAAATTTCAAAGGGAATTATAAAAATTGAAAAGAACCAATAAAAAAGAAGAAGCTCATACTATTTTATTAATTTAATTACAAAGATTGTATAAATAAGTTGTAAGCTTTTAATCTCGCAATTGAATAATTAAAATAACTATACTAATTTATTAATTTAGTTACAAAATTTATGTAAAATCGTTGTATTTCTCATATCCCAAATTAAATATCAATAATTAAAATATTTGTAAAAGCGCTATAAGTGTCTGGTTGTCGCAAATAATACAAAAATAAATAATAAAATTATAAACAAATTCAAATGTCCTTACCGACTCATTATTCATATGAATCATATCATACGGTCATACAGGCGAAGTGAGAGAGTAGATTGACGATGCTTGGTTCGTCAAACCTCCGGCTCAAAATCACCGCGATTGATCCAATCAAATCCCACAAAGCTACGGCCAGATATTTTTCCAAGTGTCAATGTAGCAAAAAGGCGATCATCTACACGTGCCTGTGGGTCCCACTATCACGGAGTCTTACGGCTTCTCTTCTTCAACCATCCCCCAACACAACTCCCCAGAAGCAGCTCGAATCTCAGTGCATATACACCTATACACACATAAAATATATATATATATATATATATATCTGTAATTACAAAAATTGATTGAACAAACCCTAACGAAATTGGCGTCACACACAATCTCAATGTCTTCAATTCAAATTTCGAATTACAGAGCTTTCGATCACTCGCAATGTCTGAACCATTTCTCTTCAACACATGAGATTGCCTCTTCTTTTTGGGGCAGAGACTTGTGTTTCATCAACGGAGGTTCAAATTCAATGGTTGTTTCTACAAAGAAGCGTGGTTGCAGTCGGAGAATTTCTAGGGTTTTTGCTGCTTCCACTGATTCGAAGTTCAAGATGAATCTGAATGAGTATATGGTGACTCTTGAGAAGCCACTCGGCATCCGATTCGCGCTCTGTGATGATGGGAAGATCTTTGTTCATGCTCTCAGAAAAGGGGTTTGTGTTCTGAACCTGTAGGAGATATTGGTTTTATTTTTTATTTTTTATTGGATTCAATTTATTGGTTATTTATTTAATTTTGTTGAATTGTTGTGTAGGGTAATGCGGAAAAGTCTAGAATAATTATGGTTGGCGACACTTTGAAAAAGGCGAGTGAATCATCTGGTGGGAGGCTTATTGAAATCAGTGACTTCACTGATACAGAGTATGGGATTTAATTGTTGTTAATAAAGCTAATCTATCATTTTTATCATGCATTTTATTTCGGTTTCATATTCATTTGCTTATTTACAAATAGATGGAAATTATTGCATATAAGCACATTTAGGGATTATAGTTTGATACATTCACTTGAGCATTCTAAGAAGTAAATGTTGAGAAGAAAGATAGAATGTTAGTGATGGGTATGCCGCTTGTTGGATTGGATAGAGCACATGGCATTTTTACCATCTTGTTACATTTCATGATTTCTTGATGTTTATATTGGACCATAGCTTACTGATTATCAGCGAATACGAATACGGATTTGCACAATATATTCTGGCCTCAAAGTTTAGCTTTGTAATTTGGACTTCTTTATGTTTCTGTGCTTAAACTCTATCATAGCTTGTATTTCATTGATTACACACCGAGCTCTCTCTCTATGACTACTCACCCTCAAATTATGTGTTGGACATCTTTTTCTTGTTCTTCGTTTTTATTTACCACAACTTTATTTCTTTGATTGTTATCTCCCGCCGGCATGTGTATCTTCCATTCGTCTCTCGGTTTTTGTATGTCTATTGATCATTTTTTCTTTTCTTTTCAGGAAGATGATGAAAGAGAAATCTGGAGCTTGTAGCCTAATCCTCGAAAGGCCCTCATCTCCTTTTCCAATTCAACAGCTGCATAATATGAATGAGCTTGATATATGGTTTAATAGAGGTCGTGTTCCTATTTGCACTTGGAACAATACTATATTGGCATCCAACTTGCGAACATCTTCTGAAGGTAGTGGGAATTCTGGGTTTGCCATGTTTTCCTCGAAATTTATGAGATCCAGTGGATGGAAGCTTTTGAAAGAACAGAATGGGCATGTTAACCTACGAATCCAGAAAAAAACTCCTGATGCACCCTTGAACCAACTTATAACTCTTTTTTCTGATGAAGATTCTGGAGACGCTGAATGGGCACATGGGAGCTTCCCGTTGGAGGAGTATATTAAGGCATTGGATCGATCTAAAGGGGAACTCTACTACCATCACTCTCTTGGTATGCAGTACAGTAAGGTACGAGTTAGGTTTGTTTATGCTTTATACTTCTTTTGGTATTCCAATTTTGTTTATGCTTTATACTATTTTTTAGTACTGCAAATTGTTGAGGTGTATTTTTGCTTAATTTTAACTTTGCTCAGCAAAAATTAGTGATTATTTGTTGCTTCCAGTGAAAATGAATATTATAGCAAAAAATTCTAAGGTGCCACAAGATAGTGTTTTTGGTTTTGTATTTGTGTTTTTAGTTTATCATCTTTTGGCCAATAAAATTCTCAAGTGTTTTCATGATTTGATGTATTTTACCGTGTTCTATTGGTTAGATTACAGAGCAAATATACGTGGGGTCATGTATACAAACAGAAGCTGATGTAAAGACCTTGTCTAAAGTTGCGGTGAGTGCTGCTACTACTTTTGTTTGCTCAACACTGTTCAATTTCTTGATTCTTGCTATTGCAATTTGACTGCCACATGATCACTCATCTTCCAATCTGTACGCATCTCATAAATAGAAAAATATGTGCATATATTGAGAGGTTTCTTGGGAAATCCCTTGATTGTGCCTTGTTAGCAATGTGCAAGGAGTAGAAGATGATGATTGTAACCACCACATAATTAATGGTGTCGGGATTTTATCGTTCATATTAGAAACTTATTTCTTCTTTGTACTCAGTTTTATATTTTGAAATGGTGCCATGAATTTCATATTTGTATGAAGTTTCTACAACCTTCTCAAAAAAAGGGACAAATAACTTTAATTTTCAAGCATTCTCCTGAGTCATGACTAAAATTCTGCAGTCATTGGTAACTTTTTTATTTTAGCTTCTCATTTTATGACTTTTTAAGTGCCAATGCGATATGTATTCATTTCTGTTTATGTTTTTGTGCAAACATGACTGCTGCTTTAGCTACCAGTCTGGGCTGTTTATTATGCAACTCAGGCACTATTATATGTATTTCCCATCTCTTACGAAACTCAGATTTGTCTGTTTGGCATCATAATTGTTGCATGCTTAAGGTTTAGGTGCCCGGGAAGTTTGAGAGGGGCAATTTATGGAACATAACCTCTCCATCTTTTATGGATGTGAAACTTTATTCAACTGATCAAGGGAATAATCAAAAGTATGCTAATTTGCAGTACATATAATAGTGATGTAGTTGCATGCTTTCTAAAACCACCTCACCAATTGCTGTGAAAAATGAATTTAGTTGCCTAAAAAATACCTATAGTCAACGTTTCTGGACATATTGCTATCATTTATAAATTCTACACTGATACATTTGAGTATTAATTTCTTGGATCTAGTTGTGCCTTGTTTAAGCACTCACTTACAACAGTCGGGAAATGTCTGCATCAGGGAGTCACTGCTGTACTGAATTTCCAGAGTGGAATTGAAGCAGAAAATTGGGGCATTAGTCCCAATTCAATAAACGAGTCATGCCAACAATTTAATATCCTTATGATCAACTATCCTATAAGGTAATTACAAATCATTGTGGCCTATTAAAAAAATAGAATTGTTCATTCATATGTTAATTGGGCATAAACTTGTGGTGTTTGGTCTGGTCTATAATTTTTTCAATACACATAAACAATTAAAGACGTGCTTACTTCCATTCTTACCTATATATTAAAACAGAGGTTTACTTGGTCAGAGTATAAATCATTATGAATTAAAGCATGCTAGCAGGTTTCCATTTGATGATGTCACTCTTATTTGAATGTTGTTTCTTTTGTAGGGAGGTAGATTCATTTGATATGAGGAAGAAACTACCATTCTGTGTGGGTCTACTTTTACGCTTATTGAAAAAGAACCACCGTGTTTATGTCACTTGCACCACTGGTTTTGATCGATCCCCTGCTTGTGTGATTGCATACTTGCATTGGATGACAGATACATCTCTACACGCAGCCTACAATTTCGTCATTGGGCTGCATTCATGCAGGCCTGACAGGTTTTTCTTTAACCCTCTATACGAACTTAAAGTATCAACAACACCTATATAGATGTTAGTCGTACAGAGAAAGCCTTGCCTTAACTTTCTTGGGCACAGTTATGGACATTCTCCCATAATTTTCTTGTTTAAGCTATCATTTAAGAATTCTTTGCATCTTGCCTAGTAATATATAGGTCATAGAGTTTATCAACTATAGCCTGTGCATGTGGCTATGTTGATGTCCGGGTGTTCAGACATGGTGGGTTAACATTCTGTGGTACTGGACTGATGCATTCTAAGCTGAGGGCAATCCAGTGATCATTGTGTTGACCATAAAAAGTGTTTACGTTGTTGACCAAGCTGACACTTTATTCTGTAAGAAAGCATTTTATTAATTATATGTACCCATTTTTTCCTGGGCAAAGTGGAAAAAAATTTACAGATAAAAAATTATGTACAAAGATATCAAGGTGGGGTATACCCATACCAGTACTTTATCTGAAATGAATTTTGATTAACTATGCGGATGCAGACCGGCGATTGCCTGGGCAACATGGGATCTTATAGCTATGGTGGAAAACGGCAAACATGATGGACCGGCAACCCATGCCGTGACATTCGTGTGGAATGGGCAAGAGGTATTTGACTACTTAAATCGGTACTATATTTGGACAATGTATTGTTTGACACCTCAAAATGTGAAGCCTTGTCAATCTCCCATGTGTGTGTTTGTGTTTGATTGCGGAACTTTTTCTTTTTAATTCTAAGGATCTGCAGATCTTGTCATGAAATTACAGGGTGAGGATGTATCACTGGTTGGAGATTTTACTGGGAATTGGAAAGAACCAATAAAGGCAGTCCACAAGGGAGGCCCAAGATTTGAAGTCGAAGTCAGGCTTACACAAGGGAAGTAAGTTACATCATTCTTTGAGGCCTTTATGTGTTTGAGAGGGTTTCATACCTTTAAGCATCTGTTGAGATTTCCATTATGCGTCTTATATTTTCTTTCAATAGAAGAGAGTTTTTAACCTGTTCTGGTCCTACTAAAGCAAATTCCTGGGGAGTAGGCTGTTTTGTAGCTCAATCTTGTACCAATGCAATGGATTTTCTTTCAACGGAAGGGGGTTATTAACCAGTTCTGGTCCTGCTAAAGCAGTGTCCTGGGGGAGTAGGCTGTTTTGTAGCTCAACCTTGGACCAATGCAATTTAACAACCGCCTTCCTCTGCTACCTTCACTATTTATGAAAATTTCATACTCATGTCTACTCCACTCACCAATTCATGGACAACAACTGTCACCGTCGATTTTTCCGTTAGAGGTCGAATCTTCAGTTCTTAATCCCTAAAGGGATCTTGATAGAAAAACATTTTAGATGAGTTTTTTGTTATCTCTGTCTCTTGATTGGATGATAAGCTGCAGATATAAGATTTCGTTATGATGGTATGAACCCATCACAACTCATAACAATGAGCTATAGCTATCTCCGTGTGTGGGTGTGTAGAAAGTGGGTCAAAGTTGAAGAGGTACACCTCTTTGGGTAGTTATTTCTCTATTAGTCTCTTTCCTAAACTCAGTTGGACTCATCTGTTGGCCTCTGACCCTGGGAGACAGTGCAATTCATTAATTCATTTTACATCCTGGAATGTTTGTTTCACATAGGTTTTAATCTAAATCAAACTGACCATCACTAGGTACTACTATAAATACATTACTAGTGGACAATGGAGGCATTCAACATCATCACCAACAGAAAGGGATGAAAGCGGAAATCTTAACAATGTAATCGTGGTAGGTGATACTGCCAGTGTGAGGCCTTCTGTTCAACAACAAAAGAAGGTAAATGCATTATATTTTTGCAAATGGCAAATTATTTTTTTTGGGGGGAAATATAGGAAGATATCATTCTATCCTCTAAATCCCAATTTTATGTTTTTGGGTATTTTATTTTATTTTTAATTGTTTCTTTATGTAGAATTATGCTGTCATGCTATATTGTTCATCTGGGTTTCAAGTGTACGCAATAATAGTCATTGAGATCCCAACTTACAAATATATAAATTATATTTATGTATCATTGATACGGATACGGGGTGCAGATACAATACGATACGGATACGGGGATACAACAAATCTAAAAAAAATAGGATACGAGTACGGCAAAAAGAAATGACATTTTTTTATATATAAAAGACTAAATTCTGGTCAGTTCTTGAAAATATTAAGAAAATTGAATCATTTCGAACACATGAGTTCTTTTCGTAACACTTAAACAAGCACATGTTGTTGATACATAATAAAGATTAAATTTTTCTTGACTATAGTACTTCATGATATTGTTAGGAAAGTTTCTTTCTAATGTTTAAAATTTGTTAAAAACATGTTATTTGATATTTAAGAAGTATTAGATACGTGATCGAAGTATTTTTAGAAGTATCAGATATATGTTATAAATTAAAAAACATAATTTAAAATTATGGATACGTTTAAGAAGTATCGGACACAGTGACGGATCTAGGAATCCGTGTCAGTGGGGGCTAATTTTTTTTTTTTGGGGGAGTTTTTGGGGGTATAAATGACATATATATATTTTTTTGGGATTTAAAACAATTTTTCAGTGGGGGCTTAGTTGTAAAAAAATTTAAATTATGTGGTATCTAAGGTAAAAAATAAATTCAGTGGGGCTAAATACGAAATATCCAAAATTTTAGGTAAAAAATATTTTTTTAAAAAAAATTCAGTGGGGGCCATGGCCGCCCCCCACTGGTCCTTAATTAAATCCGTCACTGATCGGACACTTATCCGCGAGTATCCGATACGGGTACGTTGCTCTTGTAGAAGTATCCGAGCTTTAATTTATATATCATCATATTGATGCTTCTGTCAATGTGGAAATGAACATGAAATTTGAAATGCTGTGAAAAGGAAATTTGTAGGATGTAGAGTAGCAAATTTAATTTTTTTATTTTTTGTATTAATTGGGTCATGAATGCTGATTATTGATTGATGCTGTCATGTATTAGGATGCAAATGTTGTGAAGGTGATTGAGAGGCCTTTGACAGAAAATGAGCGATTTTTGCTGGCAAAAGCAGCTCGATGTGTTGCATTCTCTGTTTGTCCAATTAGATATACACCCAAATAGTCAAGCCTGCAACTATTCCCTGATTTCACATTTTCTAGAGCTGTTCTAGGCACGCCTGTAATCACGACACTAAGGTCACTCCGATACCCTGCTGGTGGACTGAAAATCAAATTTGATGCAAATTGAGGTTGCGACGTTCCACAGTACACGTGCCAGTCATAGCAGATGAAGAGTTGCAACCATAGCAATCAAATATTAAAAATCCTGTTTAGTGTGAGCATGATTAAGATTCTAGTACACACATTCACTGCAGGTGGACTGAAAATTGATGCAAGAGGCTGGAAACTGGTTGCGTTGGGGTAGAAGAGGTTGCTTGCATCAAGTATATTCTAGCTGTCATTTTGTTAATGTTCTTATGGGCACCGGAAAGATTTGAATGTTGGTTAAATCTCTCGATGTATTTTATTTTAGGCAACTGGGAATATAGTGATGATATGTTTATGTTGCTTCAATAATATCAATTACTTGACATAGGGCTATCCTTGGTGTGGTTATCATCAATAAATTTTTGCAGTAATGTTAGATGGACTATGGATTGCTTCAGTTGACAGCATTTTATTTCTAGTCTTTGCTTGGTATTCTCTTTATTTATTATTTCGTTTATTTTTCCAATGATTGATTAACCAGACTGAGTCTACCGCGTGCGTGTTGTATATTTCATTTAAGCGATACTCATTTTTAATATCCATATTAGCTGATTTCATACTTACTTTGAAGATGCAACCAAAACTGATATTAAAATCCATGTAGATTGATAATAGCACGAAAACGGTGTTTTAGAGATAGGACCTTATCTCTCTTATCCATAACCCACCATAAATGTCTTGTCTGTCTTCAAATCGCTAGTTTCGCTATCAATTCCACTCAATTTTATTCACATGTCACTTCATAATCAATGAATCAAAATCAACATCAGCAAATTAGGGTGAAATTTTGTTAAATCCTACGTAGCAACTTTACAAACAATCTGATCACTGAAAGTGGAGACCTGGAATTAACAAAATCATTGTGTTAAATGACATGTAATGTCTTGAATAATGAATGTAATTAGTTGAAATTGTACAGCATGATCCCAGCTCCAGTGCGAAAACTCCGGGGTGAGATGATTTTCAAAATCAACAACTTTACGAATTATATCAGTAAACTCGTGTCACAAATTTAATTTCACCGTGCATCATCTATGATCTTATTTTTACTTGATTATCGGAACAAAATTTGACTCGTAAAAAAAATATTTTTGTAATCTCACCGCTGCTTCCTTAACATAGTAAAATATCAACATCGATTTTAGCGGCAAACATAAACTATATATACATTGCGTGATGCAAGAATCACAATGTCAGATTTGATAATACCAACACCTTTCACTGCTGTCATAAAAAACATCAATAAATATGGGTTGGTATAAACAGCAGTGAGCATTGAAGAGCCAGAGAGATTTATCAAGTCCTAGCCACTGTTTCTCTGAGCATATCATTTTTGTGGCCTCTTTCAATGACTCTGTAAAACACACACAGTTTTTAACAGTTTTACTGGTAACCAAACCATGCATGGACATACCTTGGAAATGGTTTTGACATAATTGTTTATTCGTGTTCTTGAAATGCTTTCATTCTTTTCTCATTATTTTTTTTTAA
Source organism: Cornus suecica (assembly GCA_963922005.1). Lineage (NCBI taxonomy): Eukaryota > Viridiplantae > Streptophyta > Magnoliopsida > Cornales > Cornaceae > Cornus > Cornus suecica. The sequence goes on from OY998238.1 coordinate 2,190,670, forward strand.
AGAAAAAAAATAAGAAGAAAATACCTTACCTGTGCATCCTAGACTACTCAACATCTTCTAGACCAGTTTTAACTCCATTTCAGAGAATAATATTTAGAGAATTGTGAAGCAACTTGAAATTAGAGCTGTTCTTACCATTCTTTTCTAAAATTCCTGTACTTCTTAAACACAAGTACTGTCTTTTTTTTTGAAACCCAAAATATATACGAGCGTGCTATATTTGAAGTATATATAGTCATTTTCCTCCATAGCTGCTTCCACATATTCAAGAAAATCAAGCAAACATTCAATCATCTCTCAAATTTTTTTCATTGTTTCAAATTCTTACTTCATTTGTCTTTATCAAAATAAAAAAACCTTACTTCAATCATGAATGCATTAAATCATAGGAAATTAGAGAATCAACTAATTGAAGAGTTGGTGTTTGTTAAGAAAAAAGAAAGAAAGAAGAAAAAACACATTATAATTCTTTCCAATCAAAATCAAAATCAAAAGGATACCCATCTAAGAACTCCATCAAGGTAGGGGTATCTAACTTGAAATCATTGTCAGAAAGCCACAAAGAATCAACATAACCGGCGTTGAAGACGGTTGATCCCTGCATGTCTGAGGCCTCAGCAATACCATTTGTTGTGGCTTCATTTACTAGTTTGGATTCAGTGGCTGATCTCTTGCTGCTACTACAACCATTATTATTTGAATCTGTTCTTGTGGTTGGCTCAGCCACTTCCACTGCTGCGGAGTTTGCAAGCACTGCAGAAACATCGACGCTATTATTTCCCTTCTTCATGATCAGCTTTTTGCTCAAATGGGTATTCCAGTAATTCTTCACTTGATTATCAGTCCGTCCCGGTACTCTTCTGGCAATTAAAGACCACCTAAAAAGAAGAATTTAAAATTTTCAACTAGTAATTCATTGCAAATTTTTAATTAAGGAATTTCAAGAGTGAGACTGCTCATGAAATTTGAAAATTTTTCATCAACTTACAGCATGGTCATCTAATTACAATTTTATATATTCACATATATATATATATATTTGTTATATATATCTTCAATATGTTATAACTATATGTTTGTAAGCAATTTTAAGAGTGAGACTACATGCATGCTCATTAACTGGAACATTTTTCATGGACTCACTACAAGGTCTTCTTGTTAAATTTGTCAATTACTGCAACTTTTTAATACATATGTCAGATTAACTATTATGTTTGCAAGGATTTTTAAGAGTGAGACTACTATGGGACCATTTTTCACGAACTTTGCTACAATAATTCAATTAATTTCATCAATATATATATATATATATATATATATATATTTCAATAGTCATTAAATTTCACAACATATATCTATGTATATATTGTACTACTACAAAGAAGAAAAACCTGTTCCCGAGGAGTTTATGAAGCCTAATGATGAGGTCTTCTTCTTCCTCGGAAAAATCCCCGCGCTTTACACTAGGGCTTAAGTAATTCATCCACCTTGATCTGCAACTCTTTCCACATCTCTTCAATCCTACATCACATTAAAAAAACCAAAAATATTCAAAATAAACTCAAGATATGTGCGAGAGAGAGAGAGAGAGAGAGAGAGAGAAGTGCATGCATGGGCATGGGTTGCTAATTACCAGATTTCTTGGCAATGCGATTCCAGTGTCCTTTACCATGCACTCTTACATACTCCATCAGTACCTTGTCTTCTTCCTCTGTCCATAAACTTTTCTTGTAATGATTCCCTCGTCTTTCCATTCTTTCTTGCTTAGCTCTGTGTTTGTGTAGAGAGAAAAGAGGGACTACTTGGATTTTCTGGGAAAACTTTTGATTTGGACTTGTGTGTCTCTATATGGATGTTGTGTGTATATCATATGTGTGTATATATATATATATAATATACTACCGTCTTGGTATTCTTTGAATAAAAAAGGGTGTCCAAATGATGATGAGATAATGATGGAAGAGCAAGTACATGATTAGAAGGTTGACCATTCATGGATTGTTAGTTTTACTACTGTAATTTTAGTCGTTAAATAACTGTATAGTAGTATTTGCTATGACTGTGCAGATAGGCACACGAGCCAACGCAGAAATATAGATTCGGCGTTATTATATTACTTTTCCACCTAGCTAGTTTAACTTTATGCAATGGCTTTTATTTTATTTATTTTTTGAAAATAATAATAATAATAATATAATAAATATTCAATTTACAGATTATTTGTGTTACTGGATCCCAATTCAAGTTTACAGAGCTGTTTGTGTTTATGGGGAAAACAATTTTATTTTTTATTTTTCAGAATTTATTGCCTGTATTGAGATTGCATTCATATTAATTATATTCCATTATTTACACCAACCTTCTCTGTCTAATTAATATCTGATCATTAATTGATAGACGACGGTATGACAGCCCCTATTGATTGTTATAATGACAATGCCAATGGATACCTTATTCCAATTGTTGTATACACCATCCATTAATTCCAATTAATACCAGTAATATATTTAATTTTGGCAGTCCTATTTAATTAATTAAATCCCAGTTGCCCATAACCTCATAACAAATGTGGGTTTAAGATTTATAATTTCTCGCCAGTCAGTAACATGGGGATTCGCAGAAAATTACAACACCTATAGTATCACTATTCCCATTTACAAATACATGATTTTTTATTTTTCAGTCTTAGACTTTTAACTCATAAGATCATCATTTGTTTTATAATGTTATATGAAGATTTTAACTCTCAATCCAGTCAAGCGAACAGATAGGCCGACTTTTGTCACCACTAAAAAAATATAATAAATTGTGGAACAGTCATTTACTCAAATTATTGGAGCTTCGCAACCATAATTCTTGTTATACCCTATCTCTCGAGGTGTCTTGCACGAATCTCGTAAATTATCCGAAAAAGACGAAAAAGAAAAAAAAAAACTCAAAGATATGGCTTGTATACTGACATCTTTGAAGGCATGCAATTTGGTTATAACCATGGTTCGTCGTTACGGGTATCAATTTCGGTAACGGTGTAACAAACTCAGATAATGTCGACTTTTAAAATAAGTATCGAATGAGAATTAATAATAAATAACAATATCGACATTTTGCAAAAACGTAACGAAGATATCAGTAACGGACCAATATAGCCAACCATGATTATAACCTTGCATGTGTACCATTGTCATCTCTCATCAATTAGTTCCCCAAATAATTAGCATTGGCATTCTAGGTCTAATGTAAACTAAAGTGTATCACTGCTAAAACCATGAAGGGTGTGAATTGTGATGCAACTTTGACTGAATGGAATCAAATGCAACCTACCACAATGTTTATTGTCAGTTCCACCAATAAATACCTCATTATTCTCCTCACCATCCTCTGCATAAACTATTTAATGGGAGTAAAACACAGTCTTTTGTCCTTTTGTGGGGAGTTGTTAACTGCTAGTAGAAGATGTTGCATATTTTTCACAGTAAATAATTGCATCGGGATTTTATCCATTACACTTTTGTCCTTTTGTGGGGAGTTGTTAACTGCTAGTAGAAGATGATGTTGCACATTTCTCACAGTAAATAATTGCATTGGGATTTTACACACTTACACTTTTTGTCCTTTTGTGGGGAGTTGTTAACTGCTAGTAGAAGATGTTGCACATTTCTCACAGTAAATAATTGCATTGGGATTTTACCCACTACACTTTTTCAAACTTTCTTGCACCTGCTAAAATTCTATTATATTTTATCGAAAAAAACCTATATTCCATCTACTATAAAGACTTTAATTCTGTTGAGAATCTAACGGATCGGAATTGTTGATTTCGTGAGTGATCGGATCCAATTCCGATCAGATAAAAAATCTAAATGATACTAAGTGCTTGTTTGGCTAAGGAGTGGAGCCATGGTTTTGGGTTTGGTTTCAAAAAATTGGCACCAAACCCATGTTTGGCAAATGGAGTCAAAATTTGGAGCCGACACTGTAGCTGAACCATGGTGCAACTTTTGTGAAGGAATGAGCCAAAATTTGGAACCAAATTTTTGAAGGTTCATGGTTTTGGTTTTGGTACCAACACTGTAGCAAATTTATTTTTGATATTAATAAATTTCGAAAAATTAAATATTCTGAAAAATTAAATATTTATGAAAAATAAATATTTCGAAAAATTAAATATATTAATATATTATAATATTAATATATTAAAAAATATTAATATTAATATATTTTAATATTATAATATTAATATATTTTAATATATTAATATTAATATTTATGAAAAATTAAATATTTCGAAAAATTAAATATATTAATATATTAAAAAATATTAATATTAATATTAATATTTATTAATAAATAAAATGTGAAACCCATATATTAATATTTATTTAATAAATATTAATATTTATTAATATTTATTAATAAATAAAATGTGAAACTCATATATTAATATATTTTAATATATTAATATTAATATTTATTAATATATTAATATTCAGAATTTCAACCCATACCAACTCTACCAAACATGGTTTGGTTTTTCAGCATCACTTTTTCTCACACCAAAACCATATGCACCAAACATGGTTTGGAACCAAAATAAAACCACACCAACTCCAACCACTCCAACTCCAACCCAAAACCAAAAACCAACTCCACACCCTCTACCAAACATGCACTAACTTGACTGGATTTTTGTTCTCTAAGGCCATGTTTGGCAGGCGGTCTTTCTGGTCTGGTCTGGTCCGGTCTAGTCTGGTCCGGTCTGGTCTGGTCTAATCTGATTTGAAAAAGTCTGTTTGGTAAGCGGTCTGGTCTTACTATTTATTTATTATTTATTATAATATTTATTTATGTATTATTTATTTATTTATTATTTCTTCACTTTATAATATATGTTATTATTTATATTATTAAATTATTATTTATTAATTTATATATTAATGTATAAATATATTCTATTTATTTATTATTATTTCATTATTTAATTCATTTTATTTATAAATTATTTATTCATTTTTTAATTATTTAAAAATATATTTTATTAATTTATTATTATTATACTCATTTATTATTATTATTATGAAGTATTTATTCATTATCATATTTACTTATTATTTATTATTATATTTATTTATTATTATATCTATTTATTATTTATTATTATTATTTATTTCATTTTGTTTATTATTAATTATTTTTATTATATTTTTAAATATGTTTTATGTAATTTATTATTTTTTTTATTAAATTTTTTTATTTTGTCTATTTATTATTATTATTATATTTATTTATTATTATTGTATTCATTTTTTATTATTATTATGTTTTATTTAATTTTTTATTTATATTATTAATTATTCATTTTTAATTATTTATAAATATATTTTATTATTATATTAATTTTTTAATTATTATTAGGTATTATTTTTTTCATTTTGTTTATTATTTATTATTTATATTTTATTTTTAAAATATGTTTTATTTAATTTATTATTATTATTAATAATTTTTTATTATTATTTATTCATTTTTAATTATTTATGAATATATTCATAAATAATTATGAATATTTATGAATATATTAATAAAATATATTCATAAATATTTTATGAATATTCATAAGACCAGACCGGACCACCAGGAACCACCTTTTTTTTTGGTCTGAAATGAGGTCATTTTGGTCTCATTTGGTCTTACTTGGTCTAACCAAAAATTTGGGACCAATGCTACCAAACACGGTCTGGTCCCATAAAACGCAAGACCAGACCAGACCACATGGGACCAGACCACCTTCCAAACAGGGCCTAAATGCATCATCTCTTTTCATGCACAATCTCAAAGAAATACACAAAATTACTGCCTCTTAAAAGTTTGGCCTCATGTAAATAAAAACAAAGTAATAACTACTGCGGAGGGAGGCTCTGAGTTTTTCTGTTGTTGTTTTTAATTTTTGGGATCACCAAATTAATGGAAACGTACATACACTGTGAGCAACAACACTAGTTACTGGTACTACAATGGAGGAACATATCATACTGAAGAGGACGTGACGAGTCCTCCAGATTCAGGACCTGTTCACTAACATGATAGTAAATTACCCACTGTTTCTATGTTTGGTACGAGCTACCTAACAACTCAATCATCAATTATTTGGGCTACCATCTTCAATTTAGACTCTTATTTAGTAGTGGCAACAACACGTAGTTAAATGAATGGTGTCAGTACAGTCAAAAGTTTTCTGGTGTCTCTCTCACTCCATTTGACCACCAATGACTGGGCCAGTACCCTCAACGTTTTTAAGTGTCTGTTCCTATAAGGTACCATAACATTTAGTGAAAAACTTTAACCTTGAAGGACAATTTTACTGATACAAATTTTGGGGTACAGGTTGACCTTCTAATTGTTATAAACACTTCACTATACTTCAATGAAGAGCTCAACTAGGATAAAATTTAAAAAAAAAAAAAAAAAATCCGGTCCAATGACTCTTACTGAACTTTGTGAGGATTTGATCAACCAGATCTGATCTGGTAGCGAGTGGGCCTCATTTTGTGTGCCCGAGTCCCCGACATACCACCAGATCAGATCTGGTCCTTCGGATCCTCACTGGACCATGTACAGTGAGCGAGTAAAAAGACTGAATCAAAAGTCCCTCAACTAGATGGCTCTGGTACTTCTTCAGAAAATGGGATTTCACGCCTCACTCACTCCAGCTATTCACAACCCTTAGTTTTCACCTCTGATGAACCCTAAGATGACTGCACAAGAATCTGCTCATCCCAAAATTACTTACGAATAATGGATAATTATAACTTGTTAAAGATCAGTATCTCACTTCTTACGGAATCATGTTGCTTAGATAACTAAGATACCCGAGACTCTTAACCAATCAAATTGAAAATATGCTTAAGAGTACCTTCTGAAAACCCTTTATCCGGTAATTTGAGAAGCATTTTAATAATTGCACAAGCAGTGTATGGCACAACAAGGAGGAACCTGTATATTAAGAAAAATCTTGGAAAAGGGCTGTACAGTATCAAGTCATCGGCATAATCACTTGCTACCAAGATGGAAGGACAGATGGAATATGTACAACATCTATATTATGAAACAATTACTACACAATTACACAAAAGCAATGGGCATTTTACATACTGGTTTAATTTGGTGTATCATGATTCATCAGGCTTTGGCTCAAGGATTACAGGGATCTCTTCTTTGTGATCACCACGCAGCACCTCCACAGTCACCTGAAGGAACAGCCAGACAAATTAATATTTGACAAAGTATCTTTCCATAATGAGATATGTTGATTGATAAAAAGACTTTCCATTTATATATTAGTTTGCACATTTCGAGGAACAATATCATCAACCGTGTTCAGAACATCCTGGAATCAGCTCATAGATAGGAAGACAAGCACAAAGCAGTCTGATTATGCCTATTTTTAAGGCCAAATTCCTAAGCAGAGCTTCAGTTTTTTTATCTCCCAAATGATGCAAGGCATTACGGGTCATGATAAGTTGGTAACAGGTGAGTGACTCCTTGGACATACTCTCACTCCCTCCACCAACTAGTTTTTTGACATCAGTGAGTGGCCAGAAAAAATAGCGGGAGGAGTTTAAACTGTCCCATCTCCTAAAATGGTGCTAGTTAATTTACGTTTGAGAAGTATTGGCAGGATAATGAATGACAAGTTGCTATGGAAGATAATGCCCCAAGAGGCTGGCCCAAGATAGTGTCCAATCATTCAACTTCTTTTCAATTGTAATAGTGAAAAGGTTATCTTTGGGCTATATAAAGGAATCACATATTTTTAGAAGTGAAGAAATCATGAATCATCTCAACCTGAAGCAAACAGATAATGGAAACTATTAGCAAGTAGGAAGATTGATCATCACATACCGTTTCACCCACTTTACATTGGTCAAGAGCTCTGTACAAATCACTCCCGTTAGTGACCTTTTTCCCGTTTATAGATGTTATGATATCTCCCAAAACAAGTCTGCCATAGCCATCACGTTTAGTTGGTAGCAGACCCTGCAGTTTAGATATATATTGATTTTAGGTTTGAGCAAAACCTTTCCAAGATCTCAAAAATACACGAGCAATGAAGGTAGAAAGAATCAATGAACATACTGCTTTGCCAGCTGGACCATTTGCTGGAGCATCTAAGACAAGAACCCCGCTAACACCCAATTGTTCCACAGACTGATCAGGGGCAAATTTTATTCCCAAAATTGGTCTTGTGACTTTCCCAAACTTGACCAACTGGTCAACAATACCATTTACCTAGACATGTAACAAAGCTAGATTAATGACTTACTCTAAGCAAGAGGGAGACAATCATTTCCACCATTAATGTTGCATGATGCCTAACCTAGATATTTCTACAATGGGAAAAACAAGGTTAAAAAGAAACCTACAGTGTCAACCGGAATTGAAAATCCAACACCAGAGGATGCACCAGATGGAGAGTATATAGCTGTATTTATCCCAATAAGGCTCCCTGAACTATCGAGAAGTGGCCCTCCACTATTCCCGGGGTTGATGGCAGCATCTGTCTGTATAACATCCTGGATTGGACGGCCAGTAGCAGCAGAACTGATTTCTCTCCTAAGGCCACTACAGCATACACAAAGAAGCTTTTAAAGTGAGAACATTGGTAGCGCAAAACCAAATATATATTCATAACGGTAGCATTCTACAATAAGGACTGACATGCATGCTAATAGGTTCATTTTAGTTTACTGGTAAAATGGTTATAGATGTACAGTTCGTCTCCCAAGTTGACTACACTTGCAATATATTTACTAGTTGTTACTGTTTCTTGTCTTCATTTGCATATACTTCAAAGATATAACTCTACAAAGTGTTGAATGACAGAACAAGATCAGCAAAGAAATCCCAAAAAAGTCAATACAAGTATTATCCTTTGTCTCACAAATCATCTTTACTTACAGGTATGATGCTCCAAATCATATTTTACAATTCATTCAGGCCTTTTCAATAAGTAACATTCATAGGACATTCACCTCAAGGCCTGTTACCTTTATACAATTTCTCGCAACTAAAAGTAGTCCCTTAGTTCAAAATTTCAGTAACCTTTTAGCAGCATGTTCTACCTAAAGTTGCAATAGTTTCCACAAAAGCTAAATTTTGAACTATTTCACAAGACCACTTAAAAGTATAATTGTTTATGTGCATGTAATGCAATTGGACAAACTTCATACCTGATGACACCAGTTGTAAGTGTATGGTCAAGTCCAAACTGGAAAAACAAACACATTTGAACAAAAGAAACCAATTTGTCAGCGAAGTTCACTCGCAATGTGCATTTAACTAATTCATTCAAAGTACATGATAATTGTAACTAATCAAATCTACCATTCAAAGAGAAGTGTGAAGTGTCTAAGGGACACCAAGGTCCTGACAAATTCTTTTTGGGTTTTGTGAAATGACATACGTACTGAAAGTTTTTAATATCTTTCCCAATTCTATTGGTAAAAGAATTTGCTATATTCATGATTGAGAAAACAGCTATTCTAATTGCAACTCGATGAAATTTTCAGCAACTAACTGGTACATCTAAGCAACTACTCGAGGAAATAACTGGTTACATCAAAGCAACTACAAGTGGAAAGAAGATAACAGTATACATTATTAGCACTTGGCTTATACTCACAGGATTTCCGATGGCATACACCTTTTGGCCAACAAGCAAGTCTGCCGACACACCAACAGGAATGGGTCTCAGTTTGTCTTTGGGTGCATCAACGTGCAACACAGCTACATCCTTATCTTGGTCGAACCCAACAACTTGTGCATCAAAGGTTGTCTGGTCAGAAAGAGTGACCCTGAACAAAACTAGCACAAATTTAGTTCCAAAAGAAAAAAAATAAGAAGCTTACTGAACCCGTATAAATGAATGTCAGTAACTTTTCCAAATAAATCAACAAGTAAAACAGAGGCCCCTACTCAGGCAGGGTCCAGATTACAAAGATGCCAGGAGGATTATAATGGTCACCAACAGACCTTTGACATTATTTAGCACAAAGTAGCTGCTCTCAGTCCGAACCATATCCAACGTTGAACCAAATATAATTCAGAATCTTTCATCATAAAGGAATTCCATGCATCCCAACAGACAAAAATAAAAGTATACAAACATATGCAAAAAGACAACTAATATCTTAAACTGCAAGCAAAAGTAAAAGGGTGAAATCAGGTCAACCCAGAATTGAGATATTTGTATACTCCCACAGTACCAACTCAATCCAATCAGAAAAGATCCTAAATCGATCAAGTTGTTTGAGCTGGCCATCCTTTCTATTTGTAATAATTTCCCTCTAAGTATGGCCATATCATCTGTTGAATAATATTCCATCATATATAGACAGCCTTGTCCACGTTCTATCTATATCCCTCCGAAAAGATCATAGAGATCCAAAAATATCAGTATAAAAAGGAGATGAATAGAAAGGGGGATCCAGCTGAAGAGACAGCACTCACGATCCTGTTCAATAGAAATGACACGCTGAATAAATCACTCTTTGATAACAGAAATAAGTTTCATTGAACCTGACCTAAGCCACCAAACCATCTTCAGATGATTTTTCCTCATAGTGTCCTCAATGACTAGTTTTTTATGGATCTTTCGCTTCTCATAGATGCATTTATCTCACTCTCACATGAATAGATTAATCGATGTCCGGTAAAGACAAGAAGGGGAACAAAGAAAAAGGACCTAAGCTTGACATCCTACCTGAAATACACTCCTTTCTTAAACATGTTATTTTTAATTTACTATCCTACATGTAGGGGTGTTCAAAACCGGTTCCGGTAACCGATTTTTTCGGTTCCATAAAAACCAGAACCGGAACTGAACCGATTTTTCGGTTCCGGTTCCTTCTATAAGTTTCATTGAACCTGACCTAAGCCACCAAAATCGGTTCGGCTCAATATTATAAGATAATATAATTATACACTAGAGTATTTGAATTATTACAAATCCAAAACCAAATATATAATTAGTGGAATGAAAATAACTATATTAAAATATTACATCCCTAAAATTACAAATTACAATTGTCATTTAATAATCAAACAAACATTTGCATTTGAAAGTTACAAAAAAAAATAAAAAATCCGCATAAGTAAAAGAAGACAACTACTACTCATTAATGGACTAACATTTTTATCATTTATATATATTCGAGTCTATGTAATTGAACTGCATGCCCTATATATATTTACATTATTTATGTGATCTTATGTTGTTTAATGAACTAACTTTACAAAATATTGATCTACACATTCAATGGACTAACTTTACAAATATAGATCTCCATATTCAGTAACTATGTAGGCTAGTGAACATATAGTCTATGATCTCTAACTTTTAAAAAAAAAAAACCGGTTTAGGTTCCGGTTCGGTTCCACGGAGTAAGAACCGGAACCAAACCGAAATTTTTGGTTCTTGGAATTTTGGAACCGGAATTGGAACTGAACCCCTATGGAACTGAACCGGAACCGCCTGAACACCCCTACTTGCATGGTGTAGTGAAGCATAGCCGACCTTAGAATTCAATTAAATGAATTTTGCTTTAGCTTGATATAAGGCTGTAATATTGGCACTCTACTTGATTCTTATAATATAGGAAACAACATAAGTACCCCCTCAAAATGGAGTGTAACAGTACTTTTTGGATACTAATGTAGTGTGAGGTACTTTCAAGGTCTATCACGTTTTTTTTCCATTCGCAAGAAGCAATTGGAGTACAAGAACAACAATGTGGAGTGCAATTGTCATTAACCTAATATACAGTAGTACCGGTTGGTCTTCATTTTACATAGAACACCACAAACACACAAATAGAGATAGATGGAAATTATTGCATATAAGCACATTTAGGGATTATAGTTTGATACATTCACTTGAGCATTCTAAGAAGTAAATGTTGAGAAGAAAGATAGAATGTTAGTGATGGGTATGCCGCTTGTTGGATTGGATAGAGCACATGGCATTTTTACCATCTTGTTACATTTCATGATTTCTTGATGTTTATATTGGACCATAGCTTACTGATTATCAGCGAATACGAATACGGATTTGCACAATATATTCTGGCCTCAAAGTTTAGCTTTGTAATTTGGACTTCTTTATGTTTCTGTGCTTAAACTCTATCATAGCTTGTATTTCATTGATTACACACCGAGCTCTCTCTCTATGACTACTCACCCTCAAATTATGTGTTGGACATCTTTTTCTTGTTCTTCGTTTTTATTTACCACAACTTTATTTCTTTGATTGTTATCTCCCGCCGGCATGTGTATCTTCCATTCGTCTCTCGGTTTTTGTATGTCTATTGATCATTTTTTCTTTTCTTTTCAGGAAGATGATGAAAGAGAAATCTGGAGCTTGTAGCCTAATCCTCGAAAGGCCCTCATCTCCTTTTCCAATTCAACAGCTGCATAATATGAATGAGCTTGATATATGGTTTAATAGAGGTCGTGTTCCTATTTGCACTTGGAACAATACTATATTGGCATCCAACTTGCGAACATCTTCTGAAGGTAGTGGGAATTCTGGGTTTGCCATGTTTTCCTCGAAATTTATGAGATCCAGTGGATGGAAGCTTTTGAAAGAACAGAATGGGCATGTTAACCTACGAATCCAGAAAAAAACTCCTGATGCACCCTTGAACCAACTTATAACTCTTTTTTCTGATGAAGATTCTGGAGACGCTGAATGGGCACATGGGAGCTTCCCGTTGGAGGAGTATATTAAGGCATTGGATCGATCTAAAGGGGAACTCTACTACCATCACTCTCTTGGTATGCAGTACAGTAAGGTACGAGTTAGGTTTGTTTATGCTTTATACTTCTTTTGGTATTCCAATTTTGTTTATGCTTTATACTATTTTTTAGTACTGCAAATTGTTGAGGTGTATTTTTGCTTAATTTTAACTTTGCTCAGCAAAAATTAGTGATTATTTGTTGCTTCCAGTGAAAATGAATATTATAGCAAAAAATTCTAAGGTGCCACAAGATAGTGTTTTTGGTTTTGTATTTGTGTTTTTAGTTTATCATCTTTTGGCCAATAAAATTCTCAAGTGTTTTCATGATTTGATGTATTTTACCGTGTTCTATTGGTTAGATTACAGAGCAAATATACGTGGGGTCATGTATACAAACAGAAGCTGATGTAAAGACCTTGTCTAAAGTTGCGGTGAGTGCTGCTACTACTTTTGTTTGCTCAACACTGTTCAATTTCTTGATTCTTGCTATTGCAATTTGACTGCCACATGATCACTCATCTTCCAATCTGTACGCATCTCATAAATAGAAAAATATGTGCATATATTGAGAGGTTTCTTGGGAAATCCCTTGATTGTGCCTTGTTAGCAATGTGCAAGGAGTAGAAGATGATGATTGTAACCACCACATAATTAATGGTGTCGGGATTTTATCGTTCATATTAGAAACTTATTTCTTCTTTGTACTCAGTTTTATATTTTGAAATGGTGCCATGAATTTCATATTTGTATGAAGTTTCTACAACCTTCTCAAAAAAAGGGACAAATAACTTTAATTTTCAAGCATTCTCCTGAGTCATGACTAAAATTCTGCAGTCATTGGTAACTTTTTTATTTTAGCTTCTCATTTTATGACTTTTTAAGTGCCAATGCGATATGTATTCATTTCTGTTTATGTTTTTGTGCAAACATGACTGCTGCTTTAGCTACCAGTCTGGGCTGTTTATTATGCAACTCAGGCACTATTATATGTATTTCCCATCTCTTACGAAACTCAGATTTGTCTGTTTGGCATCATAATTGTTGCATGCTTAAGGTTTAGGTGCCCGGGAAGTTTGAGAGGGGCAATTTATGGAACATAACCTCTCCATCTTTTATGGATGTGAAACTTTATTCAACTGATCAAGGGAATAATCAAAAGTATGCTAATTTGCAGTACATATAATAGTGATGTAGTTGCATGCTTTCTAAAACCACCTCACCAATTGCTGTGAAAAATGAATTTAGTTGCCTAAAAAATACCTATAGTCAACGTTTCTGGACATATTGCTATCATTTATAAATTCTACACTGATACATTTGAGTATTAATTTCTTGGATCTAGTTGTGCCTTGTTTAAGCACTCACTTACAACAGTCGGGAAATGTCTGCATCAGGGAGTCACTGCTGTACTGAATTTCCAGAGTGGAATTGAAGCAGAAAATTGGGGCATTAGTCCCAATTCAATAAACGAGTCATGCCAACAATTTAATATCCTTATGATCAACTATCCTATAAGGTAATTACAAATCATTGTGGCCTATTAAAAAAATAGAATTGTTCATTCATATGTTAATTGGGCATAAACTTGTGGTGTTTGGTCTGGTCTATAATTTTTTCAATACACATAAACAATTAAAGACGTGCTTACTTCCATTCTTACCTATATATTAAAACAGAGGTTTACTTGGTCAGAGTATAAATCATTATGAATTAAAGCATGCTAGCAGGTTTCCATTTGATGATGTCACTCTTATTTGAATGTTGTTTCTTTTGTAGGGAGGTAGATTCATTTGATATGAGGAAGAAACTACCATTCTGTGTGGGTCTACTTTTACGCTTATTGAAAAAGAACCACCGTGTTTATGTCACTTGCACCACTGGTTTTGATCGATCCCCTGCTTGTGTGATTGCATACTTGCATTGGATGACAGATACATCTCTACACGCAGCCTACAATTTCGTCATTGGGCTGCATTCATGCAGGCCTGACAGGTTTTTCTTTAACCCTCTATACGAACTTAAAGTATCAACAACACCTATATAGATGTTAGTCGTACAGAGAAAGCCTTGCCTTAACTTTCTTGGGCACAGTTATGGACATTCTCCCATAATTTTCTTGTTTAAGCTATCATTTAAGAATTCTTTGCATCTTGCCTAGTAATATATAGGTCATAGAGTTTATCAACTATAGCCTGTGCATGTGGCTATGTTGATGTCCGGGTGTTCAGACATGGTGGGTTAACATTCTGTGGTACTGGACTGATGCATTCTAAGCTGAGGGCAATCCAGTGATCATTGTGTTGACCATAAAAAGTGTTTACGTTGTTGACCAAGCTGACACTTTATTCTGTAAGAAAGCATTTTATTAATTATATGTACCCATTTTTTCCTGGGCAAAGTGGAAAAAAATTTACAGATAAAAAATTATGTACAAAGATATCAAGGTGGGGTATACCCATACCAGTACTTTATCTGAAATGAATTTTGATTAACTATGCGGATGCAGACCGGCGATTGCCTGGGCAACATGGGATCTTATAGCTATGGTGGAAAACGGCAAACATGATGGACCGGCAACCCATGCCGTGACATTCGTGTGGAATGGGCAAGAGGTATTTGACTACTTAAATCGGTACTATATTTGGACAATGTATTGTTTGACACCTCAAAATGTGAAGCCTTGTCAATCTCCCATGTGTGTGTTTGTGTTTGATTGCGGAACTTTTTCTTTTTAATTCTAAGGATCTGCAGATCTTGTCATGAAATTACAGGGTGAGGATGTATCACTGGTTGGAGATTTTACTGGGAATTGGAAAGAACCAATAAAGGCAGTCCACAAGGGAGGCCCAAGATTTGAAGTCGAAGTCAGGCTTACACAAGGGAAGTAAGTTACATCATTCTTTGAGGCCTTTATGTGTTTGAGAGGGTTTCATACCTTTAAGCATCTGTTGAGATTTCCATTATGCGTCTTATATTTTCTTTCAATAGAAGAGAGTTTTTAACCTGTTCTGGTCCTACTAAAGCAAATTCCTGGGGAGTAGGCTGTTTTGTAGCTCAATCTTGTACCAATGCAATGGATTTTCTTTCAACGGAAGGGGGTTATTAACCAGTTCTGGTCCTGCTAAAGCAGTGTCCTGGGGGAGTAGGCTGTTTTGTAGCTCAACCTTGGACCAATGCAATTTAACAACCGCCTTCCTCTGCTACCTTCACTATTTATGAAAATTTCATACTCATGTCTACTCCACTCACCAATTCATGGACAACAACTGTCACCGTCGATTTTTCCGTTAGAGGTCGAATCTTCAGTTCTTAATCCCTAAAGGGATCTTGATAGAAAAACATTTTAGATGAGTTTTTTGTTATCTCTGTCTCTTGATTGGATGATAAGCTGCAGATATAAGATTTCGTTATGATGGTATGAACCCATCACAACTCATAACAATGAGCTATAGCTATCTCCGTGTGTGGGTGTGTAGAAAGTGGGTCAAAGTTGAAGAGGTACACCTCTTTGGGTAGTTATTTCTCTATTAGTCTCTTTCCTAAACTCAGTTGGACTCATCTGTTGGCCTCTGACCCTGGGAGACAGTGCAATTCATTAATTCATTTTACATCCTGGAATGTTTGTTTCACATAGGTTTTAATCTAAATCAAACTGACCATCACTAGGTACTACTATAAATACATTACTAGTGGACAATGGAGGCATTCAACATCATCACCAACAGAAAGGGATGAAAGCGGAAATCTTAACAATGTAATCGTGGTAGGTGATACTGCCAGTGTGAGGCCTTCTGTTCAACAACAAAAGAAGGTAAATGCATTATATTTTTGCAAATGGCAAATTATTTTTTTTGGGGGGAAATATAGGAAGATATCATTCTATCCTCTAAATCCCAATTTTATGTTTTTGGGTATTTTATTTTATTTTTAATTGTTTCTTTATGTAGAATTATGCTGTCATGCTATATTGTTCATCTGGGTTTCAAGTGTACGCAATAATAGTCATTGAGATCCCAACTTACAAATATATAAATTATATTTATGTATCATTGATACGGATACGGGGTGCAGATACAATACGATACGGATACGGGGATACAACAAATCTAAAAAAAATAGGATACGAGTACGGCAAAAAGAAATGACATTTTTTTATATATAAAAGACTAAATTCTGGTCAGTTCTTGAAAATATTAAGAAAATTGAATCATTTCGAACACATGAGTTCTTTTCGTAACACTTAAACAAGCACATGTTGTTGATACATAATAAAGATTAAATTTTTCTTGACTATAGTACTTCATGATATTGTTAGGAAAGTTTCTTTCTAATGTTTAAAATTTGTTAAAAACATGTTATTTGATATTTAAGAAGTATTAGATACGTGATCGAAGTATTTTTAGAAGTATCAGATATATGTTATAAATTAAAAAACATAATTTAAAATTATGGATACGTTTAAGAAGTATCGGACACAGTGACGGATCTAGGAATCCGTGTCAGTGGGGGCTAATTTTTTTTTTTTGGGGGAGTTTTTGGGGGTATAAATGACATATATATATTTTTTTGGGATTTAAAACAATTTTTCAGTGGGGGCTTAGTTGTAAAAAAATTTAAATTATGTGGTATCTAAGGTAAAAAATAAATTCAGTGGGGCTAAATACGAAATATCCAAAATTTTAGGTAAAAAATATTTTTTTAAAAAAAATTCAGTGGGGGCCATGGCCGCCCCCCACTGGTCCTTAATTAAATCCGTCACTGATCGGACACTTATCCGCGAGTATCCGATACGGGTACGTTGCTCTTGTAGAAGTATCCGAGCTTTAATTTATATATCATCATATTGATGCTTCTGTCAATGTGGAAATGAACATGAAATTTGAAATGCTGTGAAAAGGAAATTTGTAGGATGTAGAGTAGCAAATTTAATTTTTTTATTTTTTGTATTAATTGGGTCATGAATGCTGATTATTGATTGATGCTGTCATGTATTAGGATGCAAATGTTGTGAAGGTGATTGAGAGGCCTTTGACAGAAAATGAGCGATTTTTGCTGGCAAAAGCAGCTCGATGTGTTGCATTCTCTGTTTGTCCAATTAGATATACACCCAAATAGTCAAGCCTGCAACTATTCCCTGATTTCACATTTTCTAGAGCTGTTCTAGGCACGCCTGTAATCACGACACTAAGGTCACTCCGATACCCTGCTGGTGGACTGAAAATCAAATTTGATGCAAATTGAGGTTGCGACGTTCCACAGTACACGTGCCAGTCATAGCAGATGAAGAGTTGCAACCATAGCAATCAAATATTAAAAATCCTGTTTAGTGTGAGCATGATTAAGATTCTAGTACACACATTCACTGCAGGTGGACTGAAAATTGATGCAAGAGGCTGGAAACTGGTTGCGTTGGGGTAGAAGAGGTTGCTTGCATCAAGTATATTCTAGCTGTCATTTTGTTAATGTTCTTATGGGCACCGGAAAGATTTGAATGTTGGTTAAATCTCTCGATGTATTTTATTTTAGGCAACTGGGAATATAGTGATGATATGTTTATGTTGCTTCAATAATATCAATTACTTGACATAGGGCTATCCTTGGTGTGGTTATCATCAATAAATTTTTGCAGTAATGTTAGATGGACTATGGATTGCTTCAGTTGACAGCATTTTATTTCTAGTCTTTGCTTGGTATTCTCTTTATTTATTATTTCGTTTATTTTTCCAATGATTGATTAACCAGACTGAGTCTACCGCGTGCGTGTTGTATATTTCATTTAAGCGATACTCATTTTTAATATCGATATTAGCTGATTTCATACTTACTTTGAAGATGCAACCAAAACTGATATTAAAATCCATGTAGATTGATAATAGCACGAAAACGGTGTTTTAGAGATAGGACCTTATCTCTCTTATCCATAACCCACCATAAATGTCTTGTCTGTCTTCAAATCGCTAGTTTCGCTATCAATTCCACTCAATTTTATTCACATGTCACTTCATAATCAATGAATCAAAATCAACATCAGCAAATTAGGGTGAAATTTTGTTAAATCCTACGTAGCAACTTTACAAACAATCTGATCACTGAAAGTGGAGACCTGGAATTAACAAAATCATTGTGTTAAATGACATGTAATGTCTTGAATAATGAATGTAATTAGTTGAAATTGTACAGCATGATCCCAGCTCCAGTGCGAAAACTCCGGGGTGAGATGATTTTCAAAATCAACAACTTTACGAATTATATCAGTAAACTCGTGTCACAAATTTAATTTCACCGTGCATCATCTATGATCTTATTTTTACTTGATTATCGGAACAAAATTTGACTCGTAAAAAAAATATTTTTGTAATCTCACCGCTGCTTCCTTAACATAGTAAAATATCAACATCGATTTTAGCGGCAAACATAAACTATATATACATTGCGTGATGCAAGAATCACAATGTCAGATTTGATAATACCAACACCTTTCACTGCTGTCATAAAAAACATCAATAAATATGGGTTGGTATAAACAGCAGTGAGCATTGAAGAGCCAGAGAGATTTATCAAGTCCTAGCCACTGTTTCTCTGAGCATATCATTTTTGTGGCCTCTTTCAATGACTCTGTAAAACACACACAGTTTTTAACAGTTTTACTGGTAACCAAACCATGCATGGACATACCTTGGAAATGGTTTTGACATAATTGTTTATTCGTGTTCTTGAAATGCTTTCATTCTTTTCTCATTATTTTTTTTTAAAGAAAAAAAATAAGAAGAAAATACCTTACCTGTGCATCCTAGACTACTCAACATCTTCTAGACCAGTTTTAACTCCATTTCAGAGAATAATATTTAGAGAATTGTGAAGCAACTTGAAATTAGAGCTGTTCTTACCATTCTTTTCTAAAATTCCTGTACTTCTTAAACACAAGTACTGTCTTTTTTTTTGAAACCCAAAATATATACGAGCGTGCTATATTTGAAGTATATATAGTCATTTTCCTCCATAGCTGCTTCCACATATTCAAGAAAATCAAGCAAACATTCAATCATCTCTCAAATTTTTTTCATTGTTTCAAATTCTTACTTCATTTGTCTTTATCAAAATAAAAAAACCTTACTTCAATCATGAATGCATTAAATCATAGGAAATTAGAGAATCAACTAATTGAAGAGTTGGTGTTTGTTAAGAAAAAAGAAAGAAAGAAGAAAAAACACATTATAATTCTTTCCAATCAAAATCAAAATCAAAAGGATACCCATCTAAGAACTCCATCAAGGTAGGGGTATCTAACTTGAAATCATTGTCAGAAAGCCACAAAGAATCAACATAACCGGCGTTGAAGACGGTTGATCCCTGCATGTCTGAGGCCTCAGCAATACCATTTGTTGTGGCTTCATTTACTAGTTTGGATTCAGTGGCTGATCTCTTGCTGCTACTACAACCATTATTATTTGAATCTGTTCTTGTGGTTGGCTCAGCCACTTCCACTGCTGCGGAGTTTGCAAGCACTGCAGAAACATCGACGCTATTATTTCCCTTCTTCATGATCAGCTTTTTGCTCAAATGGGTATTCCAGTAATTCTTCACTTGATTATCAGTCCGTCCCGGTACTCTTCTGGCAATTAAAGACCACCTAAAAAGAAGAATTTAAAATTTTCAACTAGTAATTCATTGCAAATTTTTAATTAAGGAATTTCAAGAGTGAGACTGCTCATGAAATTTGAAAATTTTTCATCAACTTACAGCATGGTCATCTAATTACAATTTTATATATTCACATATATATATATATATTTGTTATATATATCTTCAATATGTTATAACTATATGTTTGTAAGCAATTTTAAGAGTGAGACTACATGCATGCTCATTAACTGGAACATTTTTCATGGACTCACTACAAGGTCTTCTTGTTAAATTTGTCAATTACTGCAACTTTTTAATACATATGTCAGATTAACTATTATGTTTGCAAGGATTTTTAAGAGTGAGACTACTATGGGACCATTTTTCACGAACTTTGCTACAATAATTCAATTAATTTCATCAATATATATATATATATATATATATATATATTTCAATAGTCATTAAATTTCACAACATATATCTATGTATATATTGTACTACTACAAAGAAGAAAAACCTGTTCCCGAGGAGTTTATGAAGCCTAATGATGAGGTCTTCTTCTTCCTCGGAAAAATCCCCGCGCTTTACACTAGGGCTTAAGTAATTCATCCACCTTGATCTGCAACTCTTTCCACATCTCTTCAATCCTACATCACATTAAAAAAACCAAAAATATTCAAAATAAACTCAAGATATGTGCGAGAGAGAGAGAGAGAGAGAGAGAGAGAAGTGCATGCATGGGCATGGGTTGCTAATTACCAGATTTCTTGGCAATGCGATTCCAGTGTCCTTTACCATGCACTCTTACATACTCCATCAGTACCTTGTCTTCTTCCTCTGTCCATAAACTTTTCTTGTAATGATTCCCTCGTCTTTCCATTCTTTCTTGCTTAGCTCTGTGTTTGTGTAGAGAGAAAAGAGGGACTACTTGGATTTTCTGGGAAAACTTTTGATTTGGACTTGTGTGTCTCTATATGGATGTTGTGTGTATATCATATGTGTGTATATATATATATAGGGTAAATAGCTAAAAATACCCCTCAACTTTCTTCTCTTTTTCTACTATACCCCCTCAATTAATTATACCCCCCTCAACTTTCATTTTCTTGCACCATGGGTTTGCCCTCAAATTTTTTTACCCTTTTACCCTCCAAATTTTTTGTATTTCCACATTACCTTTAATCCTATCCTTACTATTATATTTATTAATTCTTTAAATTACAAAAATATTATTTCTTTTAGTTACAATATTAATTATGTCATTTACCTTTAATGTATTAGACTAAATATACTCTCAAATGTAATTTTTTTTTAATAAGTTATAATTATTTTATTTGTAAATCAACTAACTTGGTATTAAATTTTAATTTGATTTAAATCATAAAACTCAATCCTAATTAATATATTCATAAATAAATCCAATTTATGAAAACAATATATATATTTTGAACAAAATATATATATTTCGGAATATATATATATATATATATATTGGAAAATGATATATATTTCGGAATATATATATAATTTGTTAAAAATATATTTTTTCCGAATTCTTTTAAAAAATATGAATTTTTTCCGAAAAATAATTTTTTTGGGAAAAATATATATTATGTTCCAAAATATGATTTTTTCTGAAAAATAATTTTTATTGAGAAAAATATATATTATTTTCAAAAATATGAATTTTTTCCGAAAAATAATTTTTTTGAGAAAAATATATATTATGTTCCAAAATATGTTTTTGAGTCATAATACCTAAACTACCATCAATAGTATAAGAGGGTTTAGTGAAATCAAACCTTCAAAAAAATTATTTTTTTAAAAAATATGTATATTTTGGAATATATATATATGATTCATCAAAAGTATATATTTTTCGAATTATTTTAAAAAATATGAATTTTTTATGAAAAATATACATTATTTTCTAAAATATAAAAAATATATATTTCGGAAAAAAAATCATATTTTGGAAAATAATATATATTTTTCTCAAAAAAATTATTTTTCGGAAAAAATCATATTTTGGAACATAATATATATTTTTCCCAAAAATTTTATTTTTTGGAAAAAATTCATAATTTTTTAAAACAATTCGAAAAATATATATTTTTGACGAATTATATATATATATTCCAAAATATATATCATTTTCCAATAAAACTTAATTTCATTTAAATCATAAAACTCATTATCCTAATTAAAATTTTTTTTTGCCCAAATGAAACTTTCTTTTCATAAAAATATATTCATAAATTGTTATTTATTTATGAATATATTAATTAGGATTGAGTTTTATGATTTAAATCAAACTAAAATTTAATAACAAGTTAATTGATTTACAAATAAAATAATTAAAACTTACAAAAAAAAAATTTAACATTTGAGAGTATATTTAGTCTAATACATTAAAGGTAAATGACATAATTAATATTATAACTTAAAGAAATAATATTTTTGTAATATAAAGAATTAAGAAATATAATAGTAAAGATAGAATTAAAGGTAAGGTGGAAATACAAAAACTTTGGAGGGTAAAAGGGTAAAAAAAATTGAAGGCAAGCCCATGGTGCAACATTTTATGAAACTTTAGGGGGTTCTAAGCTCATTTCATAGTTGAGGGGGTATAGTAGGGAAAGAGAGTAAAATTGAGGGGGGCTTTAAGCTATTTACCCATATATATATAATATACTACCGTCTTGGTATTCTTTGAATAAAAAAGGGTGTCCAAATGATGATGAGATAATGATGGAAGAGCAAGTACATGATTAGAAGGTTGACCATTCATGGATTGTTAGTTTTACTACTGTAATTTTAGTCGTTAAATAACTGTATAGTAGTATTTGCTATGACTGTGCAGATAGGCACACGAGCCAACGCAGAAATATAGATTCGGCGTTATTATATTACTTTTCCACCTAGCTAGTTTAACTTTATGCAATGGCTTTTATTTTATTTATTTTTTGAAAATAATAATAATAATAATATAATAAATATTCAATTTACAGATTATTTGTGTTACTGGATCCCAATTCAAGTTTACAGAGCTGTTTGTGTTTATGGGGAAAACAATTTTATTTTTTATTTTTCAGAATTTATTGCCTGTATTGAGATTGCATTCATATTAATTATATTCCATTATTTACACCAACCTTCTCTGTCTAATTAATATCTGATCATTAATTGATAGACGACGGTATGACAGCCCCTATTGATTGTTATAATGACAATGCCAATGGATACCTTATTCCAATTGTTGTATACACCATCCATTAATTCCAATTAATACCAGTAATATATTTAATTTTGGCAGTCCTATTTAATTAATTAAATCCCAGTTGCCCATAACCTCATAACAAATGTGGGTTTAAGATTTATAATTTCTCGCCAGTCAGTAACATGGGGATTCGCAGAAAATTACAACACCTATAGTATCACTATTCCCATTTACAAATACATGATTTTTTATTTTTCAGTCTTAGACTTTTAACTCATAAGATCATCATTTGTTTTATAATGTTATATGAAGATTTTAACTCTCAATCCAGTCAAGCGAACAGATAGGCCGACTTTTGTCACCACTAAAAAAATATAATAAATTGTGGAACAGTCATTTACTCAAATTATTGGAGCTTCGCAACCATAATTCTTGTTATACCCTATCTCTCGAGGTGTCTTGCACGAATCTCGTAAATTATCCGAAAAAGACGAAAAAGAAAAAAAAAAACTCAAAGATATGGCTTGTATACTGACATCTTTGAAGGCATGCAATTTGGTTATAACCATGGTTCGTCGTTACGGGTATCAATTTCGGTAACGGTGTAACAAACTCAGATAATGTCGACTTTTAAAATAAGTATCGAATGAGAATTAATAATAAATAACAATATCGACATTTTGCAAAAACGTAACGAAGATATCAGTAACGGACCAATATAGCCAACCATGATTATAACCTTGCATGTGTACCATTGTCATCTCTCATCAATTAGTTCCCCAAATAATTAGCATTGGCATTCTAGGTCTAATGTAAACTAAAGTGTATCACTGCTAAAACCATGAAGGGTGTGAATTGTGATGCAACTTTGACTGAATGGAATCAAATGCAACCTACCACAATGTTTATTGTCAGTTCCACCAATAAATACCTCATTATTCTCCTCACCATCCTCTGCATAAACTATTTAATGGGAGTAAAACACAGTCTTTTGTCCTTTTGTGGGGAGTTGTTAACTGCTAGTAGAAGATGTTGCATATTTTTCACAGTAAATAATTGCATCGGGATTTTATCCATTACACTTTTGTCCTTTTGTGGGGAGTTGTTAACTGCTAGTAGAAGATGATGTTGCACATTTCTCACAGTAAATAATTGCATTGGGATTTTACACACTTACACTTTTTGTCCTTTTGTGGGGAGTTGTTAACTGCTAGTAGAAGATGTTGCACATTTCTCACAGTAAATAATTGCATTGGGATTTTACCCACTACACTTTTTCAAACTTTCTTGCACCTGCTAAAATTCTATTATATTTTATCGAAAAAAACCTATATTCCATCTACTATAAAGACTTTAATTCTGTTGAGAATCTAACGGATCGGAATTGTTGATTTCGTGAGTGATCGGATCCAATTCCGATCAGATAAAAAATCTAAATGATACTAAGTGCTTGTTTGGCTAAGGAGTGGAGCCATGGTTTTGGGTTTGGTTTCAAAAAATTGGCACCAAACCCATGTTTGGCAAATGGAGTCAAAATTTGGAGCCGACACTGTAGCTGAACCATGGTGCAACTTTTGTGAAGGAATGAGCCAAAATTTGGAACCAAATTTTTGAAGGTTCATGGTTTTGGTTTTGGTACCAACACTGTAGCAAATTTATTTTTGATATTAATAAATTTCGAAAAATTAAATATTCTGAAAAATTAAATATTTATGAAAAATAAATATTTCGAAAAATTAAATATATTAATATATTATAATATTAATATATTAAAAAATATTAATATTAATATATTTTAATATTATAATATTAATATATTTTAATATATTAATATTAATATTTATGAAAAATTAAATATTTCGAAAAATTAAATATATTAATATATTAAAAAATATTAATATTAATATTAATATTTATTAATAAATAAAATGTGAAACCCATATATTAATATTTATTTAATAAATATTAATATTTATTAATATTTATTAATAAATAAAATGTGAAACTCATATATTAATATATTTTAATATATTAATATTAATATTTATTAATATATTAATATTCAGAATTTCAACCCATACCAACTCTACCAAACATGGTTTGGTTTTTCAGCATCACTTTTTCTCACACCAAAACCATATGCACCAAACATGGTTTGGAACCAAAATAAAACCACACCAACTCCAACCACTCCAACTCCAACCCAAAACCAAAAACCAACTCCACACCCTCTACCAAACATGCACTAACTTGACTGGATTTTTGTTCTCTAAGGCCATGTTTGGCAGGCGGTCTTTCTGGTCTGGTCTGGTCCGGTCTAGTCTGGTCCGGTCTGGTCTGGTCTAATCTGATTTGAAAAAGTCTGTTTGGTAAGCGGTCTGGTCTTACTATTTATTTATTATTTATTATAATATTTATTTATGTATTATTTATTTATTTATTATTTCTTCACTTTATAATATATGTTATTATTTATATTATTAAATTATTATTTATTAATTTATATATTAATGTATAAATATATTCTATTTATTTATTATTATTTCATTATTTAATTCATTTTATTTATAAATTATTTATTCATTTTTTAATTATTTAAAAATATATTTTATTAATTTATTATTATTATACTCATTTATTATTATTATTATGAAGTATTTATTCATTATCATATTTACTTATTATTTATTATTATATTTATTTATTATTATATCTATTTATTATTTATTATTATTATTTATTTCATTTTGTTTATTATTAATTATTTTTATTATATTTTTAAATATGTTTTATGTAATTTATTATTTTTTTTATTAAATTTTTTTATTTTGTCTATTTATTATTATTATTATATTTATTTATTATTATTGTATTCATTTTTTATTATTATTATGTTTTATTTAATTTTTTATTTATATTATTAATTATTCATTTTTAATTATTTATAAATATATTTTATTATTATATTAATTTTTTAATTATTATTAGGTATTATTTTTTTCATTTTGTTTATTATTTATTATTTATATTTTATTTTTAAAATATGTTTTATTTAATTTATTATTATTATTAATAATTTTTTATTATTATTTATTCATTTTTAATTATTTATGAATATATTCATAAATAATTATGAATATTTATGAATATATTAATAAAATATATTCATAAATATTTTATGAATATTCATAAGACCAGACCGGACCACCAGGAACCACCTTTTTTTTTGGTCTGAAATGAGGTCATTTTGGTCTCATTTGGTCTTACTTGGTCTAACCAAAAATTTGGGACCAATGCTACCAAACACGGTCTGGTCCCATAAAACGCAAGACCAGACCAGACCACATGGGACCAGACCACCTTCCAAACAGGGCCTAAATGCATCATCTCTTTTCATGCACAATCTCAAAGAAATACACAAAATTACTGCCTCTTAAAAGTTTGGCCTCATGTAAATAAAAACAAAGTAATAACTACTGCGGAGGGAGGCTCTGAGTTTTTCTGTTGTTGTTTTTAATTTTTGGGATCACCAAATTAATGGAAACGTACATACACTGTGAGCAACAACACTAGTTACTGGTACTACAATGGAGGAACATATCATACTGAAGAGGACGTGACGAGTCCTCCAGATTCAGGACCTGTTCACTAACATGATAGTAAATTACCCACTGTTTCTATGTTTGGTACGAGCTACCTAACAACTCAATCATCAATTATTTGGGCTACCATCTTCAATTTAGACTCTTATTTAGTAGTGGCAACAACACGTAGTTAAATGAATGGTGTCAGTACAGTCAAAAGTTTTCTGGTGTCTCTCTCACTCCATTTGACCACCAATGACTGGGCCAGTACCCTCAACGTTTTTAAGTGTCTGTTCCTATAAGGTACCATAACATTTAGTGAAAAACTTTAACCTTGAAGGACAATTTTACTGATACAAATTTTGGGGTACAGGTTGACCTTCTAATTGTTATAAACACTTCACTATACTTCAATGAAGAGCTCAACTAGGATAAAATTTAAAAAAAAAAAAAAAAAATCCGGTCCAATGACTCTTACTGAACTTTGTGAGGATTTGATCAACCAGATCTGATCTGGTAGCGAGTGGGCCTCATTTTGTGTGCCCGAGTCCCCGACATACCACCAGATCAGATCTGGTCCTTCGGATCCTCACTGGACCATGTACAGTGAGCGAGTAAAAAGACTGAATCAAAAGTCCCTCAACTAGATGGCTCTGGTACTTCTTCAGAAAATGGGATTTCACGCCTCACTCACTCCAGCTATTCACAACCCTTAGTTTTCACCTCTGATGAACCCTAAGATGACTGCACAAGAATCTGCTCATCCCAAAATTACTTACGAATAATGGATAATTATAACTTGTTAAAGATCAGTATCTCACTTCTTACGGAATCATGTTGCTTAGATAACTAAGATACCCGAGACTCTTAACCAATCAAATTGAAAATATGCTTAAGAGTACCTTCTGAAAACCCTTTATCCGGTAATTTGAGAAGCATTTTAATAATTGCACAAGCAGTGTATGGCACAACAAGGAGGAACCTGTATATTAAGAAAAATCTTGGAAAAGGGCTGTACAGTATCAAGTCATCGGCATAATCACTTGCTACCAAGATGGAAGGACAGATGGAATATGTACAACATCTATATTATGAAACAATTACTACACAATTACACAAAAGCAATGGGCATTTTACATACTGGTTTAATTTGGTGTATCATGATTCATCAGGCTTTGGCTCAAGGATTACAGGGATCTCTTCTTTGTGATCACCACGCAGCACCTCCACAGTCACCTGAAGGAACAGCCAGACAAATTAATATTTGACAAAGTATCTTTCCATAATGAGATATGTTGATTGATAAAAAGACTTTCCATTTATATATTAGTTTGCACATTTCGAGGAACAATATCATCAACCGTGTTCAGAACATCCTGGAATCAGCTCATAGATAGGAAGACAAGCACAAAGCAGTCTGATTATGCCTATTTTTAAGGCCAAATTCCTAAGCAGAGCTTCAGTTTTTTTATCTCCCAAATGATGCAAGGCATTACGGGTCATGATAAGTTGGTAACAGGTGAGTGACTCCTTGGACATACTCTCACTCCCTCCACCAACTAGTTTTTTGACATCAGTGAGTGGCCAGAAAAAATAGCGGGAGGAGTTTAAACTGTCCCATCTCCTAAAATGGTGCTAGTTAATTTACGTTTGAGAAGTATTGGCAGGATAATGAATGACAAGTTGCTATGGAAGATAATGCCCCAAGAGGCTGGCCCAAGATAGTGTCCAATCATTCAACTTCTTTTCAATTGTAATAGTGAAAAGGTTATCTTTGGGCTATATAAAGGAATCACATATTTTTAGAAGTGAAGAAATCATGAATCATCTCAACCTGAAGCAAACAGATAATGGAAACTATTAGCAAGTAGGAAGATTGATCATCACATACCGTTTCACCCACTTTACATTGGTCAAGAGCTCTGTACAAATCACTCCCGTTAGTGACCTTTTTCCCGTTTATAGATGTTATGATATCTCCCAAAACAAGTCTGCCATAGCCATCACGTTTAGTTGGTAGCAGACCCTGCAGTTTAGATATATATTGATTTTAGGTTTGAGCAAAACCTTTCCAAGATCTCAAAAATACACGAGCAATGAAGGTAGAAAGAATCAATGAACATACTGCTTTGCCAGCTGGACCATTTGCTGGAGCATCTAAGACAAGAACCCCGCTAACACCCAATTGTTCCACAGACTGATCAGGGGCAAATTTTATTCCCAAAATTGGTCTTGTGACTTTCCCAAACTTGACCAACTGGTCAACAATACCATTTACCTAGACATGTAACAAAGCTAGATTAATGACTTACTCTAAGCAAGAGGGAGACAATCATTTCCACCATTAATGTTGCATGATGCCTAACCTAGATATTTCTACAATGGGAAAAACAAGGTTAAAAAGAAACCTACAGTGTCAACCGGAATTGAAAATCCAACACCAGAGGATGCACCAGATGGAGAGTATATAGCTGTATTTATCCCAATAAGGCTCCCTGAACTATCGAGAAGTGGCCCTCCACTATTCCCGGGGTTGATGGCAGCATCTGTCTGTATAACATCCTGGATTGGACGGCCAGTAGCAGCAGAACTGATTTCTCTCCTAAGGCCACTACAGCATACACAAAGAAGCTTTTAAAGTGAGAACATTGGTAGCGCAAAACCAAATATATATTCATAACGGTAGCATTCTACAATAAGGACTGACATGCATGCTAATAGGTTCATTTTAGTTTACTGGTAAAATGGTTATAGATGTACAGTTCGTCTCCCAAGTTGACTACACTTGCAATATATTTACTAGTTGTTACTGTTTCTTGTCTTCATTTGCATATACTTCAAAGATATAACTCTACAAAGTGTTGAATGACAGAACAAGATCAGCAAAGAAATCCCAAAAAAGTCAATACAAGTATTATCCTTTGTCTCACAAATCATCTTTACTTACAGGTATGATGCTCCAAATCATATTTTACAATTCATTCAGGCCTTTTCAATAAGTAACATTCATAGGACATTCACCTCAAGGCCTGTTACCTTTATACAATTTCTCGCAACTAAAAGTAGTCCCTTAGTTCAAAATTTCAGTAACCTTTTAGCAGCATGTTCTACCTAAAGTTGCAATAGTTTCCACAAAAGCTAAATTTTGAACTATTTCACAAGACCACTTAAAAGTATAATTGTTTATGTGCATGTAATGCAATTGGACAAACTTCATACCTGATGACACCAGTTGTAAGTGTATGGTCAAGTCCAAACTGGAAAAACAAACACATTTGAACAAAAGAAACCAATTTGTCAGCGAAGTTCACTCGCAATGTGCATTTAACTAATTCATTCAAAGTACATGATAATTGTAACTAATCAAATCTACCATTCAAAGAGAAGTGTGAAGTGTCTAAGGGACACCAAGGTCCTGACAAATTCTTTTTGGGTTTTGTGAAATGACATACGTACTGAAAGTTTTTAATATCTTTCCCAATTCTATTGGTAAAAGAATTTGCTATATTCATGATTGAGAAAACAGCTATTCTAATTGCAACTCGATGAAATTTTCAGCAACTAACTGGTACATCTAAGCAACTACTCGAGGAAATAACTGGTTACATCAAAGCAACTACAAGTGGAAAGAAGATAACAGTATACATTATTAGCACTTGGCTTATACTCACAGGATTTCCGATGGCATACACCTTTTGGCCAACAAGCAAGTCTGCCGACACACCAACAGGAATGGGTCTCAGTTTGTCTTTGGGTGCATCAACGTGCAACACAGCTACATCCTTATCTTGGTCGAACCCAACAACTTGTGCATCAAAGGTTGTCTGGTCAGAAAGAGTGACCCTGAACAAAACTAGCACAAATTTAGTTCCAAAAGAAAAAAAATAAGAAGCTTACTGAACCCGTATAAATGAATGTCAGTAACTTTTCCAAATAAATCAACAAGTAAAACAGAGGCCCCTACTCAGGCAGGGTCCAGATTACAAAGATGCCAGGAGGATTATAATGGTCACCAACAGACCTTTGACATTATTTAGCACAAAGTAGCTGCTCTCAGTCCGAACCATATCCAACGTTGAACCAAATATAATTCAGAATCTTTCATCATAAAGGAATTCCATGCATCCCAACAGACAAAAATAAAAGTATACAAACATATGCAAAAAGACAACTAATATCTTAAACTGCAAGCAAAAGTAAAAGGGTGAAATCAGGTCAACCCAGAATTGAGATATTTGTATACTCCCACAGTACCAACTCAATCCAATCAGAAAAGATCCTAAATCGATCAAGTTGTTTGAGCTGGCCATCCTTTCTATTTGTAATAATTTCCCTCTAAGTATGGCCATATCATCTGTTGAATAATATTCCATCATATATAGACAGCCTTGTCCACGTTCTATCTATATCCCTCCGAAAAGATCATAGAGATCCAAAAATATCAGTATAAAAAGGAGATGAATAGAAAGGGGGATCCAGCTGAAGAGACAGCACTCACGATCCTGTTCAATAGAAATGACACGCTGAATAAATCACTCTTTGATAACAGAAATAAGTTTCATTGAACCTGACCTAAGCCACCAAACCATCTTCAGATGATTTTTCCTCATAGTGTCCTCAATGACTAGTTTTTTATGGATCTTTCGCTTCTCATAGATGCATTTATCTCACTCTCACATGAATAGATTAATCGATGTCCGGTAAAGACAAGAAGGGGAACAAAGAAAAAGGACCTAAGCTTGACATCCTACCTGAAATACACTCCTTTCTTAAACATGTTATTTTTAATTTACTATCCTACATGTAGGGGTGTTCAAAACCGGTTCCGGTAACCGATTTTTTCGGTTCCATAAAAACCAGAACCGGAACTGAACCGATTTTTCGGTTCCGGTTCCTTCTATAAGTTTCATTGAACCTGACCTAAGCCACCAAAATCGGTTCGGCTCAATATTATAAGATAATATAATTATACACTAGAGTATTTGAATTATTACAAATCCAAAACCAAATATATAATTAGTGGAATGAAAATAACTATATTAAAATATTACATCCCTAAAATTACAAATTACAATTGTCATTTAATAATCAAACAAACATTTGCATTTGAAAGTTACAAAAAAAAATAAAAAATCCGCATAAGTAAAAGAAGACAACTACTACTCATTAATGGACTAACATTTTTATCATTTATATATATTCGAGTCTATGTAATTGAACTGCATGCCCTATATATATTTACATTATTTATGTGATCTTATGTTGTTTAATGAACTAACTTTACAAAATATTGATCTACACATTCAATGGACTAACTTTACAAATATAGATCTCCATATTCAGTAACTATGTAGGCTAGTGAACATATAGTCTATGATCTCTAACTTTTAAAAAAAAAAAACCGGTTTAGGTTCCGGTTCGGTTCCACGGAGTAAGAACCGGAACCAAACCGAAATTTTTGGTTCTTGGAATTTTGGAACCGGAATTGGAACTGAACCCCTATGGAACTGAACCGGAACCGCCTGAACACCCCTACTTGCATGGTGTAGTGAAGCATAGCCGACCTTAGAATTCAATTAAATGAATTTTGCTTTAGCTTGATATAAGGCTGTAATATTGGCACTCTACTTGATTCTTATAATATAGGAAACAACATAAGTACCCCCTCAAAATGGAGTGTAACAGTACTTTTTGGATACTAATGTAGTGTGAGGTACTTTCAAGGTCTATCACGTTTTTTTTCCATTCGCAAGAAGCAATTGGAGTACAAGAACAACAATGTGGAGTGCAATTGTCATTAACCTAATATACAGTAGTACCGGTTGGTCTTCATTTTACATAGAACACCACAAACACACAAATAGAGATAGATGGAAATTATTGCATATAAGCACATTTAGGGATTATAGTTTGATACATTCACTTGAGCATTCTAAGAAGTAAATGTTGAGAAGAAAGATAGAATGTTAGTGATGGGTATGCCGCTTGTTGGATTGGATAGAGCACATGGCATTTTTACCATCTTGTTACATTTCATGATTTCTTGATGTTTATATTGGACCATAGCTTACTGATTATCAGCGAATACGAATACGGATTTGCACAATATATTCTGGCCTCAAAGTTTAGCTTTGTAATTTGGACTTCTTTATGTTTCTGTGCTTAAACTCTATCATAGCTTGTATTTCATTGATTACACACCGAGCTCTCTCTCTATGACTACTCACCCTCAAATTATGTGTTGGACATCTTTTTCTTGTTCTTCGTTTTTATTTACCACAACTTTATTTCTTTGATTGTTATCTCCCGCCGGCATGTGTATCTTCCATTCGTCTCTCGGTTTTTGTATGTCTATTGATCATTTTTTCTTTTCTTTTCAGGAAGATGATGAAAGAGAAATCTGGAGCTTGTAGCCTAATCCTCGAAAGGCCCTCATCTCCTTTTCCAATTCAACAGCTGCATAATATGAATGAGCTTGATATATGGTTTAATAGAGGTCGTGTTCCTATTTGCACTTGGAACAATACTATATTGGCATCCAACTTGCGAACATCTTCTGAAGGTAGTGGGAATTCTGGGTTTGCCATGTTTTCCTCGAAATTTATGAGATCCAGTGGATGGAAGCTTTTGAAAGAACAGAATGGGCATGTTAACCTACGAATCCAGAAAAAAACTCCTGATGCACCCTTGAACCAACTTATAACTCTTTTTTCTGATGAAGATTCTGGAGACGCTGAATGGGCACATGGGAGCTTCCCGTTGGAGGAGTATATTAAGGCATTGGATCGATCTAAAGGGGAACTCTACTACCATCACTCTCTTGGTATGCAGTACAGTAAGGTACGAGTTAGGTTTGTTTATGCTTTATACTTCTTTTGGTATTCCAATTTTGTTTATGCTTTATACTATTTTTTAGTACTGCAAATTGTTGAGGTGTATTTTTGCTTAATTTTAACTTTGCTCAGCAAAAATTAGTGATTATTTGTTGCTTCCAGTGAAAATGAATATTATAGCAAAAAATTCTAAGGTGCCACAAGATAGTGTTTTTGGTTTTGTATTTGTGTTTTTAGTTTATCATCTTTTGGCCAATAAAATTCTCAAGTGTTTTCATGATTTGATGTATTTTACCGTGTTCTATTGGTTAGATTACAGAGCAAATATACGTGGGGTCATGTATACAAACAGAAGCTGATGTAAAGACCTTGTCTAAAGTTGCGGTGAGTGCTGCTACTACTTTTGTTTGCTCAACACTGTTCAATTTCTTGATTCTTGCTATTGCAATTTGACTGCCACATGATCACTCATCTTCCAATCTGTACGCATCTCATAAATAGAAAAATATGTGCATATATTGAGAGGTTTCTTGGGAAATCCCTTGATTGTGCCTTGTTAGCAATGTGCAAGGAGTAGAAGATGATGATTGTAACCACCACATAATTAATGGTGTCGGGATTTTATCGTTCATATTAGAAACTTATTTCTTCTTTGTACTCAGTTTTATATTTTGAAATGGTGCCATGAATTTCATATTTGTATGAAGTTTCTACAACCTTCTCAAAAAAAGGGACAAATAACTTTAATTTTCAAGCATTCTCCTGAGTCATGACTAAAATTCTGCAGTCATTGGTAACTTTTTTATTTTAGCTTCTCATTTTATGACTTTTTAAGTGCCAATGCGATATGTATTCATTTCTGTTTATGTTTTTGTGCAAACATGACTGCTGCTTTAGCTACCAGTCTGGGCTGTTTATTATGCAACTCAGGCACTATTATATGTATTTCCCATCTCTTACGAAACTCAGATTTGTCTGTTTGGCATCATAATTGTTGCATGCTTAAGGTTTAGGTGCCCGGGAAGTTTGAGAGGGGCAATTTATGGAACATAACCTCTCCATCTTTTATGGATGTGAAACTTTATTCAACTGATCAAGGGAATAATCAAAAGTATGCTAATTTGCAGTACATATAATAGTGATGTAGTTGCATGCTTTCTAAAACCACCTCACCAATTGCTGTGAAAAATGAATTTAGTTGCCTAAAAAATACCTATAGTCAACGTTTCTGGACATATTGCTATCATTTATAAATTCTACACTGATACATTTGAGTATTAATTTCTTGGATCTAGTTGTGCCTTGTTTAAGCACTCACTTACAACAGTCGGGAAATGTCTGCATCAGGGAGTCACTGCTGTACTGAATTTCCAGAGTGGAATTGAAGCAGAAAATTGGGGCATTAGTCCCAATTCAATAAACGAGTCATGCCAACAATTTAATATCCTTATGATCAACTATCCTATAAGGTAATTACAAATCATTGTGGCCTATTAAAAAAATAGAATTGTTCATTCATATGTTAATTGGGCATAAACTTGTGGTGTTTGGTCTGGTCTATAATTTTTTCAATACACATAAACAATTAAAGACGTGCTTACTTCCATTCTTACCTATATATTAAAACAGAGGTTTACTTGGTCAGAGTATAAATCATTATGAATTAAAGCATGCTAGCAGGTTTCCATTTGATGATGTCACTCTTATTTGAATGTTGTTTCTTTTGTAGGGAGGTAGATTCATTTGATATGAGGAAGAAACTACCATTCTGTGTGGGTCTACTTTTACGCTTATTGAAAAAGAACCACCGTGTTTATGTCACTTGCACCACTGGTTTTGATCGATCCCCTGCTTGTGTGATTGCATACTTGCATTGGATGACAGATACATCTCTACACGCAGCCTACAATTTCGTCATTGGGCTGCATTCATGCAGGCCTGACAGGTTTTTCTTTAACCCTCTATACGAACTTAAAGTATCAACAACACCTATATAGATGTTAGTCGTACAGAGAAAGCCTTGCCTTAACTTTCTTGGGCACAGTTATGGACATTCTCCCATAATTTTCTTGTTTAAGCTATCATTTAAGAATTCTTTGCATCTTGCCTAGTAATATATAGGTCATAGAGTTTATCAACTATAGCCTGTGCATGTGGCTATGTTGATGTCCGGGTGTTCAGACATGGTGGGTTAACATTCTGTGGTACTGGACTGATGCATTCTAAGCTGAGGGCAATCCAGTGATCATTGTGTTGACCATAAAAAGTGTTTACGTTGTTGACCAAGCTGACACTTTATTCTGTAAGAAAGCATTTTATTAATTATATGTACCCATTTTTTCCTGGGCAAAGTGGAAAAAAATTTACAGATAAAAAATTATGTACAAAGATATCAAGGTGGGGTATACCCATACCAGTACTTTATCTGAAATGAATTTTGATTAACTATGCGGATGCAGACCGGCGATTGCCTGGGCAACATGGGATCTTATAGCTATGGTGGAAAACGGCAAACATGATGGACCGGCAACCCATGCCGTGACATTCGTGTGGAATGGGCAAGAGGTATTTGACTACTTAAATCGGTACTATATTTGGACAATGTATTGTTTGACACCTCAAAATGTGAAGCCTTGTCAATCTCCCATGTGTGTGTTTGTGTTTGATTGCGGAACTTTTTCTTTTTAATTCTAAGGATCTGCAGATCTTGTCATGAAATTACAGGGTGAGGATGTATCACTGGTTGGAGATTTTACTGGGAATTGGAAAGAACCAATAAAGGCAGTCCACAAGGGAGGCCCAAGATTTGAAGTCGAAGTCAGGCTTACACAAGGGAAGTAAGTTACATCATTCTTTGAGGCCTTTATGTGTTTGAGAGGGTTTCATACCTTTAAGCATCTGTTGAGATTTCCATTATGCGTCTTATATTTTCTTTCAATAGAAGAGAGTTTTTAACCTGTTCTGGTCCTACTAAAGCAAATTCCTGGGGAGTAGGCTGTTTTGTAGCTCAATCTTGTACCAATGCAATGGATTTTCTTTCAACGGAAGGGGGTTATTAACCAGTTCTGGTCCTGCTAAAGCAGTGTCCTGGGGGAGTAGGCTGTTTTGTAGCTCAACCTTGGACCAATGCAATTTAACAACCGCCTTCCTCTGCTACCTTCACTATTTATGAAAATTTCATACTCATGTCTACTCCACTCACCAATTCATGGACAACAACTGTCACCGTCGATTTTTCCGTTAGAGGTCGAATCTTCAGTTCTTAATCCCTAAAGGGATCTTGATAGAAAAACATTTTAGATGAGTTTTTTGTTATCTCTGTCTCTTGATTGGATGATAAGCTGCAGATATAAGATTTCGTTATGATGGTATGAACCCATCACAACTCATAACAATGAGCTATAGCTATCTCCGTGTGTGGGTGTGTAGAAAGTGGGTCAAAGTTGAAGAGGTACACCTCTTTGGGTAGTTATTTCTCTATTAGTCTCTTTCCTAAACTCAGTTGGACTCATCTGTTGGCCTCTGACCCTGGGAGACAGTGCAATTCATTAATTCATTTTACATCCTGGAATGTTTGTTTCACATAGGTTTTAATCTAAATCAAACTGACCATCACTAGGTACTACTATAAATACATTACTAGTGGACAATGGAGGCATTCAACATCATCACCAACAGAAAGGGATGAAAGCGGAAATCTTAACAATGTAATCGTGGTAGGTGATACTGCCAGTGTGAGGCCTTCTGTTCAACAACAAAAGAAGGTAAATGCATTATATTTTTGCAAATGGCAAATTATTTTTTTTGGGGGGAAATATAGGAAGATATCATTCTATCCTCTAAATCCCAATTTTATGTTTTTGGGTATTTTATTTTATTTTTAATTGTTTCTTTATGTAGAATTATGCTGTCATGCTATATTGTTCATCTGGGTTTCAAGTGTACGCAATAATAGTCATTGAGATCCCAACTTACAAATATATAAATTATATTTATGTATCATTGATACGGATACGGGGTGCAGATACAATACGATACGGATACGGGGATACAACAAATCTAAAAAAAATAGGATACGAGTACGGCAAAAAGAAATGACATTTTTTTATATATAAAAGACTAAATTCTGGTCAGTTCTTGAAAATATTAAGAAAATTGAATCATTTCGAACACATGAGTTCTTTTCGTAACACTTAAACAAGCACATGTTGTTGATACATAATAAAGATTAAATTTTTCTTGACTATAGTACTTCATGATATTGTTAGGAAAGTTTCTTTCTAATGTTTAAAATTTGTTAAAAACATGTTATTTGATATTTAAGAAGTATTAGATACGTGATCGAAGTATTTTTAGAAGTATCAGATATATGTTATAAATTAAAAAACATAATTTAAAATTATGGATACGTTTAAGAAGTATCGGACACAGTGACGGATCTAGGAATCCGTGTCAGTGGGGGCTAATTTTTTTTTTTTGGGGGAGTTTTTGGGGGTATAAATGACATATATATATTTTTTTGGGATTTAAAACAATTTTTCAGTGGGGGCTTAGTTGTAAAAAAATTTAAATTATGTGGTATCTAAGGTAAAAAATAAATTCAGTGGGGCTAAATACGAAATATCCAAAATTTTAGGTAAAAAATATTTTTTTAAAAAAAATTCAGTGGGGGCCATGGCCGCCCCCCACTGGTCCTTAATTAAATCCGTCACTGATCGGACACTTATCCGCGAGTATCCGATACGGGTACGTTGCTCTTGTAGAAGTATCCGAGCTTTAATTTATATATCATCATATTGATGCTTCTGTCAATGTGGAAATGAACATGAAATTTGAAATGCTGTGAAAAGGAAATTTGTAGGATGTAGAGTAGCAAATTTAATTTTTTTATTTTTTGTATTAATTGGGTCATGAATGCTGATTATTGATTGATGCTGTCATGTATTAGGATGCAAATGTTGTGAAGGTGATTGAGAGGCCTTTGACAGAAAATGAGCGATTTTTGCTGGCAAAAGCAGCTCGATGTGTTGCATTCTCTGTTTGTCCAATTAGATATACACCCAAATAGTCAAGCCTGCAACTATTCCCTGATTTCACATTTTCTAGAGCTGTTCTAGGCACGCCTGTAATCACGACACTAAGGTCACTCCGATACCCTGCTGGTGGACTGAAAATCAAATTTGATGCAAATTGAGGTTGCGACGTTCCACAGTACACGTGCCAGTCATAGCAGATGAAGAGTTGCAACCATAGCAATCAAATATTAAAAATCCTGTTTAGTGTGAGCATGATTAAGATTCTAGTACACACATTCACTGCAGGTGGACTGAAAATTGATGCAAGAGGCTGGAAACTGGTTGCGTTGGGGTAGAAGAGGTTGCTTGCATCAAGTATATTCTAGCTGTCATTTTGTTAATGTTCTTATGGGCACCGGAAAGATTTGAATGTTGGTTAAATCTCTCGATGTATTTTATTTTAGGCAACTGGGAATATAGTGATGATATGTTTATGTTGCTTCAATAATATCAATTACTTGACATAGGGCTATCCTTGGTGTGGTTATCATCAATAAATTTTTGCAGTAATGTTAGATGGACTATGGATTGCTTCAGTTGACAGCATTTTATTTCTAGTCTTTGCTTGGTATTCTCTTTATTTATTATTTCGTTTATTTTTCCAATGATTGATTAACCAGACTGAGTCTACCGCGTGCGTGTTGTATATTTCATTTAAGCGATACTCATTTTTAATATCGATATTAGCTGATTTCATACTTACTTTGAAGATGCAACCAAAACTGATATTAAAATCCATGTAGATTGATAATAGCACGAAAACGGTGTTTTAGAGATAGGACCTTATCTCTCTTATCCATAACCCACCATAAATGTCTTGTCTGTCTTCAAATCGCTAGTTTCGCTATCAATTCCACTCAATTTTATTCACATGTCACTTCATAATCAATGAATCAAAATCAACATCAGCAAATTAGGGTGAAATTTTGTTAAATCCTACGTAGCAACTTTACAAACAATCTGATCACTGAAAGTGGAGACCTGGAATTAACAAAATCATTGTGTTAAATGACATGTAATGTCTTGAATAATGAATGTAATTAGTTGAAATTGTACAGCATGATCCCAGCTCCAGTGCGAAAACTCCGGGGTGAGATGATTTTCAAAATCAACAACTTTACGAATTATATCAGTAAACTCGTGTCACAAATTTAATTTCACCGTGCATCATCTATGATCTTATTTTTACTTGATTATCGGAACAAAATTTGACTCGTAAAAAAAATATTTTTGTAATCTCACCGCTGCTTCCTTAACATAGTAAAATATCAACATCGATTTTAGCGGCAAACATAAACTATATATACATTGCGTGATGCAAGAATCACAATGTCAGATTTGATAATACCAACACCTTTCACTGCTGTCATAAAAAACATCAATAAATATGGGTTGGTATAAACAGCAGTGAGCATTGAAGAGCCAGAGAGATTTATCAAGTCCTAGCCACTGTTTCTCTGAGCATATCATTTTTGTGGCCTCTTTCAATGACTCTGTAAAACACACACAGTTTTTAACAGTTTTACTGGTAACCAAACCATGCATGGACATACCTTGGAAATGGTTTTGACATAATTGTTTATTCGTGTTCTTGAAATGCTTTCATTCTTTTCTCATTATTTTTTTTTAAAGAAAAAAAATAAGAAGAAAATACCTTACCTGTGCATCCTAGACTACTCAACATCTTCTAGACCAGTTTTAACTCCATTTCAGAGAATAATATTTAGAGAATTGTGAAGCAACTTGAAATTAGAGCTGTTCTTACCATTCTTTTCTAAAATTCCTGTACTTCTTAAACACAAGTACTGTCTTTTTTTTTGAAACCCAAAATATATACGAGCGTGCTATATTTGAAGTATATATAGTCATTTTCCTCCATAGCTGCTTCCACATATTCAAGAAAATCAAGCAAACATTCAATCATCTCTCAAATTTTTTTCATTGTTTCAAATTCTTACTTCATTTGTCTTTATCAAAATAAAAAAACCTTACTTCAATCATGAATGCATTAAATCATAGGAAATTAGAGAATCAACTAATTGAAGAGTTGGTGTTTGTTAAGAAAAAAGAAAGAAAGAAGAAAAAACACATTATAATTCTTTCCAATCAAAATCAAAATCAAAAGGATACCCATCTAAGAACTCCATCAAGGTAGGGGTATCTAACTTGAAATCATTGTCAGAAAGCCACAAAGAATCAACATAACCGGCGTTGAAGACGGTTGATCCCTGCATGTCTGAGGCCTCAGCAATACCATTTGTTGTGGCTTCATTTACTAGTTTGGATTCAGTGGCTGATCTCTTGCTGCTACTACAACCATTATTATTTGAATCTGTTCTTGTGGTTGGCTCAGCCACTTCCACTGCTGCGGAGTTTGCAAGCACTGCAGAAACATCGACGCTATTATTTCCCTTCTTCATGATCAGCTTTTTGCTCAAATGGGTATTCCAGTAATTCTTCACTTGATTATCAGTCCGTCCCGGTACTCTTCTGGCAATTAAAGACCACCTAAAAAGAAGAATTTAAAATTTTCAACTAGTAATTCATTGCAAATTTTTAATTAAGGAATTTCAAGAGTGAGACTGCTCATGAAATTTGAAAATTTTTCATCAACTTACAGCATGGTCATCTAATTACAATTTTATATATTCACATATATATATATATATTTGTTATATATATCTTCAATATGTTATAACTATATGTTTGTAAGCAATTTTAAGAGTGAGACTACATGCATGCTCATTAACTGGAACATTTTTCATGGACTCACTACAAGGTCTTCTTGTTAAATTTGTCAATTACTGCAACTTTTTAATACATATGTCAGATTAACTATTATGTTTGCAAGGATTTTTAAGAGTGAGACTACTATGGGACCATTTTTCACGAACTTTGCTACAATAATTCAATTAATTTCATCAATATATATATATATATATATATATATATATTTCAATAGTCATTAAATTTCACAACATATATCTATGTATATATTGTACTACTACAAAGAAGAAAAACCTGTTCCCGAGGAGTTTATGAAGCCTAATGATGAGGTCTTCTTCTTCCTCGGAAAAATCCCCGCGCTTTACACTAGGGCTTAAGTAATTCATCCACCTTGATCTGCAACTCTTTCCACATCTCTTCAATCCTACATCACATTAAAAAAACCAAAAATATTCAAAATAAACTCAAGATATGTGCGAGAGAGAGAGAGAGAGAGAGAGAGAAGTGCATGCATGGGCATGGGTTGCTAATTACCAGATTTCTTGGCAATGCGATTCCAGTGTCCTTTACCATGCACTCTTACATACTCCATCAGTACCTTGTCTTCTTCCTCTGTCCATAAACTTTTCTTGTAATGATTCCCTCGTCTTTCCATTCTTTCTTGCTTAGCTCTGTGTTTGTGTAGAGAGAAAAGAGGGACTACTTGGATTTTCTGGGAAAACTTTTGATTTGGACTTGTGTGTCTCTATATGGATGTTGTGTGTATATCATATGTGTGTATATATATATATATAATATACTACCGTCTTGGTATTCTTTGAATAAAAAAGGGTGTCCAAATGATGATGAGATAATGATGGAAGAGCAAGTACATGATTAGAAGGTTGACCATTCATGGATTGTTAGTTTTACTACTGTAATTTTAGTCGTTAAATAACTGTATAGTAGTATTTGCTATGACTGTGCAGATAGGCACACGAGCCAACGCAGAAATATAGATTCGGCGTTATTATATTACTTTTCCACCTAGCTAGTTTAACTTTATGCAATGGCTTTTATTTTATTTATTTTTTGAAAATAATAATAATAATAATATAATAAATATTCAATTTACAGATTATTTGTGTTACTGGATCCCAATTCAAGTTTACAGAGCTGTTTGTGTTTATGGGGAAAACAATTTTATTTTTTATTTTTCAGAATTTATTGCCTGTATTGAGATTGCATTCATATTAATTATATTCCATTATTTACACCAACCTTCTCTGTCTAATTAATATCTGATCATTAATTGATAGACGACGGTATGACAGCCCCTATTGATTGTTATAATGACAATGCCAATGGATACCTTATTCCAATTGTTGTATACACCATCCATTAATTCCAATTAATACCAGTAATATATTTAATTTTGGCAGTCCTATTTAATTAATTAAATCCCAGTTGCCCATAACCTCATAACAAATGTGGGTTTAAGATTTATAATTTCTCGCCAGTCAGTAACATGGGGATTCGCAGAAAATTACAACACCTATAGTATCACTATTCCCATTTACAAATACATGATTTTTTATTTTTCAGTCTTAGACTTTTAACTCATAAGATCATCATTTGTTTTATAATGTTATATGAAGATTTTAACTCTCAATCCAGTCAAGCGAACAGATAGGCCGACTTTTGTCACCACTAAAAAAATATAATAAATTGTGGAACAGTCATTTACTCAAATTATTGGAGCTTCGCAACCATAATTCTTGTTATACCCTATCTCTCGAGGTGTCTTGCACGAATCTCGTAAATTATCCGAAAAAGACGAAAAAGAAAAAAAAAAACTCAAAGATATGGCTTGTATACTGACATCTTTGAAGGCATGCAATTTGGTTATAACCATGGTTCGTCGTTACGGGTATCAATTTCGGTAACGGTGTAACAAACTCAGATAATGTCGACTTTTAAAATAAGTATCGAATGAGAATTAATAATAAATAACAATATCGACATTTTGCAAAAACGTAACGAAGATATCAGTAACGGACCAATATAGCCAACCATGATTATAACCTTGCATGTGTACCATTGTCATCTCTCATCAATTAGTTCCCCAAATAATTAGCATTGGCATTCTAGGTCTAATGTAAACTAAAGTGTATCACTGCTAAAACCATGAAGGGTGTGAATTGTGATGCAACTTTGACTGAATGGAATCAAATGCAACCTACCACAATGTTTATTGTCAGTTCCACCAATAAATACCTCATTA
This sequence comes from Cornus suecica, assembly GCA_963922005.1. Lineage (NCBI taxonomy): Eukaryota > Viridiplantae > Streptophyta > Magnoliopsida > Cornales > Cornaceae > Cornus > Cornus suecica. Next base: position 2,234,792 of record OY998238.1, read on the forward strand.
TTCTCCTCACCATCCTCTGCATAAACTATTTAATGGGAGTAAAACACAGTCTTTTGTCCTTTTGTGGGGAGTTGTTAACTGCTAGTAGAAGATGTTGCATATTTTTCACAGTAAATAATTGCATCGGGATTTTATCCATTACACTTTTGTCCTTTTGTGGGGAGTTGTTAACTGCTAGTAGAAGATGATGTTGCACATTTCTCACAGTAAATAATTGCATTGGGATTTTACACACTTACACTTTTTGTCCTTTTGTGGGGAGTTGTTAACTGCTAGTAGAAGATGTTGCACATTTCTCACAGTAAATAATTGCATTGGGATTTTACCCACTACACTTTTTCAAACTTTCTTGCACCTGCTAAAATTCTATTATATTTTATCGAAAAAAACCTATATTCCATCTACTATAAAGACTTTAATTCTGTTGAGAATCTAACGGATCGGAATTGTTGATTTCGTGAGTGATCGGATCCAATTCCGATCAGATAAAAAATCTAAATGATACTAAGTGCTTGTTTGGCTAAGGAGTGGAGCCATGGTTTTGGGTTTGGTTTCAAAAAATTGGCACCAAACCCATGTTTGGCAAATGGAGTCAAAATTTGGAGCCGACACTGTAGCTGAACCATGGTGCAACTTTTGTGAAGGAATGAGCCAAAATTTGGAACCAAATTTTTGAAGGTTCATGGTTTTGGTTTTGGTACCAACACTGTAGCAAATTTATTTTTGATATTAATAAATTTCGAAAAATTAAATATTCTGAAAAATTAAATATTTATGAAAAATAAATATTTCGAAAAATTAAATATATTAATATATTATAATATTAATATATTAAAAAATATTAATATTAATATATTTTAATATTATAATATTAATATATTTTAATATATTAATATTAATATTTATGAAAAATTAAATATTTCGAAAAATTAAATATATTAATATATTAAAAAATATTAATATTAATATTAATATTTATTAATAAATAAAATGTGAAACCCATATATTAATATTTATTTAATAAATATTAATATTTATTAATATTTATTAATAAATAAAATGTGAAACTCATATATTAATATATTTTAATATATTAATATTAATATTTATTAATATATTAATATTCAGAATTTCAACCCATACCAACTCTACCAAACATGGTTTGGTTTTTCAGCATCACTTTTTCTCACACCAAAACCATATGCACCAAACATGGTTTGGAACCAAAATAAAACCACACCAACTCCAACCACTCCAACTCCAACCCAAAACCAAAAACCAACTCCACACCCTCTACCAAGCATGCACTAACTTGACTGGATTTTTGTTCTCTAAGGCCATGTTTGGCAGGCGGTCTTTCTGGTCTGGTCTGGTCCGGTCTAGTCTGGTCCGGTCTGGTCTGGTCTAATCTGATTTGAAAAAGTCTGTTTGGTAAGCGGTCTGGTCTTACTATTTATTTATTATAATATTTATTTATGTATTATTTATTTATTTATTATTTCTTCACTTTATAATATATGTTATTATTTATATTATTAAATTATTATTTATTAATTTATATATTAATGTATAAATATATTCTATTTATTTATTATTATTTCATTATTTAATTCATTTTATTTATAAATTATTTATTCATTTTTTAATTATTTAAAAATATATTTTATTAATTTATTATTATTATACTCATTTATTATTATGAAGTATTTATTCATTATCATATTTACTTATTATTTATTATTATATTTATTTATTATTATATCTATTTATTATTTATTATTATATTTATTTATTATTATTATTTATTTCATTTTGTTTATTATTAATTATTTTTATTATATTTTTAAATATGTTTTATGTAATTTATTATTTTTTTTATTAAATTTTTTTATTTTGTCTATTTATTATTATTATTATATTTATTTATTATTATTGTATTCATTTTTTATTATTATTATGTTTTATTTAATTTTTTATTTATATTATTAATTATTCATTTTTAACTATTTATAAATATATTTTATTATTATATTAATTTTTTAATTATTATTAGGTATTATTTTTTTCATTTTGTTTATTATTTATTATTTATTATTTATATTTTATTTTTAAAATATGTTTTATTTAATTTATTATTATTATTAATAATTTTTTATTATTATTTATTCATTTTTAATTATTTATGAATATATTCATAAATAATTATGAATATTTATGAATATATTAATAAAATATATTCATAAATATTTTATGAATATTCATAAGACCAGACCGGACCACCAGGAACCACCTTTTTTTTTGGTCTGAAATGAGGTCATTTTGGTCTCATTTGGTCTTACTTGGTCTAACCAAAAATTTGGGACCAATGCTACCAAACACGGTCTGGTCCCATAAAACGCAAGACCAGACCAGACCACATGGGACCAGACCACCTTCCAAACAGGGCCTAAATGCATCATCTCTTTTCATGCACAATCTCAAAGAAATACACAAAATTACTGCCTCTTAAAAGTTTGGCCTCATGTAAATAAAAACAAAGTAATAACTACTGCGGAGGGAGGCTCTGAGTTTTTCTGTTGTTGTTTTTAATTTTTGGGATCACCAAATTAATGGAAACGTACATACACTGTGAGCAACAACACTAGTTACTGGTACTACAATGGAGGAACATATCATACTGAAGAGGACGTGACGAGTCCTCCAGATTCAGGACCTGTTCACTAACATGATAGTAAATTACCCACTGTTTCTATGTTTGGTACGAGCTACCTAACAACTCAATCATCAATTATTTGGGCTACCATCTTCAATTTAGACTCTTATTTAGTAGTGGCAACAACACGTAGTTAAATGAATGGTGTCAGTACAGTCAAAAGTTTTCTGGTGTCTCTCTCACTCCATTTGACCACCAATGACTGGGCCAGTACCCTCAACGTTTTTAAGTGTCTGTTCCTATAAGGTACCATAACATTTAGTGAAAAACTTTAACCTTGAAGGACAATTTTACTGATACAAATTTTGGGGTACAGGTTGACCTTCTAATTGTTATAAACACTTCACTATACTTCAATGAAGAGCTCAACTAGGATAAAATTTAAAAAAAAAAAAAAAAAATCCGGTCCAATGACTCTTACTGAACTTTGTGAGGATTTGATCAACCAGATCTGATCTGGTAGCGAGTGGGCCTCATTTTGTGTGCCCGAGTCCCCGACATACCACCAGATCAGATCTGGTCCTTCGGATCCTCACTGGACCATGTACAGTGAGCGAGTAAAAAGACTGAATCAAAAGTCCCTCAACTAGATGGCTCTGGTACTTCTTCAGAAAATGGGATTTCACGCCTCACTCACTCCAGCTATTCACAACCCTTAGTTTTCACCTCTGATGAACCCTAAGATGACTGCACAAGAATCTGCTCATCCCAAAATTACTTACGAATAATGGATAATTATAACTTGTTAAAGATCAGTATCTCACTTCTTACGGAATCATGTTGCTTAGATAACTAAGATACCCGAGACTCTTAACCAATCAAATTGAAAATATGCTTAAGAGTACCTTCTGAAAACCCTTTATCCGGTAATTTGAGAAGCATTTTAATAATTGCACAAGCAGTGTATGGCACAACAAGGAGGAACCTGTATATTAAGAAAAATCTTGGAAAAGGGCTGTACAGTATCAAGTCATCGGCATAATCACTTGCTACCAAGATGGAAGGACAGATGGAATATGTACAACATCTATATTATGAAACAATTACTACACAATTACACAAAAGCAATGGGCATTTTACATACTGGTTTAATTTGGTGTATCATGATTCATCAGGCTTTGGCTCAAGGATTACAGGGATCTCTTCTTTGTGATCACCACGCAGCACCTCCACAGTCACCTGAAGGAACAGCCAGACAAATTAATATTTGACAAAGTATCTTTCCATAATGAGATATGTTGATTGATAAAAAGACTTTCCATTTATATATTAGTTTGCACATTTCGAGGAACAATATCATCAACCGTGTTCAGAACATCCTGGAATCAGCTCATAGATAGGAAGACAAGCACAAAGCAGTCTGATTATGCCTATTTTTAAGGCCAAATTCCTAAGCAGAGCTTCAGTTTTTTTATCTCCCAAATGATGCAAGGCATTACGGGTCATGATAAGTTGGTAACAGGTGAGTGACTCCTTGGACATACTCTCACTCCCTCCACCAACTAGTTTTTTGACATCAGTGAGTGGCCAGAAAAAATAGCGGGAGGAGTTTAAACTGTCCCATCTCCTAAAATGGTGCTAGTTAATTTACGTTTGAGAAGTATTGGCAGGATAATGAATGACAAGTTGCTATGGAAGATAATGCCCCAAGAGGCTGGCCCAAGATAGTGTCCAATCATTCAACTTCTTTTCAATTGTAATAGTGAAAAGGTTATCTTTGGGCTATATAAAGGAATCACATATTTTTAGAAGTGAAGAAATCATGAATCATCTCAACCTGAAGCAAACAGATAATGGAAACTATTAGCAAGTAGGAAGATTGATCATCACATACCGTTTCACCCACTTTACATTGGTCAAGAGCTCTGTACAAATCACTCCCGTTAGTGACCTTTTTCCCGTTTATAGATGTTATGATATCTCCCAAAACAAGTCTGCCATAGCCATCACGTTTAGTTGGTAGCAGACCCTGCAGTTTAGATATATATTGATTTTAGGTTTGAGCAAAACCTTTCCAAGATCTCAAAAATACACGAGCAATGAAGGTAGAAAGAATCAATGAACATACTGCTTTGCCAGCTGGACCATTTGCTGGAGCATCTAAGACAAGAACCCCGCTAACACCCAATTGTTCCACAGACTGATCAGGGGCAAATTTTATTCCCAAAATTGGTCTTGTGACTTTCCCAAACTTGACCAACTGGTCAACAATACCATTTACCTAGACATGTAACAAAGCTAGATTAATGACTTACTCTAAGCAAGAGGGAGACAATCATTTCCACCATTAATGTTGCATGATGCCTAACCTAGATATTTCTACAATGGGAAAAACAAGGTTAAAAAGAAACCTACAGTGTCAACCGGAATTGAAAATCCAACACCAGAGGATGCACCAGATGGAGAGTATATAGCTGTATTTATCCCAATAAGGCTCCCTGAACTATCGAGAAGTGGCCCTCCACTATTCCCGGGGTTGATGGCAGCATCTGTCTGTATAACATCCTGGATTGGACGGCCAGTAGCAGCAGAACTGATTTCTCTCCTAAGGCCACTACAGCATACACAAAGAAGCTTTTAAAGTGAGAACATTGGTAGCGCAAAACCAAATATATATTCATAACGGTAGCATTCTACAATAAGGACTGACATGCATGCTAATAGGTTCATTTTAGTTTACTGGTAAAATGGTTATAGATGTACAGTTCGTCTCCCAAGTTGACTACACTTGCAATATATTTACTAGTTGTTACTGTTTCTTGTCTTCATTTGCATATACTTCAAAGATATAACTCTACAAAGTGTTGAATGACAGAACAAGATCAGCAAAGAAATCCCAAAAAAGTCAATACAAGTATTATCCTTTGTCTCACAAATCATCTTTACTTACAGGTATGATGCTCCAAATCATATTTTACAATTCATTCAGGCCTTTTCAATAAGTAACATTCATAGGACATTCACCTCAAGGCCTGTTACCTTTATACAATTTCTCGCAACTAAAAGTAGTCCCTTAGTTCAAAATTTCAGTAACCTTTTAGCAGCATGTTCTACCTAAAGTTGCAATAGTTTCCACAAAAGCTAAATTTTGAACTATTTCACAAGACCACTTAAAAGTATAATTGTTTATGTGCATGTAATGCAATTGGACAAACTTCATACCTGATGACACCAGTTGTAAGTGTATGGTCAAGTCCAAACTGGAAAAACAAACACATTTGAACAAAAGAAACCAATTTGTCAGCGAAGTTCACTCGCAATGTGCATTTAACTAATTCATTCAAAGTACATGATAATTGTAACTAATCAAATCTACCATTCAAAGAGAAGTGTGAAGTGTCTAAGGGACACCAAGGTCCTGACAAATTCTTTTTGGGTTTTGTGAAATGACATACGTACTGAAAGTTTTTAATATCTTTCCCAATTCTATTGGTAAAAGAATTTGCTATATTCATGATTGAGAAAACAGCTATTCTAATTGCAACTCGATGAAATTTTCAGCAACTAACTGGTACATCTAAGCAACTACTCGAGGAAATAACTGGTTACATCAAAGCAACTACAAGTGGAAAGAAGATAACAGTATACATTATTAGCACTTGGCTTATACTCACAGGATTTCCGATGGCATACACCTTTTGGCCAACAAGCAAGTCTGCCGACACACCAACAGGAATGGGTCTCAGTTTGTCTTTGGGTGCATCAACGTGCAACACAGCTACATCCTTATCTTGGTCGAACCCAACAACTTGTGCATCAAAGGTTGTCTGGTCAGAAAGAGTGACCCTGAACAAAACTAGCACAAATTTAGTTCCAAAAGAAAAAAAATAAGAAGCTTACTGAACCCGTATAAATGAATGTCAGTAACTTTTCCAAATAAATCAACAAGTAAAACAGAGGCCCCTACTCAGGCAGGGTCCAGATTACAAAGATGCCAGGAGGATTATAATGGTCACCAACAGACCTTTGACATTATTTAGCACAAAGTAGCTGCTCTCAGTCCGAACCATATCCAACGTTGAACCAAATATAATTCAGAATCTTTCATCATAAAGGAATTCCATGCATCCCAACAGACAAAAATAAAAGTATACAAACATATGCAAAAAGACAACTAATATCTTAAACTGCAAGCAAAAGTAAAAGGGTGAAATCAGGTCAACCCAGAATTGAGATATTTGTATACTCCCACAGTACCAACTCAATCCAATCAGAAAAGATCCTAAATCGATCAAGTTGTTTGAGCTGGCCATCCTTTCTATTTGTAATAATTTCCCTCTAAGTATGGCCATATCATCTGTTGAATAATATTCCATCATATATAGACAGCCTTGTCCACGTTCTATCTATATCCCTCCGAAAAGATCATAGAGATCCAAAAATATCAGTATAAAAAGGAGATGAATAGAAAGGGGGATCCAGCTGAAGAGACAGCACTCACGATCCTGTTCAATAGAAATGACACGCTGAATAAATCACTCTTTGATAACAGAAATAAGTTTCATTGAACCTGACCTAAGCCACCAAACCATCTTCAGATGATTTTTCCTCATAGTGTCCTCAATGACTAGTTTTTTATGGATCTTTCGCTTCTCATAGATGCATTTATCTCACTCTCACATGAATAGATTAATCGATGTCCGGTAAAGACAAGAAGGGGAACAAAGAAAAAGGACCTAAGCTTGACATCCTACCTGAAATACACTCCTTTCTTAAACATGTTATTTTTAATTTACTATCCTACATGTAGGGGTGTTCAAAACCGGTTCCGGTAACCGATTTTTTCGGTTCCATAAAAACCAGAACCGGAACTGAACCGATTTTTCGGTTCCGGTTCCTTCTATAAGTTTCATTGAACCTGACCTAAGCCACCAAAATCGGTTCGGCTCAATATTATAAGATAATATAATTATACACTAGAGTATTTGAATTATTACAAATCCAAAACCAAATATATAATTAGTGGAATGAAAATAACTATATTAAAATATTACATCCCTAAAATTACAAATTACAATTGTCATTTAATAATCAAACAAACATTTGCATTTGAAAGTTACAAAAAAAAATAAAAAATCCGCATAAGTAAAAGAAGACAACTACTACTCATTAATGGACTAACATTTTTATCATTTATATATATTCGAGTCTATGTAATTGAACTGCATGCCCTATATATATTTACATTATTTATGTGATCTTATGTTGTTTAATGAACTAACTTTACAAAATATTGATCTACACATTCAATGGACTAACTTTACAAATATAGATCTCCATATTCAGTAACTATGTAGGCTAGTGAACATATAGTCTATGATCTCTAACTTTTAAAAAAAAAAAACCGGTTTAGGTTCCGGTTCGGTTCCACGGAGTAAGAACCGGAACCAAACCGAAATTTTTGGTTCTTGGAATTTTGGAACCGGAATTGGAACTGAACCCCTATGGAACTGAACCGGAACCGCCTGAACACCCCTACTTGCATGGTGTAGTGAAGCATAGCCGACCTTAGAATTCAATTAAATGAATTTTGCTTTAGCTTGATATAAGGCTGTAATATTGGCACTCTACTTGATTCTTATAATATAGGAAACAACATAAGTACCCCCTCAAAATGGAGTGTAACAGTACTTTTTGGATACTAATGTAGTGTGAGGTACTTTCAAGGTCTATCACGTTTTTTTTCCATTCGCAAGAAGCAATTGGAGTACAAGAACAACAATGTGGAGTGCAATTGTCATTAACCTAATATACAGTAGTACCGGTTGGTCTTCATTTTACATAGAACACCACAAACACACAAATAGAGATAGATTGACATAGTGGTTCAGTAAATTGATTGGAAGAAATATATGTATGCATATATACGCATGATCCTAGGTGTAGTTTTATGCCAATGGGTTCAGGACTTATGTATGGTTGAGATAGTGTAAGAGAGTTACACATATATCACAACTACACACATAAAAGAGAGACGAGTAAAAAGAAGAGCTTAGGATATACTATGATACGTACAACATGCAATTATAAATAAGTAAACAAAAACAAACATGCCTAAATCTTTATGCCATCACCATTGTACTTTTCCTCCACTTATTTGCCACCCACCATGCCTTCTTTGACGGTTGGCACCATGGCATGCACATAGTACGCAACAAGAACACAAATGTTTCGTATTTGAAAACCAAATGGCCAAAAAAAAGTCATGCACAAACTTCTTTATCTTTTTGCTCATGGTCTAATCCAGGCAATCAAGCTCATCTTGGACTAAATCTCCAATGATATTACCACTCTTTAGCACTCACAATAGTTCCAACTTACTAAAACAAAAACTTTGCATTGCTCTGATCGACCAACCACACTATGAAGGGATAAAGAATTAAATGCACCCCTTAAACTGAACAGAAACCAAGACCAAAAACAACAGCAATGACGAACCTGAGATCAGATGCCCCACGAATCACATGATAATTTGTGACAATATGACCTTCTTTATCCCAGACAAAGCCTGATCCAGAGCCCTGAGGCACCTCCAACACATCCAATGTAAATGCATCCTGCCTAGAACACATATATCGAATCAAAATGAAATCCAATGGCCTATTCTACTTACACATAAAGAACAGAGAACTGCTGTACAGAAGGAAAATTAAAGCCATATCCGATGTTGGTCTCACTAGTTTAGGGTCTTTGGAGAGGTAAACAGTATACATACTTATCATTTAGCATTGCTTGCTTGGACTCCAACCCAATCATCGACCTAACCATTTCATTTCGCCACACAAAGGCAGATGACATATATGAATTCACAAAGAATGACATGGCTCCTCGCATAATAAAGTGATGATCATAAATTGGAGCCATGAAGGGTCCACTCCACTGTCCCTGAATCTTTCTTTTCTTTTTTTATTTTATATGCATAGGTGTCAGCAATTCTAATATTGTTCCGCTTTAAAGTACTTATAGTTGCATATTCTTTATCGCATTTATTCCCCCCCCCCTCGAATTTTATCTCATCTTCTCACATTTTTCCACACTGACATTTTTTTTTTCTACCTCAACTTTAAAATATACTCTCTCAAGCTGAAGAGTTGACCTGTTTCTTTTACTCCCAATCTCTTTGTAAGGCCCTCAATGTTGCAACCATCTTCTTCTATTTTTTACACTTGTTTATCTCTCAATCCGAAGAGTAGATCAACATTATTCGGTGTCTAAGAATCTCTCTCACCCATAGATAGACTTGCATCCACTTATATGATAAATTGGAGATTTAAAATGAAAAAAAAAAGACATCCAGTATGCAATTCAGAGAACATGTCATTATAATGGTAACAAAAAGATTATATATCGCCTAATAGAACAAGGGCAATGCTTGCCTTAGGCCAGATAAGGAAGAGCTCCTCCTTACAAACATAGGTGGCCCAATAAAAAACTAACACCTATTTATGAAAATAAAATATAATAAAATTAAATTATATTCATTTAGTTACCCTATCTTTCTTTCACGCGCCCCACTCTTTTTCCTCGCTCTTAATTCTCTTGTAAAACAAACCTACCTTTGAAATATTCACCGCACCCAATCGTCCAAACCACATCGATCTTGGGCATGTCTGCTAAGAGGGAGGTTGCTGGCGTTGATGACCCTGGGGCAGCGGCGACAGAGCTACGCCGGCGGTGGGTGGGTGGAGACGGAGTAAGATAAAGAACCGAACACAAGTGATGATGATGATCTTCCCCCAATAAAAGCAAATATGAACAGAGTAAAACCTTTCTAATTGCAGTGTGATACAGAGTCTAGTTCAGATTCAGACATTTAAAACACACTCCATAACATCCACAAGAAGGACCTATCCTATCATCCATGGGTAGCGATTTGTGTCCATAATCTCAAAAACCATGTTCAATTTTCTGTGTTAAATTATTTTTGTAACTTAAATTTTGGGTCTAGAGGCATCTGGGTCAAGTAATATAATTATCACGACCCTTTGTATAATTTCTTTAGCCCTGTAAACAATCATGGGCAAGGAGTAGAAATCATTATACAGACATCTGGACTTTGTTTTTAAGTTCATCTTCTGTTTTTTGTTTCTTTTTTTTTCCTTATAAAAAAATTGTTAAGGGTATGAAAAAGATAGGGTCTTGGACCACCATAACAACACATATTGTTGCAATATCATCAAAATCTGCATTTCCTCTAGAAGCTATGAGTCATATGGCTGAGTCTTAATGATGGAAAGGTGTAAAACAGGCGTAGCTCTACCCACTGCTGGCGTAGCTCTGTCGCCACCGCCCTAGGGTCGTCAACGCCGGCAACCTCCCTCTGTAGCAGACACGCCCAAGATCGATGTGGTATGGACGATTGGGTGTGGTGAATATTTCAAAGATAGGTTTGTTTTACAAGAGAATTAAGAGCGAGGAGAGAGAGAGAGGGGCGCATGAAAGAAAGATAGGGTAACTAAATGAATATAGTTTAGTTTTATTATTTTTTATTTTCATAAATAGGTGTCAGTTTTTTATTGGGCCACCTATGTTTGTAAGTAGGAGCTCCTTCTTGCCTAGCTTAAGGCAAGCATTGCCCATAGAACAATGAAGGCAAATTGGCTTCAAAAAATGGGGGAAAAGCAAATTATTAAATATATATATATATATATTTATATATAGAGAGAGAGGGAGGGAGAGAGAGAAGAAAACGAGGAAGAAGGGGAAAAAAAAAGAGTTGAGTGTGTAAAATATCCAATTACAGAATATAGTTTGATTTTCAGCCCTACAGTGAGAAATCAGAATCGAATTGAACCAACCCCATGAACCAATTATATGAAGAATCAAGCAAACCACTATAGATGGACTATGTATCCAATTTAAAGAAAGAACCTAACTCAACGACTGGAAACAGCACTTACTCAAAATAATCTAAATTGGTAAGAGATGAGAGTCAATAGTCAAGATTTGTCATATAAGTTCCTGAAAGGGATTTTAAATGCATTCTTAGTAAGAAATTCAAGGATGTTCAACTCATATATACACAGTACACATATATACATATATATAGCATGTCATTATCATTATTATCCAAGAGATTCGAAATTGTGATTGCAAAGCATCAAAATATAATCAAACACAAGAATCACCCTAAACAGAACCAAATTAGGGCTAAATTCACTATGAATTCAAAACGAAACAGAATCAAAATTTACCGGACAGCAAGATTGGTGATGTAGACAACAGAGGGCGTGTTTTCTTGGAAAAGACGAACCGTAGCGAGCTCATCAGTCTGCAACTTCCTCGGCGAATTCAGCACAAACGCGGACGCCGAATCAACGTCGGCGATGAAGAGAGTGAAAGACAAAGCTACGGACGAGAAGAGGACGAACAAAGTGTCCAATAATGAGGCCAACCGGTTATTCTCAGAAAGAAGCTTGTGGATTCTAGGACTGTTGGAGCAGAAGGTAACGAAATTGCAGTGAGATCGGTAGCGAAGAAGAGAGAGAATGGGGGAGAGAGAACTACGGTTTCTGTTTGGCGGGAGAGAAAATCTTGAAATTCTCGAGCGAGAAAATACTGGAGTGGGAGTAGCGGGGAAGAAAGCGGAGACAGGTGAAAATGCAGCCATTCCTTCGGAGACTGCTCTGAAGAGATTATTAATTAATTAGTTGTATATACATATACCAGATATGTGATGTGTATCGTCAGTATACTCTGTATCGCCACTGCATGAGTGACAATAGGACGCCAGTTGCTGCTGTAGGCTATCACCGTACGATCTTTAATCTCCGTCACTGATTTAAGATGCTAAAAGAAAAATGGGTAATTTGCAGTGACACCCTTGAGGTTTTGGTCAATTTCACCTAATGGTCAGTCAAATCATTTTTTACATAAACACCCCCTAAGGTTTACAAAATATTACAATAACATCCCTTAGAGGCATAAAATGACTTAAGTACCCTTGATTATGTTAATTTGTATGTGAAATTTCGAATTTACCCCTATGTATTAAATATTTCTAAATGTAGTTAAGTTATACTTATACCAATTAATACAAAATTCCCTTCAACTTCTCAAAAGATTTATTAATTATTACTAAATCTCACCAAGCCATATTTAATTTTTCTACAATTTTTTTATTTTTTATTTATTTATTTACACTTGTTACTTATTTAAATAGTTATACATATTTATTAATACTTAAGTGTTATAATTTGTTTTTTAACTTCTCACTAAAATAGTAATTATTCCTAACTCATGCTTAATAATAAATATAATTATATTGTCAAATCTCGTTAAATTTTTTATTGACAATAGTATAGAAATATAAGTTTTTTTTTCTTTAAACATGCATAAAAATTTATCTATATGTTATTAGGAATATAATACTTATAATTGTTATAACTCTTTAGTTTACTTTGTGAAATATTTATATAGTAATATATTTAAAAGCAATAATTAAATAATGTGGTTTTCTTATTATCGATTTATATATTTTATTGTTGATGAAATATTTTAAGTGGTATAATTTACTTTTAAATAAAATTTTCAGTATAGTTTAGATGTTTTTGAATTTTTGTATTTAAAATAAAATTATAAATATTGTATATCTTATTTATTTATTATAATTTTTTTTAATAATAAGGGTGTGGTGATAAGGGTGGTTGGTGTAGTAGATATATGGAGTAACTTAGACATTTCGCATGAAATCAAGGGCATTATTATCTTTTTATGACTTTAGGGGGTGTCAATACAATATTTTACAAATATCAGGAGATGTACCTATTAAAAAGTGGTTGACCAACATTTAAGTGCAATTGATCCAAATATGAGGGGTGTGATTGCAAATTACCCAAGAAAAAAATATATGATACTGTACGTAAATTTGGCCATAAAGGCAAAAACTTATTATGGAAGTCAATATGTTTTTTCATCAATGTTCTGGAATCTGGATGAAAAACGGGCACTGAATGTTCTACACATTTTAAAGACTGTCTAGACAGAATTGATATGCCCATGTGACAAATATAGAAAATAGAAATAAATAAATATGTAATGAAAGAATAATATATATATGTATTAAAAAAGACATCTTTATAATAATTATAAATCTAGTTTAAGGGTAAATTTTTTTTTTTTGACACAAACAATAGGAGATTATTAGCGTGTCCTGCTAGTTGTAAGGTTGGGAAATGTTTGATACTTTGCAGAAAAAATAATTCATATTGATACCATAGCTATATATAGAAATATGTAGGGTTGCACACAAAATCGAAAAAATCTAAGAAATTCGGTTTTAAGATGATTTGGTTCGATTACGGTTGATTTTTTCGGTTCAGTTTCGGTTTTCAATCACTTATATATATTTCTAAGTAGTATACTATTTATACTTATATATAATTATTATTTAAAAATTATAAGTTATATAAGTGATATATATATATAATATAAAAGTTATATCAACCACACTATAATATAAACTGCTTTTCATGATTCTTTAGTTGTGGTGCTTCAATTCTATGGATAGGAAATTCTGTATTCTTCCATATAATTGTTTTCAAGTAGTTTCATGCATGTTCTCAAAATGGAAGCAACTTTTGTATTCATACCAGTGAATTTTGAACCTACCTGTCTGTCCTTACCTAAGAGGAACAAAATAAAACGAAACGATAAATTTGAACACATATTTTTCTTCTGTTTTTTTTTTTTCAAGTATTTTTATATTTTATCTATAGCCAGATTAATTAGTAGCCCCAACAGATGGTAGAAACCGAACCTGAACCCAAAAAAAGGGTTTGGTTCGATTCGGTTTTTTTATTAACAGTTCGGTTTCGATTATCATTTTAAAAAAACTGAAAACCTTACCTTGTGCACCCCTATGCATATGTATTCTACCTCCAACAAGAGGAATCATTGATTGAGTTATGAATCTAAACAGATCTGGATTAGAAAAATATAAACAGAGTTGGTTCAAATTTATGAAAAAAAACTATGTTTAGTACTAGTCCAAGGGTTCATAGCCTACTTCATAGAAGGCAAAAGGGTAAATAGATTCTACTGTATTACAAAATTCTTGACAAGGGTCTTAATTCCCTGGGAACACCATCAAAATTCCCAGAATTTACATCCGACTGCAGCATAGGTCTCTTCCCACTTTTCCAGTGGATACCCTCTGCTAGATGCTCCTTGTTTGGTGTCAGCATTACAAAATTTGGATCAGCCCTTTGATAACTGCATGTGTGGAGAGAGAAATAAGCAACAGAGTTAAACTGAGACTGAGGATCAGACGAACTCAAACTCATATGTTCACAACTTGGAACAGATAACAAGAGTCTCTAACTATTGGTGAACAAGAAGGAAGAAAAGTAAGACAAACCTGGCTTCTCTAAGATTGTCTATGCGAATGCCAAATCCGAAACCAGTCTTTCCAGCGACCCGGTCTCTAGTAGCTGAAAACCAATGCAACTAATCCCTCAGATTAAATTATATCTTTAATTTTAACAACAATTAGTTGTTGCCTTTCCCTCTCATTTGACGTTGTAAACCATCACTGGAGCCGATATAAAGGGAAGGCGAAAAAGAAGCTATACCATAAAATCATTTAGTCTCAAAAGGTTTGGTTTAACGGACTTACAATTGTTTTTACACCCTAAACTTAAACATGCATAAAATTATCCCCAGAAGTTTTCCTAAGGGAGAGGGTGGAAGGAAGGAAGGAAGGGAAAACAATCTTCTTACAAGCTAGTATAGTACAACATATCATGCATTTTATGTGCTCAACATCCACCACCACTGTAGCATCCCAAGGAGTAAGGCCCAACAAAGAAGACATCATTCAATTCTTACAAATATCATACGGGTATTTCGTATTAGGTTTGATATCAACTTTCCCATTTCATGGCTGTGATGCTCATACTTTATTATCATCTTTATGAAATATCACAAGGCATGCAATTTCCTTATTTATTCTGCAACGAAGGATGAAAATTAAGCCACAGTAATGCCATGGAACAAGTCCATTACTAAAGAAATAAGCCACACAAATGCAATGTAAAATGAGCCATAAGATTTGCTAATATATGAAGATCCAATTTCACTTGCCATTCATTTGCGGAACCCAGTGAACTTGTGCCTCAAACATATATATACATATATACATAATATGAATGAATACACACACACACAGGACACTAAAAAAACCCCTTGTACAAACCTCTAAATAAGACTAACACAATATATCTTGGACTGAAGCATTTTGAGAAAATGTAATTTATTGGGTATAAAAAAACGACTGCAATATAACATAAAATTCAAAACATGGGATTTTTTTGGTTCATCAGCAAGAAATTCCCAGCCTCCTATGGAGACAAGAACCCTCACCATCCACTTTAGGAGGTAGCGGCAATACCATTGGGCTACAAGGCCCTTGGTAAAACAAGGAAATAAATGCAACACTAAAGTAAAAACTAGGTAAATTTTCAGGGTTCTTAGATATGTGTGGCAGTATTCCAATATCAATCCAGGAACTACCAACTAGAAGTACCTGAAATGCTGAACGTGAATGATGGTTTCCACCATGATTTGAATGCTAAAGCTACTGAGGAGCTAAGAGGCCCCACCTTTCCCTACAAAGATGACATCGATGGTTATAAACTCAACTCGATCAATAGATACAAATTGAGGACTGCAGTAAATACGCTACCTTTAACAAGAAGTTTTTATTTGCTTGCCAAGATGCAGCAACTTGAAAGGTGGAATCTGGGATGTTGTTCGACGTTTTCTCATCATCAATCCTTCATCACAAAGTTACATTGAATTCAGATCCTATTGTACATCGCATTGGTTAGGCTATGAAGTAGTGACTTAATATACCTCGTCTTTAACTCAAAACCAAAGTCAATGTAATTTGTAATTCCAACTACTTCATCTTCTTCGAGTGGATTCTTCACCTATATAATTCAGAAAGCAGCTATCATATATCATTTACCAAACCACCGGTTTGCAGCAAAATATAAATAAATAATTTATTTTAAAACTTGATTATATTAATAAAACTTTAGAAGTTCCAAGTTTTTGAGAGAGTGCATCCAACTTTAGTGTTAAACCAACTATACTTGGATGCACGTATGCACTCCAGAGAAAGAAACATACCCGCCTTTGGACCACCACGTGTTGATAGAACGAAGCAATGAACTGCAGTTTGGATTTGCAAAGAATATATCAGAAAGATAAATAAATAGTTATATATAAATCAAGGATATACAGTAAAAGAATCGTAGGACATCAATCCATATAGCACTTTCTTGGCAAGAACTTTTGAAGTTGTGCATAATTTTTACTTTCTTATTATGGAGGTACTCATATGAGGGCAGTAAATGTGGGTACCACCACTGACCTCCATGTGCTAGGAAGTTGAATGTAACTTATCATTAATTCTCCAACCATACTCCTAACATCATGGTATACTAATGGTAGCGCGCGGTCTGTTGACATCTTCTGTGACGTCCCACATCCACCTAACGAAAAAGGTTTGATGCTTATATGTAAGGGCACCTGTTAATTGTCTACACATTTTATGGAAAATCGTGAGTACCGAAAACGAGTGTGCAAAGCAGACAATATCTACACGGATTAGAGGGTTGTGGCAAATGGTATCAAAGCCCATCCTTGGAAATGAGGGACTGTGCACACGCCCATGAAGGATGTGGGGTCCCAACAAGGGTGATTCACGATTGAGACGTCCCACATTGTGTTGGGGGAGAGGTTTGATGACACTCATTTGGGTACACCTCCTAGAAGTGTAGATGCGTCTTGAAGCAAACAATGAGCACTGAGAGGAGAGTATGCAAAACAGAGAATATCTATACGGGGTGGAGTCTTACACTGGATCCAGTGGTAGAACGAATAAATAGTTGAATCGAGGTAGTCATGTACAGGAGTCCACCGTAAGGAAAATATGGGTCGGAGTACCACACCATGGACCCGTTTGTTATTTTGTGATCAGTTGCTCTGGTTGACTATACTAACAAAGCAAAGAAGCAATTCATTGTTTTTCAGTAAGAGCAGACCGAACCTCAAACTGTCATATTGATCACAGAAAGCTCTTTAATAATTAATAATTGTTTGGGAGGAAAAAATTATTAATTAATTGGTTCATTAAGCAATAATTTTTTCCAAATATGATAAGCCAATAAGACTTTAATCTCCAATATGAAATAAATAATACCTCAAATTTTTCGAAATGTATTTCGACGGTTTTAAATAAGATGTATATCTTCTTTTATCCACCACCCATTGTGGTGTTGTTGCTTCTCTGGCCGTCCCTCTAGGTAAGCTCATGCTTAAAAATGCACCCCCATACACATATGTTTCCATTTCTAATAACTAAGATAACATATGTTTTTCAGTAATTATTAAATTAATTGGAACCAAGTTGGTTGCTACAAAAATTAGATAATAGTTTATTAAATTTTAGTTGTTAGAGGGCCCACTATTTGGTAGCTGTCTAAACTTCTGACCAGAACATCATCCATGCCGTATTTGGAGCAACTGAGCCAAAAAACCAAATTTGAAAAAACCCACTATCTGCCTGTTGCTCTCATAGGCATGAACAAGTGCCGATTTCATATCTAAACTAAATACAATATCCCTACTATATATTACCGGTCAACCCAACACCTGCTTATGCAATCACGAGTAAAACTGTTTACACCATATATCCTAATTATGTACCAAACATTGAGACATCTAAAATAAACTCTATCCATGCCACGCCTTAGTTCGTTTGTTTCAAGTCAAATTCCATGTTCTGATATAACGGGAAGAGAGCACAAAAACTTGAATAATAGCAATGGAAATATACTATTCCCAATTAATAGATTGTTGATATAAAAACAAAATTTAGACACAAAGTCAATAAAAATATTTGGACGTAGTAGGTCAAACATCTCAACTATGATTTAAGATCAAACCGATCATTTCTTTTTAGAATTATGACTAATACTTATCTTTAAAACTCGCAGAAAAATAATCAGACCAGAAGTTTTTTCCTCAAATTTATTCTACAAGTGAAATAAAAAAGAGATCCTGTGACAAAACAAAATTCAAGTACTTAATCTAGATCTGTCTTAGATTAATTTTATGTCAAAGACTTAAATTAGATAAACGAGAATGCGTAAGATTTTCTGTCTATCAATTTAAAATTGGCAGACAAAGAGTTGGAGCATGAGAATTCCTCATATTTATTCTCCAAATGAGTTCTAAAAATATCCCTCGACAAACAAAAAACACGTAGGTAATGAGCATCGGTATTATATCTATTATATTATATGTGAGAGACAATGAAATGTCTTTCCAAAAATTCTTCAAACAAATTACATAAAGGAGAAGGCATAAGATATGGCAGAACAACGGTGCAGAAAACTTCAAAATTGAGCAAACCTCAGAATTCCGAGCAAGTTCAAGACCAAAATTGAAGGATGGACTCAGAGGACTGCCTGACCCAACTCCATAGCCAATGGCACAGTTCCAATTTGCGAGATTTTTAAATCTTGATGCATCTTTGCTTCCAACTATGTTGAGCAGTATCAGCAAAGAAAGCACAAAAATTAGTCTTATCAATCACTGGATATTTCCAAGAATGGCACAAGTATTGACCATATAAACAGGATAGAAACTTGAAACATAAAGTAGAATTGGTCACTGCTCATTTAGAGTGAAGAGTTTGGTCACTATGTCACAAGACCAGCAAATTACATATCATTCCAAAGGAATCCTCTCTCAATGAAGCAAGTAGCATAGACTATAAGTAAAGAGTAAAAGATTTGGAATTCCTATTTTGTATTTAAGAGTTGACAGTTGGGCTGTGATATACTTACATTGTGGCTCATACTGTACCCCAGCAGATAACCTTCCTATCTTGCTTACTAGCCATGCGCTCTTTGGTAAATCATCTCCCACTACATATAATTTAAAATCATATCACACAGCTTTCATATAGAAGCTTATGAAACATATGTCCTAAATCCCAGAAGTTTGAGGAACAAGTAAATAAATCACCATCCCCAATGATTCAAAGCAGCCAGATACAATCCAGTCAGCAACATCAAAATGTGTGTTAGTTAAACGATATTTAAATGCATATACATAAACAGGCCCACAATCAAGTCTGCAAAGTTGTTATGATAGAGATAAATAAAGCAATTATAAGTGAAGTTTACAAGCCAACTACGACAGCACTGAAGCATAAGGAGCAACACTTTGTATAAAAATAAGTGTAAACTCATCAACTCGCAATACACGTCACATACAAGAGAAAGGCATAAGTGTGGCTCCAATTGACAGATTCCCTGAGCCGTATCTCAAACCCATAACACCAAAATCTTCAGAAGATACTCTGCATCAGTAAGCAAAGTAATCCACTGATATAATTGTTTACCAACTTGCTTCAGAATCAATGAGATAGTTTCACTGATGGCAACATACCTTTTCTTTAAAAGCAGTGGGAAAAAACCAAATGCTCCAAATCCATATTTAGGGTAGTAAGCACACGATCTCATTTGCAATATCCTAGAGCAATAGCGTGCAAAGAAATATTATGAGAGGAGTGGTACATAATATGTCTATGGAAAAAATACTACTTCTGCGTCCATAAAGTGATCCTTACGGTTCAGAGTTTGACACAAAAAGGTCCAAGAATGTGTGAGGATCATCGACATCACTGCATGGAAATGTCTGGTCATCATTTAATAATCATTGTCGAACATCTTTGACTTGGATTAAATCACACAATAAGGTCCACTATTGAGCAGCACAAAAGTAAAAAAAAAAACTGACTGAGCTACCTCTGCCAGCGAAATAGTGCATTTCCAACAATATTATCCTCTGGTTTGTGATCAAGTGGGCCTGAAACCTGAACAAGCTAAGGGGAACAATACAACTCTTCTTGCCACTAATATCGATCATTTCTGAACCAAAATCTAGAGTAGTGATAAAAAAAAAAATAACAATTTAAAAATAAAAAATAAAAATTGTGAAGGACAAGAAGAGTATCTCAGCTAGAGAAAGTTCCAACCATGTGTTAGACATTGGAAGTTCTAAAACAGCTTAAGAAAATAACAATTTGTTGGTATATCTTAAAAAGCAAAGTACAATGCGTGATGAATATAAAACAGATTAAGAAAAATACTTTTAACTAAAGAGGGAAACACAGCAACGACAGGCTTAAATTTTTCATCATCGAAAGATGTACATAAAGGCATAACTATTTGCCGTACTAGCTACCAAAATTTGAGGACTTCAGACGATAAAAGAATGCAATGTTACATGGACTTAACGCACTTGTCAAGTGTGGGATGTCTGTAGGGGTGAATTCACCCAATCACAAAATTATAGGACAGATGGACACAAACAACTTATTACCATGGCCGAACTATCTCATCTATTCATCATTGCTTACAATTTCAATGTTAGGATAAAATGAAGCTTCAACGCAAAAACGACTTCCTAGACATGAAAAACTGCACTTCTTCTAAAAGATTCGTGTATGCAGACTAGGTATAGGTTACTTATACTGCTTTGGTTAATCTTCAACCAACAGGGTACCCTCCACAAACTATAGAGTATATGTTAGAAAGAAAAATGAGAAACAAATAACTAGAAGCTATAGGATACAGTTGCAATCAAATCTACATGAGGATCGTCGATAGGCTTTAGCATGATTCTTGTGCTAAAATGCCTAGCTTCTTCAAAGTAATCCTCAAAAAGGCATCTCAAAGCAAGTTTTCCGAATAACAAGTTGTACGATGACTCCATCATCCTGCACCGCCTCAGAAGTACATCAGTTAGAATTAATTAATCTCAAATCTTAATAATTGTAGAACTTGCACCAAATTTACATCGAGGTGGTTCTCATTTTCTGCACAAACAACTAACTGAAGTACATACAAAACAAATATAGATAATAATTACTCTACAACCATATAGGAAATGGTAACATTAACAAACCCAATTTGACCAACTTATTCATTTTCCACATAAGATTGCCTAGGAATTTTGATGAACAAGATACTAACTAAACGAAGGGAATTCAGTTCAAGTTCATCTATCAGGTCAACCGAACAAGTTCCCAAAGTTAGTATATACATAAATAAACAAAAATAAAATCCAGACCAAAACTTACAGAATTACAGTTTGAAAACAATGGCTAGTTTAAGAAGGCCATTGTTTAGTAAGGTTCATTCTTTTATAAAGCAGAAACATTCGAAAACATCCGTTTCTTTTATTTATTTATTTTTGGTTTAGGCGGCTTTTGGGCAACAGAAGTGGTACTATTCAAATTGCAACAAAAGTTACCAAACGCGTTTCGATGTTTTGCTTTGCTACAAAATAAAAGGGTAGATTGATTTTGTTGAAAATTATAAGCATATGTTTATATTTTTCTCATGGAAACATAAATGCATTGTTAATGTTGCTGAGGAAGTACATGTATAGAGAGAGAGATAGTTCGTTGAAAAAAAAAAAAAGAGAGAAATAATACTTGATGTGCAAATAACACCTTATTCTATTATTTTACTATTATTTTTGTTTGCTCTACACTCTAAAATCTACAAATACTAATTTGAACGGTCTATTAAAAGCTTTACAGGGTGCTTTTTGTACTTTTCAAAATAGAAGTCAAATTGGTTTAAAAATTTTAAATTATACGGTTGTGATTACTAAGCAACAAAATAAACCATAAATGTAAATAAAATAATAGCAGCGCAGTAGTAATTCTCAGCCTAAACTCAACAACCAGGGCCGGCCCAGAATATAGGCGACCGCTGGTTCAAGGGGGCCTCAAAAAAAAATCCGGTACTTTTAATTTAAGAAATTTTAATATTTTTATTGCTCTTAAGAAAATTAATTCATTTTTCAGTTCAACTGATAATAAAGCCTAATATAATTACACAATTTAGGGCCTTAACCTCAATATTTTTTAAAATTTTATTTAACAACCCAATTTGTAATAAATTCAAAACCAATTTCACTAGGTAGGGCCCCCAAAATTTTACATTTCACTTACTATTACTATATACTCAAAAATAAAATCTCTATTTTTTCAAAATAAAGTCTAATTTAAATCAAACCATTATTTTAATTAGGGCTAGAAAATTATTGTTGCATCCGCACAACATTTAACGACTACACTCGCGACTGTCGCATTTGCTCAACGACAATAATTTTTTACGCGGCTATAATTGAGCTTTCGCGACTGTCGCACTCACATGTACAACAACAACTTTTCATGACAACACCAAGATGGAGGCTATTTTCAAATTTTTAAATTTTAGTATATTTAATGTATTTTTTAAATATTTTTCTCACAATTATCACTTTTTAAGTTTTTTTTCGATAAGTTTATTAATACTGAAAAAAGAGCACAAGCCTAACCTTTTTTTCCTTTTGTATTAGTATAGATCCAAATATGATTTTTTAAGTTATAGTCCAATATAAATTATAACTGAACCCAATATTACACTTAGAATAGGGAAAGTTCCTTTAGAGTAGTATTTTTGCTCTCTAATTTTTTTTTACCAGGACACATTAGTCCTACTTTTGACAAGCATTTACAAATAAATTCAAATTCAATTTTTATTTCAAAAGTATCTTGTACTAATCATTCATTTCATACCCTTCATATTTCTATGCTTTAATATGTGAAATCTATACAAAAGAAATATCAAATAATTATGTAGTGCTTTTGCCATTCGTTAGAAATTTGAATCTATAAAATACTTATATTTTTTTAAAAAATTTGCATCGCGTGAAGTGAAGTGACCCAAAAAAAATTTCGTGTGAGAAATTTGCATCGCGTAACATGATGGGCCCCAAAATTTTTTTCTCTTTCAATCTCGCCTAGGACCCCAAAAATTTTTGGCACTCTCAGGGCCGGCCCTGCCAACAACAATGTACTGAAATATCTCTCCACTATAGAGGCATACAATTCTGAAATATATGTGACATTTTACACAATATATAGCAAGTAAAAGAACCTTAAGACATTTGTTGAAACTCAACATTAATTGCACAATTACATGTTTATCATGAAACCCTAGAATTTAATGAAAGGGTTAGGGTTAGGGTGGTAACCTGGTACGGGCGGCGAGAGGAGGGAAATCGAAGAGCGGTGGGACCAACACCATTGGCGGTGGCGGTTCTTTGTTCATCAAATTCCCCATTTTCTCTTTTTCTCTCTCTACGATTTCTCTAAAAACCTTTCAAAAATTGATACGAAAAGATTAAATGAATCTGAAGAGAGAGAAAGTGTGCGTGCGTTTTTGTGTGTGTTAGTGTGTGTGCGAGAGAGAGAATAGTACGGGGGAAGTTACTTTAGCAACTGAAAATTTGGAACCATCCTCGCCCCGCACATATATCTCTCCCCTCCTCTCCTCCGCGACTTTTTCTCGTTCTCAAAGCAAAATCAGGTGACGTGGCAAAAAATAAAAAAGGATCAATTACACTTATTTCCTTATAGTTGGACAAATTACACTGCCCTCCCTTCTAAAAAATATTGTATTTGATGCATCCCCTCAAGACACTCATAGTAGTATTATTTTCCTTCCATCATACCTTTTTGACACATTTTTTAAAAAATAAAAAATGCTCTCTTATCTGTATAGAAAACAATATAGTATAATAATATGAAAGCTTTTTCTGCATTTGAAGTCACTTTTCAAATGTTTATTTTTATTTTATTAAAAATAAACATTTGAAAATGAGTGTAATTTATTTGTAAAAATAAAAAAAATGAGAAAAAAAAAAAAATCAGAGTCAAATTCAATCTTTATCATGCCAAACATACTTAGACATAATGGATACACTCCAAATTCATGAAGAGACCGTTAAATGAGTTAGGTATGATCCAAATAGATAGTGAAATGGTGTTTTATATAGTGTGCATGCACCATTAGAAATAGTATCACATTGGAAGTGTTACTGAGTTCAAAAAAATGTTGAAAATATATTAGTACATCAAATTTAAGTTGGCATCAAGTTCTTTCGTAATCTCTCTTTACCCTTTTTCTATATCACGCTTATCTAATTTCTCTCGTGTGAATAATTAATTAAATATAATGTTTTTTTTGTGAAAAATAAATCATTTTAAATGCTCTTCAAATGTGATGCATCAAGACAATTTGATGCATTTTATCCGATATAAGTATAACGATATTTATATATGATTTATATGTAAAATCTATTTTTCTTTATTCTAACATGACATTAAAAATTTTAAAGTATGTATAATGTATCTCTAAAAATATTCTAGAATCTAAATTCGTTGAATAACTGATCATCAAGTGCAAAATTGTTGTGTTCCTGTCTGGACTGGTTCTGGCGGTGGATGGAAACTGCAATTGGGCTTATGGGCACAAAAGTCTCGATAAATGGGCCCACAGTTGGAATAGGTCATCACTGTGGGGCCACTACTGCATAATCTACCACTCTTGCGAAAGTGCATTAAGCCGATAATAGGGCCGGAAATTTGATTTTGTTTTTGGAGTTGGTCTTGGTCTTGGTATAATTATATATATATACTAATATGTATTAAAAATATATAAATATGAAAAATATATATAAAATTGAAAAAAAATATTAAAATGAATATATATATAATTAAAAAATATTTAAAATTTCCGAAAATAATTGACATTTTTATTTTTTTATTCCAAAAAATATATATATAATCGAAAAAAATATTTTAAAATGTTAAAATTATATATAAAATTCAAATAATATATATTAAATTCAAAAATATATATATAATTCAAAAAAAATATAAAATTCTGAAAAATTATATTATATACTGAATTTTTAAAAAAATTTAGAAAAAAAAGATATAAAATGGGGAAAAATATATAGATTCGAAAGAAATATATAAAATTCAAAAATCATATAAAACAATATTTAAATTTCTATTTTTTTAAAATTCAAAAAATTATATATATAATTGATAAAAATATTTTAAAATGTGAAAATTATATATAAAATTCAAATAATATATATTAATATATATATATATATAATTGATAAAAATATTTCGCACTTTCTAGAAAATTATATTTTCTAAAAAAGTATTTCCAAAAATTATAAAATTTTCTCACTTTCCAGAAAATATAAAAAACTGCGAAATATTTATAATTTTTTCCAAATTTTTTTTCTCCAACTTAATTTTTCAAAAATATTGTTTTTCATAATATATTTTTTGAAAAAATATATATTTTAAGAAAATTATATTTTGAAAAAAATATTTCCAGAAAATTATAAAATTTTCGTACTTTTTTTTTATTTTTTGAAAAGTGCGAAATATTTATATTTTATTATAAAATTTTCGCACTTTTTTTTATATTTTTTTAAAAGTGCGAAATATTTAAAATTCAAAAAAATATATATAATTCAAAAAATATATAAAATTTTGAAAAATTATATTAAAATATGATTTTTTTTCCAAAAAATATTTTTTTCAAAATATAAAATTTGAAAAATACTTTTCCGAAATTTTATTATGTCCCAAAATATAAATTTTTTTATGTTTTAAAATATGATATTTTGTGAAAAATATATATTATGTTTCAAAATATAATTTTTTTTTCGAAAATTAATTTTTTTTCAAATATTATATAACATGGTTTATTCTTAAATCCAAAACCAAAACCAAAATCAAGCCCAAAACAAACTTCCCAAACAACCCCACGGTAATAGTCTATTTGCCCATCATAACGGAAACTTGTACTCTTTCTTCTTCTTGGCCACAAATACAATGGTCCGACAAGGCACGTCTCGGTTCATCTTTCTTCATCGAAATAAAGGCCTTTTGGGCCCATTCCTCCTACACTTTTATTTTATTTTTTTCATTTCAACAAGTTATAATTCGTGGTACAGTTTGGATATATGAATATTTTTAATAGCAATGAGTGACTGGAGGATTTTTCAGTTTCTTCCCCTTCTTACAGAGAATGCATGTGAATATATAGTTTTGTAACATAAAAAATTTAAAATAGATAGTAATTATTCCCATTGACTTTGACTATACAAAAGAATAGTCAAGAGTTTTTTTATACGTCCAAAAAGAATAATATGCTATCAAGAGAATCCTTAACGAGTAAACATAGGAGTTCTCTATATTTTAATATTTTAATCATATGAACTAGAGATATATTAAATAATTCATTTGACTTCTTTTGAATTCCGAAATTACATCTCAAAATTCACCAATTAAAATTACAGAGCTATTAAGTATTTGTTTTGCTTGGTTTGTATCTTTGACAAATTGCTCTCTACAATTCTCAAAATATAAAATTATTTTCTCATAATAATTAAAGATAATTCTTTAAAATTGGACATTTTTATAACTGAATTTTCTTTAAACAATTTTCAAAAAACTCAACCAAACAATTTTTTGGTACAATTTTCTGATTTTCAATTATCATATTATAAAAAATTATTTTAAAACGCTGTTTTCGGCTTCCTATAGAGAAAATCTATTTTGAACAGTATGTGACAAAAATTTTAGAAGAACGTTATAAAGAAACTGCGGGGTACTAGTTTTTCAAAATAATTTTTACTTCTTTTTTTCTTTTGTATAATATTAAAAGTAGAAGTTATGTCAAACAAGGTATTAGACTCTAATATTTCTTGAGAGTTGATAGTGTTATTCTTTTAAAAGCTACGGATATCATTATTATGATATATTTGTATGAAAATTTGATTGAGCCAACTATTTCTTTCTCTAAGGATAAATGGATAATGGTCATTTTGTTGTCAAAGTTGTGGTGCTATAAAGTTGAAGTTGGAAGTTGGAAGTTGACAGTTGTGTTTTCACAATATCTTGATCAAAAGTGTTGGGTGTTATTGCTCAATTTGATCGCTAAAATATAAAAACATCCAATAAGAAGAGTAAAACCATATAGAAAATGTATGGTCACCTTTCTTTGAATGCAACACTTTGGGTAGTGCTCATCCCCCATTTATGATGACTCTCGAGTGGACTAGGAATCTTCAATGTGCACCATCAATCTTTTCACCATTTTCTTTGACCATCAATCTTTTCACCATCTTCAACTACCCCTCACGCTTTTGCAAAGTATGTTAGTTAAAGGTTTGTGATTTTGGTGCTAGTACACGAATGATCAGCACAAAATCCCTCAATTAACGGTAGCTTAGATTTCATATATATATATATATATACATATAGCGGGAGGATAGAGAGAATAACATAAACATCTCAATAGTGGGCACATGGGATGGTTGAATCATGTCATGATAGTACTTCACATTATTTGTATCGAACTATGTCCTAGAAAAATTATTTATATTATAAAGTTACCCACCAATCTTCGTCTCTAATAAGTTGGAATAATGCATTCATTCAGGTTACTCTCTTACTGGAATGGACCAGTCAGCCCAGTCAGTAGTGGTGGGACCCACAAAGTGTAGCTTGTTCTGTATAATTTGTATATCCATATAATTGAACAGTATCCGTATAATGAAATAGTGAAAGTCAAATTAGACCCACAAGTGCAAAACCCATTCCCGGTTTGAATTTAAAATTTCTGAAAAATTCAAAAATCCCCCCAATTTGAGATTTAGGTCAACAGTGAGGAGGAGGAAAAAAATATATATATATCTCTGAAAAATAAAGAAAAAACTTTCTCAACCAAAATCCAATCCGGAAGAATCAGATCCAATGAAATCCAAACTTCATGAAAGTTGCAGATGAGATTCATAATGCCCATTTTCGGACTTTTGAGACATTCTAGTGAAATGGTTGCCACTTTCCCCAATTGGTTTATGCTGAAAATCAATAATGGATATGCATTCAGTCAGGTATGATTCTCTCCACCATACCCATTTGAAAAATTCTCACTTTGTCCAGTTGGGTTCTGTTGTTTTTCTTCATCCTCCACCGTAATATGCTTCACCTGCTGTGCATTATCTTTCAGAAATCTTCAAGTCACCGAGTCTCCGAAGCCAAAGCCAGCCGCAACACACGATCGGTATGCCTCTGTTTTAAATTGATGATCACATGCTCCTGAATATCATGTATAATAAGTTTGTAACTCAAGCATGTCGTTCTTTTCTGTGCAAATATCACCAGTTCACTTCTTTATTATTATTTTCTATCCTGCCACATCATCTTCCCAAACCTCTTCTTGATTCCAACTTTAAAATTTTAAATCCCCAATCTCAATCTCTGCGAATTCTTGGTCGCCATTGACAAGAACCACCTTCGCAATCGATCTGCAACCCGTGATAAAAAAAAAAAAAAACGAATAGAACATCCCCAATTCCAGGTATTGTTATCCGTTTGGTTTATATGGTTTAGGTTTTACGTTCTGCCTCATGATTCAAGTGTTTGTCTTAGGTTGTTTCATCAGTATGGATTTTCATTTATTGCAGAGCAGTTGGTGTTGAATATGAATATTAGCGCTGCCTTATAACATTGCACGTATAATTTACAAAAGTTGTTTATTTTCTGTTACAACTTTACACAATCTAATTCTTCAATAGTGAAATATGTATGTTGTTTGCCTATTGATTTGAATTTGTTAAATGTTATGTGTTTTTAAGTTGTTTGGTTACTTTAGGGTTTGTTTGGTTAATGTGATGTTAAAAATTTTGTCAAAATTTTTTTACATATAAAACCAACGATAATTTGACAATTCCTTGAAAGTGATCCAATTTGAAGATGAAGTTATGCTTTTGAGCTTAGTTAGTTTTTTATATACTTTTGGATTCATTCAATTGATAAAATACGTCCTTCTTGATGATTCAAGTGTTTGTCTTATTTTGTTTGATCTGTGTGGATTATTATTTTCTCTGTGTATAGTTGTTGTTGAACATGATTATTATTGGTGAGCGTCGTTTTGCCTATGGTGGGTGTTGAATATGAATATTAGCGATGCATGTATAATTTAGAGAAGTTGTTCATTTTCTATTAAGGTGGAGTTTGGTTAGTGTGATCCCCTAAATGCTGTATAAATTTTTTGACATATAAAACCCAATTTTTTTTGACTCTTCCTTGAAAGTTTTCCATTATTTAAGATGAAGTTATGCTTGTGAGCTTAGTTACTAATTTATATAGTCTTGGATTCATTCAATTCAAAAAATATGTCATGCCGGATGATTCACGTGTTTCTATGTTGATATGTTCGATCAGTGTGGGTTTTTATTCCTTGTATCTATGGTTGCTGTTGAATATGAATATTGTTGATGAGGATC
Source organism: Cornus suecica (assembly GCA_963922005.1). Taxonomy (NCBI): domain Eukaryota; kingdom Viridiplantae; phylum Streptophyta; class Magnoliopsida; order Cornales; family Cornaceae; genus Cornus; species Cornus suecica. Next base: position 2,264,745 of record OY998238.1, read on the forward strand.
GTTATGCCTATGGTTGGTGTTGAATATCAATATTAGCGATGACTAATAACATTGCACGTATAATTTATAAAACTTGTTCATTTTATATTACAACTTTATACAATCTAATCGTTCAAAAGAAATAATAATGTTATTTTATTTAGATTTCTTAAATGTTGTGGGTTTTTATCTTTTTTGGTTACTTTAGAGTTTGTTTGGTTTATGCGATCCCCTAAAACTGTCAATAATTTTTGTCATATAAAACGCATGAAATTTTGACTCTTCCATGAAAGTTATCCATTTTTAAAATGAAATTACGGTTATGAGCTTAGTTACTTATTTATATAATCTTAGATTCATTCAATTGTATAACATCATGAAGTTGAAAACGAGTATATCTCATTAAATTACAGAGGGATTAAATGTATTCTTATAACATTGCACGTATAATTTACAGAAGTTATTCATTTTTTATTATAACTTTACACAATCTAATTATTCAATAGTGAAATCTATATGTTCTTTGCCTATTGATTTTAATTTGTTAAATGTTGTGTGTTCTTACGTTTTTTTGGTTAGTTTAGGGTTTGTTTGGTTAGTGTGATGTAATAAATTATGTCGAAATTTTTTTACATATAAAACCATCGATAATTTCACCATTCCTTGAAAGTGATCCATTTTGAAGATGAAGTTATGCTTCTGAGCTTAGTTACTTGTTTATATAGTCTTGGATTCATTCAATTGTAGAACATCATGAAGGTGAAGAACACTAATACCTCATTATGTTGTAGATGGATAAAAATTATTCTTATAAACAATGTTATTGACATTAAAATTATGTACAACCTAACCCACGAATGTTATTTGATTTTAGGTCTTTTATAGCCTTAGTACAGTCTTCGACATAAACAAACATATAGTAATCTGAGTGGCGGAATTTTTTTAGTTATATTGTATTTTATCTTTAGCAATTCGAGGCTTTATTTACATGTTTCTTTCATCTAAAAATTTATATAAAGCTATTATCCGCTTTGTTTTTAGTAAAATATTTTAAACTCATACATATCATATATTATCTGATTAGGGTTTATATGTGCAAAAATTAGTGACTGAAATTAATTAATTGATCATGTATATAAAGCCTTTATCCTGTTATTGTCTTGGTTTTGAGGAAATTATTTATATGAGTTATACATGCTTATGAGATATATTTGATTACAAAATATATGTGAAAAAATTAATCAACTAAATGTATTACTTGAGCATTCAATAAAATGATTTTGTACAAAAATTTAGAATAATATAGTGCGTAATTTAAAGGGTTTTTTAATATGTATAATCATTTTGTTTTCTCTTTTATGGTATGGAAGACAAAATTAAATTCTTACTGGTTCATTGCATTTGTTTCCATTTAATCTAATGAAATACATGCTGGGAAGTTAGTTTTCGTCTTCTTTTCGTTAAATTTTTCAATTTTACTTTCCATCATACTTCCGTCTATCAAACGGACCCATAACATTTGAAATTAAGCTTTTCTTTTGTCCAGAGAGCGATGGTTTACCTTTATATAACCTCCCATTTACCTACCTCTTTTTCTTATTATATATATTGCTCCTATATTACGTGTCGAAAATGTTCAATATATGTTGACATATTGAGAATATACGGATATTGATTTTTGTACTCCATTTGTAACTAATACGGTTATAATTGATTATTCCTGGATGAAAAAATGGATGCTCGTGGTCGATAAATAGAGGTTAATGGATGCAAAAATAAACATAAGCTTTTCATGCCTTCAGATTAAGAATCTTGTACCTCTAACCTTTTCTTTCGGCCACTCATATTCCCTGTATGCCTCTTTCTTTCGCATTGTTGAATATACTTTGATAATATTTATTACACGTTGAAATTTATTGCACTTTTAGTTGTAACTAATATGATTCGGTTATATATTTCATTGTTGCAGCTCCTAATTTAGTTGAGTATTGTTGTGGGAGATAAGAGTTGGATGATGGATGAAGAAATCAACAGCCAGGTTAATGTCATTGAATAAGTAAATGGGGCTGATCTTCTGGATGGTAAACCATGCATCGGAATGTGCTTTGATTCCGAGCAACATGCATATGATTTGTACAATGCTTACGGAGGTAATATAAGATTTAGTATCCGTCGCGAGTGGGGCAATCCTAGTAGGAAGGCCGGAGATCAGGGGCCACAATCTGAAAGGAAACTGACTTCAAGGTTATTTGTATGTTCAAAGGAGGGTGTAAGAAGAAGTTCCAAGGCACGGAAGAAGAAGAGTCTTAGAGCTGATACACGAACGGACTGCCTTGCACGCATGGGTATAAGCTGGGATTCTAGTTTAGGGAAGTATGTGGTCCATAAATTCATTGAAGAGCGCAACCACGATCTCACACCGAGCAATTTGACCCACATGTTGCCCTCTCAACGGAAAATTAATAGTGTGTAAGCAAGTCAAGTTGAGATGGCTGCTGATTGTGGTATACCCTTACGGCAATCTTTTAAATTATCGTGCATACAATCGGGTGGGGGAGAATGTGTGGGGTTTTCCAGTGTTGATGTCCAAAATCATTTGAGGACAAGGAGGCAGAAGGATCTGGAAAGCGGGGAAGTTGGTTGGCTTATGAACTATTTTGAAAAGCAGCTTGTTGTTGATCCTAGTTTTGTGCACGCTGTCCAGCTCGGTGTTGCTGACATGATAACTAATATTTTCTGGGCAGATTCGAAGATGGTATCCGACTATGCTGCTTTTGGAGATGTTTTGTCATTTGATACCACATACAAGATTGTACAATGTAATAGACCATTTGCTGTGTTCATTGGCTTAAATCAACACCGTCAGACAACCGTTTTTGGTGCTGCATTGATGTACGATGAGACGGCAGATTCCTTTGCGTGGTTGTTCGCTACATTCTTGCGGTTCATGTGCGATAAAGCTCCAAAGACCATTTTTACCGACCAAGACGCAGCAATGGACAAGGCATTGTCATAGGTCATGCCCCATACCACCCACCTTCTCTGTTGTTGGCACCTCATGCAAAACGTACACAAGCATGCGGGTGCGAAACAGGTGGATAAATTTACGGTTAAGGGGACAATTTCTCATTTAATGTTTGGGGTGGAGGATGTGAAGGAGTTTGATGTGAAGTGGGATGTGATGGTCAAATTGTTTGGATTGCAGAACAATAAATGGATTGCAAATATGTATGATTTGAAGCATGTTTGGGGAAAGGCATATGTAAAGGGTGTATGGACTGCCGCAATGCGTAGTACTCAAGTTAGCGAGAGTTTCAACTGTAGGCTGAAACAGTACCTTGCTCGGCAATATGCGTTACCCGAATTCTTCCAACATTTTGATACATTGCTGTATGACAAGCGTTATAAAGATCTGGAAGCAGAGTATGGGCTGTTGCAAAAGCTTCCCAACATAACAAATCCATGCATGCTTCTGACTGAAGCCGGAAAGGTGTACACGAGTAAAATTTTTGACAGAGTCGAGGCAGAATACATGAAGGCTTGCATGAATGCTCAGATTGACACTGCGTTCCGCGATGACGAAAAAGGGTGTTGTCTTTATGAAGTTGGTCAATCTGATAAACCAACCAAACATGTGGTTACGAGAATTCTGTTGGATGACCACCTCACGTGTTCTTGCATGAAATTTGAATCCGAGGGTATTATGTGCATGTATACCCTTAAAGTGATGAAAGATATTCTGAGAGTGCACAAAATTCCACAACGCTACATTTTGAAAAGGTGGACCAGAAATGCAAATGAGGGCAACCTACAAGAACTGGTTCGAAATGATGTTTGTATCGATGAAAGACTGGAGAAACAAAGAAGGCATAAAATCCTTTTTCGATCTATGATTGAAGTAGCCAACATTGCCAACGTATCATCCGAAGCTTTCGAAACTGTTATGGCCTTGGTTTTTAAGATGAAAACAGTTGCTTAGCAAAGTCTTCTACGTCGCCACACCCACCCACTGGCCATTCCACCCACTAATGTTGGTGTCAACATATCCGAAAATTTGCCTGAGAATTCCCATGCCAATACTTCCACCGTTGCTAAAGCAAAGGGTATAGTTGTCAAAGACAGAACTAAAGGGCAGAGACGGAGGCTAATACCTACCATTGAGAAGGTTATGAAGAAGAAAAAACAGCCCGTAGCAGCAAAGGTATGTATTCAGATCTTATTGCATGAAATTGCAATAAAGTCGAGTATTAGTAGAGGGAAATTGTCATTGTCGTTTAAATATCTTTTGCAAATGGTAATTTACGAATGTGGATTTACGGAAATTGGGAATTATATCCAGGGTTTAGTATAACATCCTTAGTTATTGTAATTACATCCATTATTTGCTAAAATATAATCCTGTTGCATCAGATATCAAGCCCTGACATCGCTTCCGCCACCTCAGATTTCTTATCCAGCTTCAACTCACCATCATCTGAGTTCACAGAACTTACCAAAGTAATTCTTATATATTCCTTCTATGCATGTCAGACCTCATATTTATTGCTTGCATTATCTCGATTCATGTATTTTTGTACAAAATATTTACCTCTGTAATTATGTTGAGCTTATCTTCTTCCCCATTTCAGGTTACGGAGAATCCAGAGTATTCATCTGACCCCTTTTTACAATTTATAGCCTATGGACTTCCCTCTCTTCCACCTACTCCATCGGACGCTCCTATCGATGAATCAATTCCTTTAACCATGAGACAAGAGGTGTTTTTCAATAATGTATTGGTTTCAATTTGCATATTATTTCTAGTGCCATCACTTGCACAATATTTTACCGTTTGTTTTCTCATATTTGCATCATTGTTTTTCTTTTAAGGTCAATGATAATCATGTTAGATCACATGAACGTATGGAAACCAATTTCCCTCTTGTTGTTCATGCCCCTTTAGCCCTTCCATCGTGCGTTTTTGTTTTGTTATCATATCACTCAATTGCCGTACCAGTTGGAGTAGAGGTAGTATTTCCTTCTGTCTCTTTCACCATATGTTTTGCTCTACATATATGCAATATTTTTTTCTTCAACTATGTTAGCGATAAAAATTTTATGACCTTAAAATTTTATAGCTCTCTGCTGCGTTACAGGAAACCCAATCTCAGTCCAATTCAAAGTCAATTCAAAGCAATTTATTTGGTCGTGGGTTTCGAACCCCTGGCTCCAATGGCACAAACATTCCAATTCTTTTTACTGATGAGTCAATGGGTGTTAACAACCTGCATCAGGTATTACCGCCATTACATTTCATGTTTGCTTATTTCTGTTCCTTCACGTTTTTATATGAAGCTTCTCGTGCTGCTCTACTGAAATGATTTATCTTGTATTTTTTAAAAACTAATAGTGCCAAATATTTAATTTTGTGTGTTGTTACAATGAACAGCAGTCTGCTTTAGGATTGAGCCTTATAAGCACTCCCTCTTCTTTCGAGGGGTCGACAACCCTAAATCATGTAAGTAATTTCAAGCCGATAATTTTTTGTACACAGTCCCCTTCGAAATACTAGTATTTTCTACATCGACTCCCAATCATATCTGTGGATATTTGTTTCGTCCAGGGTCCCCTAATCTGAAAAACCTTTGGCGGTAATACTTCAATTTTCGCGGACACCATTATCATTCACCCAACCCAAATTCATGTGAGTAACGTCAATCCGTTAATTTTCTGTTCATAATTCCCTCCAGTATACTAACTTCCACATTCACTCCCATATACTATGTGTTCATATTTGTTTTCAGCCAGGGTCATGAAATCTCAACGTCCTGCGGTGGTAAAACTTCAATTTATCGGACACCATTATAATTCACACAGCGGATGACAACCGGGAGCACAAAAATAGCCAGAATAAGTGTTTGATTCACCAGATATATGAATATATAGCAGTTCTAATGTAACAATTTACTATAAACTATCATGTTCCTAGGTAGCCATGAGTTGAATGATTTAATAAATTTCAATCACACATGAAACATGAGCTAGGAGGATTGAAGCTTTCATAAAATTTGTACATTCACTTCTCTGTATGGTTTGAATTAATTATTTATTCAGTACACATATGGTTTGGGACATCCACATTCTACGGAAGTGCACTTAGAGCGGTTCCAATGAAAATTTTATGAAGCCGAGTATATAACAACGATTGATAGTCTTCAAATAATTGCGTAGAAATACCATATCTCATTAAATTTTTTTAAGGAATCTATGACCATATATTATTCTCAACACTCTATCGTTATCAATCACTCAAGTTTGTTTCTGCGACTACCTTTGTTTCAACTTGCTTCTTCGGGTTTTCATTTTCTCTACAGTACATGTTAGACGGGGAATAATTAAAAAATGTTACAGTGGACGAAATTTGATTTATATTTATTTAGGGTAAATGGCTTCAAAATTAACCTTTTTCCCACCGAATCACCTTATTTCATAAAACTAGCAATAGTTAAGAATATATATACATATATCTATATCAAAAATAATGTATACTTGGGAAAAAATATTTATATTTGGGAAAAATATTAGATTCGGTAAATTAACAGTTACTCATGAGAAATATACATATTTTTCCCACAATATATGTTTTGGAAAAAATTTATATATTTCAACAACTATATGTAATTTGGAAATAATTTATATATTTCGGGAAAAATATATATATTTCTCCTAACTATGTGTTCTTTTCCGAAATCTATACTTTTTCCGAAATGTAGATATTTTTCCTTCCAAAATAGATTTCTTAAGACAATATATATAAATATATATATTTATTCGGAATTATCTTCATTTTGTTCGAGATTTATTTTTATTTCCTGAAAAATTATGTTTTTTAAAAATTTATAAAATTGAAGTACGTTGTAGTCAAGTTTTTTGTTTTACACAATATTTACAAAGAATTCTGAATTATTATACAGTTATTTTAATTACAATATATATATATATATATATAATTAATTATGATTAATCTCAATTTACTTAAATACATGAAATGAGATTAAGTTGAAATTACAATTACGAAAATATTTACACTTGATAGATAATTTATAACATTTCTAAAATATCTCATAACAAGTATTGGGTACGTGGGGACAAATATGAGTTACAGACATATGCATGGTGTTCTGAAAGTCTGTTTCGTAAAGGTGTATTTTCATTCTGGTCTTATTCAAGCCGTGTGTCTTATGTTTGGAAAATAATACAAAAAATTAAAAATTATATTAAGTATGATCATTTTTATAAAATATGAAAAAAAAAATTGAAAATAATATACGAATTTAAAAAAAAAAATCCAAACTTTATAAATTATTTCGAATTTTTTTTTATTTTGAATTTTATATATTATTTTTGAATTTTTATATTATTTTCAAACTTTGTATATTTTCTCAAATATATATATATATATATATATATATATATATATATATATCTATCTAATTGAGACGTGTTCCTATGTCTCTCACTTCCATACTGAGCCGCTGGAAATGGATATGGACCTCCGCCATCTGCTGTCGGTTGCGCTCCTCAATTGCCACGACTTGCCTTCCAAGTACTTGTACCTGTTGTACAAGGTCATTGTAGGAGGGCAAGGGTGGAGGGGGAGGCATGGGCGCCTGTGGAGGAATGCTGATGGATATCCCACCACGGCTTCTAGGTATTGGGCTTCACAGCCCGGAGCGTTGTAGGACTTGCCTGCGAACGCTGGAAGAACCTCCGGAATTTGACCCAACTGAACTTTCCATAACTTCGGAACAAAGATTGAAGGAGGCTATATCATAGTAAAACTTCATAACAAGAGCAATGACCTGCGTTTTATATAGGAGTAAATAAAAATGCTTAAGTAATATCATGTGCTTGGAAGTGGTTGTTACGTCATTTAATTGTAATATCATCTGATTGATTAATTGTATTTAAAGGACCACTCATCATCATAAATCTTAAAACTTGCAACCATTATTCAATTTATGTGTGCAATGTAAGTGTATACGAATGAACAATGTTACATATATTTTATGTGCATTGTCGTTGGGTGTATACTCGAGCCTTCCCCCAAGTACCGAATATACATAGAGGACAAATGTGTGAAGGAGGGTACAGATGAGCGGCAATGAGGCTTTAACTCTGAATTCCTATTGAAATATGTTGTCGATTTTGTAACACAAATATGTGAGCCATGAATACAAATATTTAAGTTCACCCTTGGAGCAAATAGAAATAAGACATAATGTTTGAGGTGCTGATGGTTGTAGAGGCACCTGTACGTCCATACGTCCACCAATTGAAAGGGTGAACACAAAATTAATCAATCGTCAAAGTTTAGTATTCCTTGGAAATATCTGTACTTGCAACCATTTAGTACAATTTATGTGTACAATATAAGTGTATACGAATGAGCAATGTTACATATATTTTATGTGCATTATCGTTGGGTGTATACTTGAGCCTTCCCCCACGTACCGAATATACATAGAGGACAAATGTGTGAATGAGGGTACAGAGGAGAGGCAAGGAGGCTTTAACTCAGAATTCCTATTGAAATATGTTGTCGGTTTTGTAACACAAATATGTGAGGCATGAATACAAATATTTAAGTTCACCCTTGGAGCAAATAGAAATAAGAGATAATGTTTGAGGTGCCGATGGTTGTAGAGGCACTCGTACGTCCATACGTCCACCAATTCAAAGAGTAAAGATGGAATTAATCAATCGTCAAAGTTTAGTATTCCTTGGAAATATTAAAACTTGCAACCATTTAGTACAATTTCTGTGTGCAATGTAAGTGTATACGAATGAGCAATGTTACATATATTTTATGTGCATTGTCGTTGGGTGTATACTCGAGCCTTCCCCCTCGTACCGAATATGCATAGAGGACAAATGTGTGAAGGAGGGTACAGAGGAGCGACAAGGAGGCTTTAACTCTGAATTCCTATTGAAATATGTTGCTGATTTTGTAACACAAATATGTGAGGCATGAATATAAATATTTAAGTTCACCCTTGGAACAAATAGAAATAAGAGATAATGTTTGAGGTGCCGATGGTTGTAGAGGCACCCGTACGTCCGTACGTCCATACGTCCATTAATTCAAAGAGTGAAGATAGAATTAATCAATCGTCAAAGTTTAGTATTCCTTGGAAATATTAAAACTTGCAACCATTTAGTACAATTTATGTGTGCAATGTAAGTGTATACGAATAAGCAATGTTACATATATTTTATGTGCATTTTCGTTGGGTGTATACTCGAGCCTTCCTCCACGTACCGAATATGCATAGAGGACAAATGTGTGAAGGAGGGTACAGAGGAGCGGCAAAGAGGCTTTAACTCTGAATTCCTATTGAAATATGTTGCCGATTTTGTAACACAAATATGTGAGGCATGAATACAAATATTTAAGTTCACCCTTGGAGCAAATAAAAATAAGAGATAATGTTTGAGGTGCCAATGGTTGTAGAGGCACCCATACGTCCATACGTCCACCAATTCAAAGAGTGAAGATGGAATTAATCAATCGTCAAAGTTTAGTATTCCTTGGAAATATTAAAACTTGCAACCATTTAGTACAATTTCTGTGTGCAATGTAAGTGTATACTAATGAACAATGTTACATATATTTTATATGCATTGTCGTTGGGTGTATACTCGAGCCTTCCCCCACGTATCGAATATCCATAGAGGACAAATGTGTGAAGGAGGGTACAGAGGAGCGGCAAGGAGGCTTTAACTCTGAATTCCTATTGAATTATGTTGCCGATTTTGTAACACAAATATGTGAGGCATGAATACAAATATTTAAGTTCACCCTTGGAGCAAATAGAAATAAGAGATAATGTTTGAGGTGCCGATGGTTGTAGAGGCACCCGTACGTCCATACGTCCACCAATTCAAAGAGTGAAGATGGAATTAATCAATCGTCAAAGTTTAGTATTCCTTGGAAATATTAAAACCTGCAACCATTTAGTACAATTTCTGTGTGCAATGTAAGTGTATACAAATGAGCAATGTTACATATTTTTATGTGCATTGTCGTTGGGTGTATACTCGAGCCTTCCCCCAAGTACCGAATATACATAGAGGACAAATGTTTGAAGGAGGGTACAGAGGAGCGACAAGGAGGCTTTAACTCAGAATTCCTATTGAAATATGTTGAAGATTTTGTAACACAAATATTTGAGCCATGAGTAGAAATAATTAAGTTCACGCTGGGATGAAATAGAAAGATGAGCTAATGTTAGAGCTGCCGATGATTATGGAGGACTTATACGTCGATATCTCGGACAATTGAAACTGTTCCTTGGAATTAATCGTCAATGTTCACTCCTCATCCGAAATCTCTAAACTTGCAACCATTTTTCTATTTAGATGTGCAATGTAACTGGCCGCCAATTAACAGTTTTACATATATATATTGTGCATTGTAGTTGCCTCTTTCATCGACCCTTCCCTCACGTACAAAATTTACATATAGGTCAACTGTGTGAAATAGGGTATAGAAGACTGTTAACGGGGCGACAGATAAATTTTAAAGTAAAATATCTTCAAGATTATTATTCCGTTTTTTCCCACATATGTAAACCATAAATATATTGTAATTGTTGGACGAAACCTCTGATAAGAGATAATTTGTGACTTCCGAACATTGCATTAGGAACATTTACCTATATTTAACCCTAAAAAAAATTCAAACATAATGTAAAATTATACGTCTGAATTTTTTACAGAAACTTCAAATGTTTAAACTTTGAAGGGTAATTTTTTTGTTTTCTCGCAATTTATGCTTCAAAGGCATTATCTTTGGAAGAAACAAATATTGTGTATTCTAGTGATCAGCTGATAATTTTTACAATATCAACACTTCAACCGGGTCGATTATCGCAATTATAACAACTGTGGTAATGCCTCAGATCTTTAAAAAGTAGATCATATCATCATTGTGCTTTCTATACCGGACTTCACATAGCATCCGGTTTGTAATAAATATAGGAAAACCCTAAACCAACATATATGGAATGGGAAAGAAAATTACTTGCTAAAGAGTAAAATTACGTTGCCAACAAAAATTCTATTAATACTACACATTACAGTCACAGAACAAGGAACCCCAAAGTTTTACATCCGCTTGTGAGCTGAGAAAAAATAATTGTTTGTGGTTACCGTCAATACATTCCCTTTAACTTAGTCCTTAAATATTTCATTTGTTCGTTGCTGGGGTCGTCCATCAATTTAAGCAGAAATTCCGAACGCAAGTAGAGTGGATCGGTCTGTATTCATTAAAAACAAAGATGTTAGGATTGATAAATAGAAGGGTGATGAAAGGGTATAGATTTATGTGGACAATTTTGAAAACTCACCGAGATCAAGTCTTCAGCTAAGCATTGCCCGTTCCAAGCCTCCATATTTTGCATCGCAAAGGTACCACATGAGGAGCTGGTCATAAGAGTGTATTACGTTGTGCCTTTGTATAGTTATTTAACCATATAACTCAAAGGGGAATACAATAATCAGTTGCCTCTTACCCGTCCTTTGATATGAGTATGTTTTGGACCTTTGTGTAGACGTAGTTGGTGAAGTCCTTTCCGAATACAAACCCCGCAAACTCACATTAAGAGGTTGTTTTACATGAGACAAGAAATAATAACGGTTGTACCCTATATATAGAATAAACCTTTTAGAATTTGTTCGAAGGTACCAGTGTTTTCATCAACGGATGGTATCTGAATTGCTTTCCCCCCGAGCAAAGGTAATCGACTGATTTGCGTCGTTGGTTAAGAACTAATAGAAACCAATGCCCATCTACGCATGTTGGGAAAAAAATCTTAAACAATAGGCAAGGTAAGCAAAGATAAGAAAATGAGATGAATGAGTAATATAAAATATTTAATAGTCATGGCAATTAAGAATCATAATGTACCAGCTCGGCATCCTTCACATTATCCAAGTACGGACATGGTGAGACTCTCTTATAGTAAGTGAACAGCTCTTCAGGAGTCATTGTCGAAGGGCGAGTTTTTTTCTTCCTACCGCAACCGCCCATTTCTTCTATCATCGCAACGACTTGGGATTTGAAATAGTATTTCCCCCGTCTTTCTCCTTTTTCCCTCTAGTTCAGCTTCTCGGCAAATACATTAAGTACCTGTGTTCAATCCGAGAGTGGTATATTTACAAAAAAATATTTAAAGTAATCATGGCTCATCCCCATAAATATTTGACTTGCATTTAAAGAGTGTAATATCAGTGTCAAAAATGCTATGTGAATTGTTCAAGGAAATAATGAGCGATGCCGAGGAATTAATAACCAAATTATTGTAAATTAAATTTAAATTTTTATGATTTACAAATCATTAGTATGGAAACCGTTACATAATTTTTGCATATGAATTTCATGTAAATTAAATTAGTGTTCGCATCACTCCATTTTTCAAAGACAAATTTCCTATTAATCAATTGGTATTTCCTTCTATCAAAGTCATTGGGAATGTACGCGTTCACTTACACTGTCAACCAGCCATTGTTTTCCAAAGAAAGTCTGAAGGTGTCGGCGCTCCAAAGTTTGGTTTCCATACTTTACCAAAATCTCCCTGATATAACAAACAAAATAGTACGGTTATTAGTCGGCAACAAAGTAGTATTATAATGTAGAGAAAAAAACAGAAAATGTTACCAGTTTCCTCACACACCTTTCATCGCAACCTTCCATCGAGGCATATTCCATGGAGGCATAATGGAGAAGATCCAACTGGTAATCGGAGCGATTGGTTACTTCCTCTACAGTTTGAATCCATGGCGAGTACGCGTAACGTCCAGGCCTTTTGCTCCTTTTTCCCCTACCCGCATTTTCACAGTCTCTCATCTTCCTTTTTCCACTACCGCCCCCTTCTAAGATTGTCTTCGCTGATGAAAAGGATACCCGTCGCGCCTTCCTAGGCGCTGGAGTAACTTCAGATGCCACCATTTGATATTCCTCTTAGATGGAATGTCCAATATGTTCTTTGGCCAGACTATACACAAGGCCTACAAGTTGACGATCATCATCAGAGCTATCAGTGGCTTCTGCTGCTACACCTTCACCTTCTGTATATCGTTCACCTATCCCATCATCAATATTGGCCACAACCCTCGTTGACATTATTGCTTCTCGATTTCTTGCAGACTCATCGACTTCTTTGCTGCCTCTTCCTTCTCCTACAGTCATTTGTCCTCCATGTACAGCTGTATCTTCTTGTACAGTTGATTCCAGTACAGTTGCTCCAACATTTTCAGACCCTTGGGCCTCATATGAGTCTGCTTGTAGGGGTGTGTGTTCTCCCCTGCTTTGTTCTTCTTCCACTCCTCTTGGCAATTCTTCATCCTCTCTATACTTTTCCTCTTGATCATTTTCTTCCGAATCAGAATCAGATTCAGAGTGGGAATCTCTATACTCTTCCTCTTCTTCTGTTTCTGAATCGTCGGACTTTATTTCTGCTTCTTCACTTACTTCTTCAACAACACACTTGCCCTTGCCCTTGGACATATCTCTGACCTCGGCACTCACCACGGCTGCCGTCCTCCTTCTCGATCGCTCCACAACATTAACCTCAGTTCTTACATTGCCCTTCTTCTTGTTCTTCTTGCTTTTCAGTTTCTCAAGCTTTGAAGCTTTACTTCTCAGTTTTTTGGCGCACTCATCGGCAGTAGCTAGAATCTGTGAAGCTACATACCTCATGCGATGAATTACTTCCTGCAAATATTCACAGAACCGCCCATAATTTAAGCAATAGCATAGTAAACATAAATACTAAAGAAAATGGAAGATAAATACGTAGGCATTAACTTACATCAGCTTCGACGTCCACCGAGTCCTCCGTGGCCACATTGCGTGCTCTCTCGCTATTTGCCGACGTATAACCAGTGGAAGCAATGGCTGGCAGACTGATATTGGTGCTTGCAGTAGCAGCACCAACCGGAATCAACTATGGACATATTAAACACCATAAATTTATGAAGAAACTGTAAAACTAAAACATAAATATAAAGGTCATGTCTTACCTTGTGTGTGCCATATGCGCCCATACCCTCATCCCATTTAATTCTGCGGCGTACAAGGTCCGCCGTCCAATAGGCAAGGGTTTGAATGTTGCCTTGCGGGTAATGAAATTGAACAGACTCAAAACGCATATAGTATAGAAGTTGTTGTAAAGGTAAAAAAAGTTATTAAAAATTCTTACATTCAGTGGATAACATACATTATCAAACATGATGTACAATACCTGCAAGAACAACAAGCATCCACGATAGGCAGTCTTTAACGGCCCCCCTGATCCAGGCCTTATAGCTTTCACAAGCGCATCTGCAACATATTTTGCCCAGTTGTACGTGGCAATGGCCTCGACATCGGTAACAGCTGGCAACACGGACAAGTGACAATCATCACGGCACGTTGGTGTTAGCACAGCTGCACAAGCCAATACAACAAACAGTCACTTGAATTGTTCGTTGTTTTCTTCCTTTATGACTTTTTCAGCAACCTTCGATATCTTCAAACCATTAGCCTTGTAAAGACCGGCTGCCACCATCCACTCTGCCCTTTCAAAATGCTGTTTCGTAGGCACTTTGTGTAAACCAGTGGGTACTCCAAATACATTGGCCACTTCACAGCCATTGACATGAAGCTCTCCAACATGAGGAACTAAAACTCGGTTGGTTCTACAGTCGAAGTTCGAAATCAAGTACATGGTTAATTCTTTGCCAATCACATTGCAATTGAGCTCCAACAACTTTCCAAAGCCAATATTGTCGACCATTTTCCGCTGCTCAACGGAGAGCTGGGAAACGGTATTGATAAAGAGTTTCAGGTGTGACCGTTGAAACCCGGTTCGCTTCTCTTCTTTACCTTCATCCCTGTTTCACAATGAACTGTTAATTTTCAAAAATTCAAAGCTCTCTAAAAATTCATTCCAACTCCTCTTATATACAAGGTTAATAGACAAGATCAAATATAATGAAAGACATCCTCGACCCAATATATGAGGCCGGGCCTAGAGGACATGAACACTTTCAATCAAGGGTACTTTGACCTCATACTTTATAGCAGAGAATTAGTTAATTTTGAATTGAATGCGGATGTGTGTCACTGAAGACTGTTTTAGCATTGAAGAGTGCTTCATCTCACCCATGGATTCTCACTAATAGCGTAAATAAACAGATTGGCCAATGGATTTTAGCATTGAAAACTGTTTTCGAATCGAATGCGGATGTGTGTAACATGTTGAAGTCATCTGGGTGGTTTTTGAAGACTGATTTGGAGAAAACTATGATACCCAATGTAGAATTTTTGAAGACCTGTGGTGTTAGTTTGTTGCAAGTAAAGAAACAAGTCTACAATTTCACAAGTTTTTTCTTTAATAAACCTACAAAACTTGAAAACTTTGTCAAAAGGGTTGATGAGATGGGATTTGACAGGAAATCTAAGATGTTTCTTTATGCCATTCGGGTTATTAGTTCGATGACAATAGAGACTTGGGAGGTGAAATTGGAGCTTTTTTAGAGTTTGTGGTTTTCGGAACATGACATTTCGTTGGTTTTTAGGAGGGTGCCGATAGCATTTGCCGTATCATAGAGGAAAATTAAGGCCATATCACAGCTTTTGCTTGACAACCCTAAATTTCATATTTCATTTTTCCTTCATTACCCGGAAATTCTTCTTCTTACTGTTCAAAATAGGCTTAAACCACGGCTAATAGTTTTGGATTTTTTGGAAAGGAAGAATTATCTTCTAAAAGAGCCTAATTTGGCAACTTTATTCAAGATGACTGTATTAGAGAAATATGTAATCCCTTATAAAGATGAAGACGACGATTTATTCCTTGAGGGGCTTCTTACGAAGGGCTCATTCGCACCAGAAGTATGTGCATAAGATGACAATGTCATGTGTGACTGATTTAGTACCTAGAGGCAGGCTTACTCCCTCTAAATTTTTTTCCTTAAACAAAATGTCTGCCACCATAACATGGCAGAGAAGTGGTTAATCATTTGCACTAGATCCGCTTTTTTTTTAGGAAATTCATATTTTGTACAATACAACTCTCCAAAATTTTTGTTGCTTTGTAGACAACTTTTTCATTTTAAGGCCTTGAGCTATATTCTCTTAATATAACCTTTATTTGTGCTTCCACTGTTTGATTGAGGAATCATGTTGCATAAATTTTATTGTTATTATACTTTGGTGAAGTATAATTAATAATTTGTACGAATTAGCCATGATTTTTTTCTTCACATCTCATTACCTCATTATGTATCGTTTATGCTCTTTCAAGTGTGCTTATCATTCACAAGATTACTCATGCATATTTGTAGGGATCTACTGATATAAACATGATTTGCATAACATCACCACCAATGAGACACTATACACACTATTTTTAACACTCTTCTATAATTGTTTTGGCACATTTCACTAGATGTATATTTCTTATGAGTTGCAAGGTTGGAGTATATATTCGACTACAATGCACAAAATTTGTTCCTTACAAAGTTAATTTATGCCCACTGACATTGCACATACAAAATTTACAACAGTTGATAATTTGAAGATTAAGGATGAAATAAATACTTTGCCGAATAATTTCACTTTCACTTTTTGTTTTTCTTTGTTTAGAAATATCGATCTAAACGTTCCTATACAATCTTTGGAACAAAACAATTATCTCTTATTTTGATTTGGGGCAACAGTTAACATATAGATATTTGTACAGATGTTTAAATATGTGGAAAAATATGATACCAACCCTAAATTAAAACCCTCTAAAATGCAACCCTAAATTGAAAACTCTAACATATTAACTATTCATGATTTCAACTACAGAAGTATAGTAACATACGTATCAATCATGGAATAAAACACCTTAATTAGCACATATAATTGCAAATATAGACCCTAAAATCACCATAAATCCCTAAATAAAACCACTCTAAACTGAAACCCCAAATTCAAAATCCTTTTTAAATTGCAAAGCTAAAATGAACCCTAAATTAAATTCCTCTAATATGCAACCCTAAATTGAAAACTCTAAACTCAACCCTAAATTGACAACTCTAAACTCTAAATAGAGACTTTGAATTACATTTCACTTGACAATAACCCAGAGTCAAAAATGACATAACTAAGTTTATGCAAATTTTCCACCGGAATATTGATGGACAATGGAAGAGGAGGGACGGTCCTTCAAAAAGAAGATGATGGTCTTTCTTTCGCCGGTTTTAATCATTTTTTGTGGCTCTCTTCCGCTTCATCTTCGACGAAGCTTTTCCTTCGCGTACGCCAACATCCTTGCCTTTACCCTTATCGACCATTTGGAGTAATAAATTGGGAATTATTTGTGGGTTTCGCTCGCTTGCTTTTTAGGGTTAGGTTTTGATGGTTGATGAATCAGTTTGGTCTCAAAGGGAAGAAGCAACACTTAGACAGAGTTCTCAAGGGGAAGAAGGCACAAGTGATTGCTACACTGTTCAATTTCAGTTTGGAGATCTCAAGGAACAAGCAACACTTAGACGGAGTCTTCGAGAGAAAGAAGGCACAAGTGGTTGCTACAGTGTTGACTTTCAATTGAAAAACCTAAACTTTGGACCCTATTACAAATTCAGCACGTGTTGGAGCTAAATTTTTTATAACTCAAATTTTCTACAGTTCCGTATATAAAAATAGTTCCGTTTAAAGTATATGGTATACACAGTGAATTATATATGGGCTGATGTGTAGACTTGATTGATAAGGAGGAAATTTGAGCCAATAAAAAGCCACCATGTGTGAATGGAAGCAGGTCCATTCTGAGAATGACTGGACTTTATTTTTTACCCTCGTGTACATCTCAAATGGGTGTTTCGATAGTTTACTTACGAATATTCAGATTAGTCTTTTAAGTCTCAAATTTATGAGTTGAAGTTTGTTATTACTGGATTTTTGTTTCTTTAATTTAGACTCTTTGTTTTATATCTTACAACTTATCCCAAGTTTCATAAATTATAGAACTTTGTTAGTTTTTCATGCTTAAACCTCAAATGGGTCTTCGAATAGTTTATATAAGGTTTTTTCTGGATGTTTCTTTTATATATGCAAATACTAAGTTGAAGTTCGATTCTCGGTACGTCATTCAGGTTAATTTATTGTTATGTTCTGTCTTGGGACTATGTGCTTATGAATATTTATATTAGTTTCTTTCGCCTAAATTCAAATTAGTCTTCTGAGATTTTGGATAGGAATGTTTAGATGAATTATTTGTACACTTCTCTATCCTTTATTTATTTACTAAATTATTTATTTTTGACCGATAAGAGACACAGCATAATCAAGGATAAATTAACAAGTTTCATGCCACCCTAAATTGAAAACTCCAAATATATTAACTATTGATGCCTTATGCTATCCGAACATGAGTGTTCATCTATGATAATTTCACCATTCTACTTCTCCTGGCCACCAACTAATGAGAACAAAAATCTCCTCTGTGTGTTTCGGTAAGTGTTTCATGTTATACATCTACTAAACATAATACAATAATGGGATGGGAAGATGGTTTCTGCAATTTTGTTGCCTCAACGGATCCCAAAACTACTAGAGACTTTCCGAGCTCATAGGTCTATGGACTGCAACGGCTATGCCCATTGAAAACTATAAACTCAACTAAAAAACCCTAATTTAAACACCTCTACAATGTAACCCTCAATTGGAAACTCTTAAACTCAACCACTTGAACAATCGACATTCAAACATATCACATACCAAATTAACAAACATGGATTTTAGGATGACATACCTAAGTCTATGCAAATTTTCCACCGGAATATTTATGGACGATTGAGGAGGGATGGCCCCAGAATAAGATGATGGCTTGTTTATCGCCGATTGCTTCACTCCTTTTTTGCCGCCTCTCTTCAATTTCGTCTTCGACCCAGCTTTTCCCGTGGGTGATTTCTTCGACGCACCGGCAACATCCTTGCTCTTATCCACCATTTTGACTGATGAATTGACCTTTAAATTGGGGGTTTTTACGGATTCCCTCTGGTGAATTTTAGGGTGAGAGGTTAGGTTATAAATTGGGGATTTCTAGGGTTAGGGCTAGAATATAAAGGAGCTCTCAAGGGGAAGAAGAAAGACACAGTGGTTCGCAGAATGGAGCTCTCAAGGGGAAGAAGAAATACAATTCGCAATGGAGGTCTCAAGGGGAAGAATAAATACAGTTCTCAAATGGAAGCTTGCTACAGTTTTTCGGTCAATTAGGGCATGTTTTCATTCCAATTTTAGGATGTGTTTGATTTGGAGCCAAAATGGTGTGATTTGGAGCCAAAATGGTGTACTTTTCAGAAGTCAAAGTAGTATTTCCAAACAGTTCCGTATATATGTATATAAGTATGTCATATATACAGATATATGAATATAAGTATGTCATATATACTGAGATATGTATATGAGCTGATGTGGATAATTGAATATTGTGCAACCAACCACAATCCGCCACCTGTGAATGGAAGGAAGTCCAGTCAGAGAAAGAATGGACCTGATTCTTTTCCGTAATTTAAAATGTCATGACCCTTCAAAGAGGCTTCGTCTCGAAGAGCTAGAATTCTAACATTTAGATAATGTGTATGCGGGATTTACAAATAAAGGAGGCCAAAGTTGTAATAATTTTTTGATGTACTATAAATATATTTTGAGTAATAATGTTCTTAAACACATATAAAATACATAATTGCCTAATTTTTAACTTCTAGTTATGAAACGAAAATATATATTAATAAATTACAAATTGAATGAAAAGGAGAATAAGAAAGTTTATTTTAAAAAAAAAAAACCAGTCTAACTTCCAAAGACGATCTCTCTCTGGAACTCAGACCCCAAAAAAATCGTTCTTTGAGAGTGTTACATGTACCAACCTAATATTAATGTGGTAAGAGGCTGGAAATATGTTTGGGAGCCAATTTATTCACTTTATGTCAAATTTGGTGCCTACAATCAAATTAAATATTAGTTTTAGATTGATAACAAAACCAAATTTGATTACGAAACATTAGATTTCACCTTCGATTTTTAATAAATATATATAATTAATGTGAGTCACAACTAGAGACATAGTTCGAGTCTTACTCTGTTCTTATACAACATTGTTTTGCACTAATTTTATTAATTAGCTGAAGTAAAAACTCTGAATAATCTGATTATAATGTCGTTTTGTATTGATGTTATTAATTAGCTGAAGTAAAAGCTTTGAATAACCTCATTATGGGGAAACAAGTGTTAACCAAATATACTATGAAAATTAGGGTTTTACACAAAGTGAGTATGGGTTAGATGTGGTCAAACAGGGGAAAAAAAACATATACTATCATTTGTAATATATATGGTATGATCAGGGACGAACCCAGAAAAGTGTGTGAGTGAGGGCATAGTGGTACTTTTTTATAATTTTAGTGGGAGTGTTGTGTAATTTTAATGGGGAGCCTTGTGCAAATTCCAAATTTCTTAAGCATAAAACATAAAAAGTACAAAATTCAGTGGGGGCATTGGCCCCCACTGGTCTAAGGGTGGGTCCGTGCCTGGGTTTGATAACATGAGTAATAGTTAGGATTAGTGTTGCTAATAAATGAAATTGCTTTAGTATGGTAATGAAGCTGTAAAGCTGTAAAAAAAATAAAAAAAAATAATAATAGGCGGCGAGGAGAGGAGAGAGAGAGAAAAATGAGAGGCGCTGATTGGGCCATTACAATTAAGGAGGGGTGGCGCGAACTTCAAGGATGCTTCTCTAGCAAAAGTCATGTTGGACTCTCTCTCTATATATCTAATAGATATTTAGGCAATTTCATTCTATCTATATCTATATATATATATTGTTGTATCGCATTCTATATTTAGGCAATTTCATTGTCTCTCTCTTGAAATCATTGGAAGAGTACCCATAACCCAATTTCAAATCCACGCTTCTTTTGGCTACTCCATAGGGATTGCATCCAAAACGACCACAGATCATTGTATGTGCTATATTCGCGCGTCTTACATGTTTTTTAGTATACATATCAGACGTCTGATTTAATGTCTCAATGAATTTTGTTTGGAATCTTGAATTTTCTTACGATGTTGAAGTTGTGTGTTCTCTAGTTAAGCCTTTTTTTTTCAATTTTTTTTTTCCTGGATATTTGTTTGGTTACTTTCAATGGGTTTTTTTTATTAGGTTCAAATCCTTTGTTTCTAAGATGGGTTGTTCTTTATTTTGTGCATAGAATTTCTATCTTTCTGACCACTGTTTTCAAGACTTCTCATCAAAATTTTGATTTTGGGCTGAAGATCCAGTTATTTGCTGAGAATTAAGGTAAGACAACAAGAAATTTAGGAATTTGACCTTTTTATTTGATTTTTTTTTTTATTCCAATTCGAAAGCTTTAAAGGTATATGTAGTTCACGGGTAGTTCATATGAAATGAAAATGACATGTCTTTTGGCCCATGAGAACTTGAAGCTTTGAGCTTGTGCTATGGATATTGTTTATGATCTGCACTCCGTTTAATATAAGAATTAGTAGAAAGAGATAAAGGGAAGTTCTTTTTTGGAAGAACTGATCTAGTATCTATTTCTTAATTTTTATTTATTTTTCCCCTAGCAGAAGGATTCCAATGGCAACTAGTATAGCTGCTGGAAGCGGCAAGCTGCAATTTGGGGAGATGGTTTGCAGGGGACAAGGTTGCAGGCAAACTTCTCGGGTTTCCGGTATAACATTCCCGAGATGCATGCAGAAGGACCTTTCATGGTATGTGCTGAGGATTGATGGTATTACACAACCTAAACTTCTCGGGTTTAGGTTGTGTAATGGTACAAAGTTCCTGTTTTTGTTTCAATTATTCTAATTGCAACAATATATGCGTCCTTGGGCCAAAATAGTGGCTTTGACTTAATGTTGATTGTTTACTTTAGGTAGTTTAACAGATCCGATGCTACTTCAGTTCATATCCACATTAATTTTCATTAAAGGAGTACTAAGTTGTTCGAGAGATATGGTGCTCGTGCAACTTTCAAAGCTTTTGAAATGTTACTAAATTTGGCTTTAGTGTGTTTTCAATTGGGTATAGAGAAAATTACACTATAGAAATGGTTCCAGGAAATTTGGCTTTGGTGCGTTTCACCTTTTACCAAAAGAAGAATGACACTTCGTTTGCAATTGATTCTGAAATTTTTGTTTCTCCCATTATCTGAATCAAGCTAGCCAGAAATCTCATCGTTGAGTATTATGCGGGATCTTCTTTTATATATCATATCAACAATGCAACTTGTATAATACGTATCTCATAGTAGCATTGAGTATACTGCCTGTTGACTGAATTTTGGTTAGTTTATTTTTGTTTGGTTAGTGCTCCCAATTGTTGCCATTACAGCAGTGATTTTCAGTTTGAGTACACCTTATTCAAAGGCATGCTGTTTTGTGCAATTTCCAGGTCACGTGGAATGTCCAAGTTCTTGCAGATCAAACGATATAACTTTTCCAATTCTGCAGTTAATGACAATCGGAGGCCCCTCAGGACAGTCATTACATCATGCATGGGAGATGGTTCCACAAAGTACTTTGATTTTGCCATTATTGGTAGTGGGGTTGCTGGTCTTCGATATGCTCTTGAAGTTGCAAAACATGGAACTGTTGCAGTGATCACCAAGGCTGAGCCTCATGAGAGCAACACAAACTATGCTCAGGGTGGTGTAAGTGCTGTGTTGGGCCCTTTGGATTCAGTGGAAAATCACATGCGGGACACAATTGTAGCAGGTGCCTATCTATGCGATGAGGAGACCGTCAGAGTAAGCTTCAAAACTAATAAGTACAGCAGTTTTTCTTTATTATTATAATCTCTTTTCTGAACTCTGTTCAGTTTTAAACACATCCCTCTCTAGGGGTTATGTGCAAATGTTGAGAATCTGCCAATCTATTGAATAACCTTGGACTGATGTGATTCACAAATAATATTGATTAGTCATCCAAAGAAACAAAAAATATTTATATTAACCACCAAGATGCATATGCAATAATAGGTTTAGAATGACTTCACTTTGAGTCATCCCTTTCAGGACCCAACAAAAAATTGAATGGAAAAATATTTAAAATGCCATGGAATATGTTGAAACTTAAGAAGTCCGGGTTCTAGCTAAATCACTGAATGGAATGTTTTCTCCTTTTGTTGTTTATTACATCATTTAAGCAATGCCAGATATATCATTTGAGATGTTACGAACTCTTTGTCTGTGTGTATTGTCCAGGTTGTGTGTACAGAAGGACCTGACAGAATCAGAGAATTGATAGCTATGGGTGCATCATTTGATCATGGGGAGGATGGAAACTTGCATCTAGCAAGAGAAGGAGGCCACTCGCATCACAGAATAGTTCATGCTGCTGATATGACGGGAAGGGAAATTGAAAGGGCACTATTGGAGGCAGTTATCAATGATCCTAATATATTCATGTTTGAACACCATTTTGCAATAGATTTGCTGACTTCTCAGGTTCTTTTTCTAACATACTTTAATATTGCTTATACCAAAATGGCAGCAATTTATTTCTTTATTGTAAAGGCTCTTCTTTGGTGGTTCAGGGGAAAATGTCATAATATTAACTTTAATACATTCCACATTAGGAGGCAAGGGACAGATAATGTTGTGAAGATATTTATAAATTTTGTTAGTTCAGACTTGACACTCTTAAGTTGAAGCCTATGGGCTGTGCAAGCAATCTATTGTAATTCATTAACACGAAAATTTATAGCTGGTTTGCAGGATGGTTCGGGTACAATTTGTCATGGTGTTGACACTTTGAATGCTGAAACACAAGAGGTAACAATATTGGTTCTAGTTCATATGCATTGATCTTTTCTTGTTTGTTTTCTTCAAACTACACTTTTGGATCTTTGTCCTCTTTACTTATACGTTGTTTTTCCTTGTTTGAATTATAGGTTGTTCGGTTCATTTCAAAGACAACTTTGCTTGCGTCAGGTGGGGTTGGACATATTTATCCGACTACCACAAATCCTCCGGTATTTTCTGGTTTTGAATTTTCCTTTTCCTCTGTTTGTATTTAAGATGTGCTCTCTCCTATTTCTAAGAAATGAAGTTTGCCCGTTGAATTTAATTGGGTCATGAAATCGCCTGTGACAAGTATTTGCATTGAGGTATGGTGTTTGACCTTTTTAACGGACCTAATGACATTTAGTCAAGTACTCGTGTATGTTACGTGTGCTGCTGATGAGAATGATGATAATTGGACAAGGGAAAAATCTGGGGTTGCTTGGAAGCTCCACGGGAAGGAAAAATTCTAGTTTTTTCCCTTTGATTAGCAAGGGACAGTTCAATTTTTATACAATATGAAGGGACAGTTCATTTCTCAGGTTAAAGTCACTAGAAAGCAAAAACTGATACATTATTGAATTTGTAATCATAATAAACCAACATTAAGATTTGTATCTGGTTATAACACTGCTCCTGTATATATCCTATTAAAGTGCAACTTTTTACAAGACTGTAAATTATATGGTCAATCTTCTTTTGAGCTTATTGGTTCTAAAGCATATGAGGAGAAATTAAAGGTCTTGTTCGCTTCTGTTTTCTTTTTCTGAATTTGTAGATTCCCTTCTTTTTATTTCGAGTATTGCTTCATATTGCAATTATTGAATTCTAAACTATAGTTTGGTTAACCACTTGACCCAACTCAACTTGGAAAGCATATATATACTAACTGACTGGAGAAATATAGAGCTGAGTTTTCCTACCTTCGGCATGCCACGTAAAGATTAAACATGTTATTGTTTATTGTTCCCTTTTATACAAAGCAAAATGTTACGCTTGTTGATTATGAACCCAAGGCACGTTTTATGCAATTATTGAATTCTAAACTATAGAATCATCAGTTTTTAATTGGTTAACCACTTGATCCAACTCAACTTGGAAAGCATATATATACTAACTGACTGGAGAAATATAGATCTGAGTTTTCCTTCCTTCGGCATGCCATGTAAAGATTAACATGTTATTGTTTATTGTTCCCTTTTATACAAAGAAAAATGTTACGCTTGTTGATTATGAACCCAAGGCACGTTTTATTCATTCTTGATATGTTCTCGCAGGTAGCAACTGGAGACGGAATGGCTATGGCCCATCGAGCTCAAGCCGTGATTTCCAACATGGAGTAAGGAATCATCCATAGATCATAAGAAAATTCTTTTATTATCATCACTAAATCATACTCGTTCTGTTAAAAAAAACTACTTCATGCTAAATTGGCTTCAATAATTTCTCAGAAAATTATTATGGTCCTTAAAGTGATGGAATGGAACTGAAATCAGTTTGCCCGATTCTGTTGCATCAGAAATCACTAGTTCGTCTATTGGAATGGTGTAATTGTAGTGATGTGGAGTTGTTTCTTTCAAATGTTTAAAAAAACTCAGACGATTTGAAAACCGGGTAAAAAAAAGCTTGATGATTTCATTTTTATAAACTATCGAGGACCTCTAGGGGGGGATATATCGGAGATGGATGAATGATGCACCTGTTGTCATGTAACGTCTTTCTAAAATAGCAGTTAGCCCCATGTAAAGATGACTCATCAAGGTCTTTTGGCTGATTTTGGTATTTATTGCTAGGTTTGTGCAGTTCCACCCAACTGCCTTAGCTGATGAAGGTCTTCCAATGGCCCCAAGAAAACCCAGAGAAAATGCATTTCTCATCACTGAAGCTGTCAGGGGTGATGGAGGCATCCTTTACAATTTAAGCATGGAAAGGTTCATGCCCAAGTATGACGATAGGGCAGAGCTTGCTCCTAGGGATGTGGTAGCAAGAAGTATCGATGATCAACTAAAAAAGCGCAATGAGAGGTATGTGCTACTCGATATAAGTCACAAACCGAGAGAAAAAATTCTCTCGCACTTCCCCAACATAGCTGCTGAGTGCCTCCTGTATGGCCTTGATATAACCAGCCAACCAATTCCAGTGGTTCCTGCTGCTCATTACATGTGTGGAGGTGTTCGTGCTGGGCTCCAAGGGGAGACAAATGTACATGGTCTATATGTGGCAGGTGAGGTTGCGTGTACTGGTTTGCATGGGGCAAACCGGCTCGCTAGCAACTCATTGCTTGAAGCACTAGTATTTGCAAGAAGAGCTGTGCAACCTTCAATAGACCACATGACTAGCTGTAAAATTGACTTCAGTGCTTCTGATAAATGGGCTCGACCAGTTGTGCCCCTGTCACTTGGGAGCGATGCGTTAAGGAAAATCACGGAGAGGACAAGGGAAGTGAGGAAAGAACTGCAGTCAGTCATGTGGAAGTACGTTGGAATTGTTCGTTCAACAACGAGGCTGACAACTGCAGAGCAGAGGATTGGGGAGTTGGAGCTGGAATGGGAATCATACTTGTTCCAGCAAGGGTGGGAGCCAACTATGGTAGGGCTCGAGGCTTGCGAAATGAGGAACCTCTTTTGTTGCGCTAAGCTGGTGGTGAGCAGTGCCCTTGCTCGACATGAAAGCCGTGGCCTTCACTACACTATTGATTTCCCTCATGTTGAAGAAAGCAAGAGGCTGCCGACTATTATCTTCCCTTCTTCGTCTGTATATAGCACATGGAGTTCACGGCAACTTTACCGCCCGCGCTTGTCCTAGAAGTGCATACATGGATCCTTCCTGCACAAACTTTCATGTTTAGGTACCTTATATATCATTTTATGTTGAAAATTAGCATTTGAGCAATTTAGAGCTGCCTTTAGAGAGAATGCACCAGGTTGCTTCTTACAATTGTATTCATTTACCTTTTTTCACTCTTCATTCAAAATAACAAAAGTTGTTTTCAGGTCATTATTATTGATTGTATAGTTCTTCTCCCTTGGGAAAACATATATATATATTTCATTTTTTCTGATAATTTTTTTTTTTTTTTATCAGCATTGGAGATGTATTGTTTTAAAAGTTGTTCTTGCTCAAACTGTTCATAATGCCTTTGAGGACAGGGACCATAGAATGAGTTCAATTACTAAATAGAAAAGGCTTTACACGTATGTGAGTTAAGACCCGTGAAATGTGATATGTTCGAACTTATAAATTTAGGAAAAATCATCCTCAAAATCCACGAGAAAAAAACAGAGCAATCTTGTCTTGTATTAGGATCCAAAACCGTTTCACGTGATCCGACTATGGGACCCAATGCCCATCCACTTTCCAGACCAGACCACAATTCAATTATTGTTGCTCTCTTTGCATGTGTTAGTGTGAAGTGTGTTGCTCAAGTGCTAAAAGCAGCCATGGAGGAGAGTAGGAAAACTAGTGTCATAATATGGGTATGTGGGGTGTTGGTTTTTGGATTGGCTGGTGGTGTAATCGGTGGTGGTGGTGGTGGTGTTTCAAGCAGTTGTGAGTTCCCGGCAATATACAACTTTGGTGACTCGAATTCAGACACCGGAGGTCGATCTGCAGCCTTCGATGAGCTGCCTCCGCCTAATGGCGAAACCTTCTTTGGCAAGCCCTCTGGAAGGGCTTGTGATGGTCGTCTCATCATTGATTTCATTGGTGCGCTAGCTACTTGTATATATACATACGTACATATTATACTTGTATATAGTATTTCCTTTGTTTCACCGTGCATATTAGTAAGAGTTGATACCATACAAGCCTACAGTGGCCTGCCTTTGTGAATTGTAAATGGAGTTTTAGTCCTTGATCTTTATTTTACTCTCTCCATTAATTGATTATCGAGGAAAAAAATAAAAATAAAATTAGGAGATTGTCGGCGCAATAATGTCCCCGTTAATAGCCTAATGTTTTTATTACTGATTAAATTGTCGGTCATACTTCCTTGTATGTTAAACTTAGATGGTTGAGAGTTCGAGTTCTGTAAAAAAAAAAATGTCAGTTGGATGTCATCTTGAGCATGAATCTTAAATTCATTCCGTAAGTTAGGAATATAGCAAAATTAAAATTCTTTGGTCTAGTCCTATCTTGTCTTTCAAAATGTGATATGGCAATAACTACTGCTTCAACAATGATAAAAAAAAGTCGGGAATGTGAAAGAAAAAAGAAAAGAGATGGTTTACATTATGTTTGCCCTAAATCTTAAAATTTTGCATCAATCTGGACAACTAATATTTGACATTGTTGAGAACATATATATATATATATATATATAGGACCACTTAAATAAAGGGTCAGTGTTTCACAATTCTTACCAATCTATTATGTCTATTCAAGATAATAATAGATCCGATTTGATTAAATAAGAATATTGTAGCTGGGATTTCTTGAAGAGATTGGAACACCATTGGTGTTTCAGTGAGAAGTTGAAAAAACAGGTACAGAATTGAAGACGCTGTATAAACTACCCTTGTACTGATATGCTACCATAGCATTCAAGTGCCACTGCAATTTGTATATCATTATTGTGAGCGTTTATAGGAAATGTATATCTGTATTTGATCATATTTCTAATTAATTTGACTATCCAGTGCAGCTGAGAATTTGGGGTTGCCATACTTGAGTGCTTATCTGGACTCAATTGGCACGAATTTCAGGCATGGCGCAAACTTTGCAACAGGAGGTTCATCCATCCGTCCAGGCGGCTATAGCCCTTTCCACCTGGGCTTTCAAATTTCTCAATTCAAACAGTTCAAGTCGCGCACCACTGCCCTCTACAACAAACTCAGCGAAAACAGTGAGTTATAGAATGCGATTACGTACTTGACATAATCAACTTGAAATAAATACAAGTATTTTTTTCAAGAAGATTAATTAAAGTCACATTTTCACCTTAACATGTGTGATGTGTATATTTGAAGCATATGAACATGTGATTTGCACCTTGACTCCATAATTTGAGTTCATCCAGGGAGAACCCCACCATTTAAAAGCATTCTCCCAAGGCCTCAGGACTTCTCAAAGGCACTCTACACATTTGACATCGGACAGAATGATCTCGCCTATGGTTTTCAACATACTAATGAGGAACTAGTCGTAGCATCCATTCCCGATATCCTCAACACATTTTCACAGGCGGTCCAGGTAAGCAACACGTACCTTCTGAACATCGTTGAAGGGTTCATGAGTCGTAGGAGTCAATTTTCGAGATGCGTTTGCATATTCTGTAACCATATGAGTTGCAGTTTTGAAGTTCAAAAGTTGAAAAACCAATGTGTGTCATAATTCATGTTTCAGCAACTATACAAAGAAGGGGCAAGAGTATTCTGGGTACATAACACTGGTCCAATAGGCTGCTTGCCATACAGTAATATATACTACCAACCGAAAATTCGGTATTTGGACCAAAATGGATGCGTGAAACCTCAGAATGGGGTGGCTCAGGAGTTCAACAGGCAGCTAAAGGACAGGGTGTCCCACCTAAGGGCACAGCTCCCGCAATCGAAATTCACATATGTTGATGTGTATTCAGCAAAATATGCAGTAATTAGCAACGCGAAGAACAAAGGTAACCTTACTAACGAAGAATGTTGGGTAAAGTCCTTAAATTGACTCGGACGTTGAAGCCTAATTGTTTTGGTTTTGTGATGGCAGGATTTGAGGATCCATTAAAGTTCTGTTGTGGCAGTTATTACGGTTATCACATAAATTGTGGTCAGACGGCGACAGTGAATGGAACAACGTATGGTAACCCATGTAACAATCCATCGACCCACATAAGCTGGGACGGCATACACTACTCTGAGGCGGCCAATCGCTTGGCGGCAAACCTCATTCTCAACGGTACCATGTCTGAGCCCCCTGTTTCGATTTCAAAGGCTTGTCGTAGTTCCATGAATGTATAATCATGATTTATGTTCAAATCAACAACCACTGTTCTGCTGCCTAGTTTAATCTGTAACTGCTAATAATGTTATATAAATTGGTGAATTTTGGCCTACATTAAGTACTGTTTAATTTAATTACCATAGAGGCATACCAATAAAGATG
The DNA here is from genome assembly GCA_963922005.1 of Cornus suecica. Classification (NCBI taxonomy): domain Eukaryota; kingdom Viridiplantae; phylum Streptophyta; class Magnoliopsida; order Cornales; family Cornaceae; genus Cornus; species Cornus suecica. The sequence continues at coordinate 2,294,700 of OY998238.1, forward strand.
CTATCATGATGTTTCGAGTTTCTTTTATATAGTCTAAACTTAGTTACTATGGTAAGTACTAATTTTTTTTAATCCTATAAGATTATTAATACTTGAATGCTCATCAAACCTGAACAAAAAAAATGCTTGATTTAGTCTGTTTTAGTTCAATATGTATTGTAAATTGCATTCAGTGTAGATCAAACTGTTTACTATTGTGTTAAAACACCTTCAGTGAATGTTAAATATCTTGAAGTAATTGCATTTTGACTTGCCTTTCAGAAAAGACAGATTGCTACTATAGTATCTCTCTCTCTATATAGTTTCATAACTCCAACTTTACATTAAATGATAAGCAAAGAAAATAGGTATGTGATGTATGAGAAAAGTGCAGTTAAAGTTCTCTAATGTACAGTTTGGTGCAACAAGAAAGGAAAATGAAACCCCACCATTTATTTATCAAACTGAATACTATTTAAAAGAGCAAGTTGACAAAAAAAAAATTTGCATCAGAAGAAAATGAAATCCCACCCTTTCTTTATTAAGCTAGAAGATATTACAAACAGCAAACTGACAAGGAAATTCATCAACTGCTCAAACAATGACAGACAGAGACATTTAATTTCCTCTCTTGATCCCAAAGAATATATAAATGACAGTTGGAACCAAAATTCTGTCCTAGCTGTTGATAGTTTTATTTTTGAAAAATCTCACCTAATATTTTCTGTGACATTTACATTGAAATAAAAATAATAATACCTCAGTGGCATCATAGTACCTGAATCTCATCTCTTACAATGGGATGAGAGTTGGTGGTGTCAAGGAGGGTCTCCAGAGATCTCGATTCCCTGTTTCGAACCCTGCCTGCTTCTTTTAATAACTCGCCCAATCTCCGTTTCTCATCATCAACATCAGGGTTTGCTGTTCCGAGTGTGTTCTCCCTCATCCCAACGACAAATTCCAATATTTCGATTGCATCAGCTGATCTGCATAGATACAAATCATAAAAACAGAAGAAATTAAACCAAAAGAAAAAAGCTAAAAATAATCTAATGTGCAATTAACTGATGTCTAAATTTTTAAAAGTATAAACTACATTAGGACTCATATACAAGTAATGCTCAAATGAGGTCACAAAATAACATGTCCTATACTCATTGTGTAACTAAACAACTCAAAAGACATTGATTTAAAGAAAATGTAATGCAGCAAATATGCAATAATGCTGATACCTGCCCATTGCATCATACGTTCCTGCGAGATTGCTATAAACCCCTAGTGTATCCGGGTGATATGATCCGTACTCGGCCTCCAAAATACTCCTAGCTTCTTCAAACAGATCCGCAGCCTCATTTATTGCGTAAAGCTGCACACAGGCAAGCCCCATTTGGTTTAGAGCAATGGCAAACAGTGTGGATTTCTTCTCTCCAATCACCCGAAACTTTGAAATGGCGTTTTTGAAAGCGTTGTAAGAATCAGAATAACTCCCCAACATATAATACAAGACCCCCATCTGAGCTTCAATTCCTGCAATTGTGCTTTGCTGCCCTGGGGCATTGCCGTATATCTTCAAAGCCTTCTGAAGTAACTCGAGCGCTTGATCGTGTTCCTCCATGGATTCATAGATAGCAGAAATATCAATTAGACCACTGGCAATCTCTTCTGTGGGACTCCCTGGGACGGGCTTTGTATATATCCGAAGCGCATTTTCACAGTAAGATTTGGCTTCCCTGTATTTACCAGTCTTGTTGTACAAATCAGCCAAACGCACGTAGATTGAAGCAACGGATGGATGATTTTCTCCTCTGGTTGACTTAAACGAGGTGAGCGCTTTCTGAAAAGCAAAAACAGCCTCATCGTAACGCGCCAAAGATAAGTATGCATCACCAATGCTGCAATCGATGGACGCCACATCTGTATCCTGGCCATTCATAGCCAATGCCATGCTTGCTAAAACATAATGCTCGAGAGCTGATTCATAGTTGCCCTTAGAGTCACAGATGAGTCCCATGAGTCTCCTATCTGCAGCTTCTTCAGGCGAAGCAGTCGAACTATTCTCTCTATGAATTTCAAGAGCCATCTCACAAAGCTTTTCGGCCTCATCAAACTGCAATGCTTGAATATGAGCTTCAGCGACATATCTACAAGTCTCTCCAAATCGGTTGTCTTTTTCTCCGAGAACCTGTCCTTGGATCTCTAGACCTGCAGTGTAGCACAATATTGAATTTTCAATCTGGCCAAGCATTGCATATGTATCACCTAACTGCATGCAACCGGAAAATTTAGCCAGCGCATGATTTTGGCCTTCATCCATCACCGGAATTTCAATTGAGCGCTCGAGAATAGGGATTGCCTCACTGTGCTGACCTAAGCTACAGTGTAGTGCTGCTATGACATGCAAACACATGACTAGCTCTAAATTAGGCTTCCCATTTCCACATTTGTCGAATGACTTCATTGCACGAAGAGCCAATTCAAGAGCTTTCTGAGGATTATCGCCCGTTGAAACCATGTGCCTCGCTTTCTTAAGTAGATAGGGTCCAAGGTATCCTTCCTCTATAGAATCCTCATTTCCATTCTGCGACTTTTTCATGGAAAAAATTGCTTTCGCTTTTTTTGAACTCTTCCCAATTCGCTTACCAGTAGGAGGCCTCTCATTCAAGGATTTGCTTCTCGTGCTCAATTTTGAGGATGCCTCAGAGTCTGGTTTCAAATTCGCAAGCTTCTTCGTTTGTGTAGACGAAAGAGACTTAGAATTCGCAAATCTGGACTTTCTCTCATTTGATCCATTCTCTTTCTCAGCATCATTGCTCTCAATCGTCCTCTCTTTCATTATCTCAGCTTCTCCATAAAATCCTCCAGCAAGATAGCGCAATTCAGAATCAATCCTGGACTCCTCACCATAAGACATAAAGCTATTTCTCGATGGGGAGTGATCGGAGCTCTGCATATCACAAACATTATGATATAACTGCTCGATAGAGGTATCAACAGCCCCGTCTATAGCGAGGTCAATGGAGTCACTTTCAGGACTGCGCGTACTCAATGTACTTCTCGGAGACCTCACAGTGTAATTCTCCTTGTAAGGGACATATTGTCCATTGCTATCTCCACTTTCTCCTTCCATGACTAATTCAGACATGTAAAAAGGCTCCGGATGTATCAACAAGGATACTTCAATTGCTGCAAAAACGAACGTATCGATAAACAAAAATTAATTTACAGAATCAATACTTCATCTTCGCGCGTTATTTAGCAAAATGTAGCTTACTACGGCAAGAAAATAAAATAGCCCTCTCCGCCAGGTTCATTTTTTTGACAAATTAATTAGTTGATAGAAATTAATGCACAAGTATTAACTAGTGACTCAAAGTGCTCAATTTTTAGTTCCCGCGAAAACGAGTCCATAGATAAACAAAACCCAAACTATTTTTATATAAGGTTTGTACAGAATGAACTAGTTAACAAAAATTAATGCATATTTAATAACTCAAAGATTTTATTTTCAGGGAAAAAAAAATGTTGCCAGATTTGAATTATATACAAAAATTACAATTTTAATTCGTGGCAATAATGACATGTTTACGCTTTTCAAAAAAATAATAATAATGACTTGTTTACAAAGAATAAGAGTGTATTCGATAAATAAACCTTTGATCTCTAGATTGAAGAGTTTGTTTTCAATGAATTAAAGAGAAAATTATAGTTTAATAACATAATTAATCAAAAGGGTTAACGGAAAACAAAATGGATTTCAATTCTTTTGCCCACATGTATCTAAAAAAATTCAAATAACCAAACAACGTGATTGGGAGTAACAGAATTTAAACAACTACTTACCAATTCAACAAGAATTGTAGAGAGAATATAAGCAGAATTTTTTTATAAATAAATGCTCAGAAACAACAGATCATGGGATGAGAATTTAGTCCGTACCTTATTAATCCACGGAGAAATAGAAGACCAAGGTATTATGTTCTTTGAATTATGAACATATAGAAACAGAAGATGGGTATATGTGTGTGCATATACATGTATCGGCGTGTGTGTCTATGTATACAGGTTGACAGGCAAAGAACAGAGTTTAGGAAGTTAAATAGGACAAAATGGGGTAATTGGGAATCAAATAATTGAAACATAAAATAAAAAATAATATATAGATATAGATATATGTGAATTTGTATATATATATATGTGTGTGGGGTTGCAGAAATGTTAAATGTCGAAGCAAAAATGAAGGCGACTTCTCTCCCACCACCAACGCCACCGCCTTCAACCGCCGATTCTGCTATTTTTTTGTTGGCTTTGCGATAGTTGGCGCGATTAACGGCTTTTCAACGCGGAAATACACAATGTGGTTACATGACAGCACTGTCACCCAGAACTTTGATTGTTCAATCATGTGCTTCCACGTGTCATAGATTGGTTGTGAATCCAGATTGTTTGTTACATGGAACAATTTGATTGGATGTTGGATGGCTGGGTTAATGTACTGCGCGTCAGTTGGTCGTCCCCTCTCAAGGCAGATAGACTATTTAAACTGGATCTTACGGAGATATATTGGGCCCCACAACTGGACAGCCCAGCTTTCTGGGTTGTAGGCCCACAAAGTGAAAATTTAAAACATTTTGCATTAAAAATTTTTTTGCTTCAAGTATAATGCAGTACATCTGTCTCATATTAGTTGTCCATTATTGCAATTTTACTTATCCTAAAATAATTCGAATTCTAATGCAATTTAACCTTTCATTTTCCCCAACTACCCTTCTTCCACTAACTTTAAACAAATACTGAATCCCACCATAATATTATATCATTAAGGGCAAAATTAGAAATTGCACACTAGTCAACCAAATTAAATAAAATGTTAAAAAGTCCAAATTGGACAACTATTGTGGGGCGGAGGGAGTATCAACTTTTGATGCTTCCTAATTACTTATGACGTGCGCGCTAACACTTCGGCTAAGGTTGTTGTATCCATGTTCATATCAAGTACTACGGTTGGACATGTTTTAACACTCAGGTAATTTAGGACACTTCATTGACACGATGAGGATATTTTGAGAACATGTTTTGAATATTTCAAAAATAAGTTTTGAACCATTCGATGATAATTTTTCATTAATTTTAATATAACTTGAAATTCCACCATGAACTACTTAAAATATAAAATAAAATTTAAGAAAATAATATAATATAATATATAAATTTTAAGATCTAAATGAGTATTTTTTTTTTATAATTATATGAATAACATAATTAATCTGAATTTATTTTAAATATAAAGAAATTTTTATATATTTATTTTATTGCATATGATCCTTCTTAAATTTTTTATAAAATTTATTTAGTAACCCACAAAAACACATATATATAGATAAACTCATAAAAAATGCATATAACTTCCCTAAAAAATTTCAAAAATTTCTTTGATAACTCACAAAAATACATATATATACAAATAAATTAATAAAAAAAATGCATGTGACCCCTTCTATCTAGCTTTCTCGATTCAGTCCCTACTCACAATGTCTTTATTGTGTCATGTCGTCTCCATATCATATATTCACGTCGGTGCTTCATAACTAGTTGCCAAAACATAGATATAAAGGAGGTGATCGAGAAATAATTATTATAGATTTAATTTATAGGTGCATCCGACTCATCATTGAAAATCAAATTATTGGGAAAGATTTTTAAGTAGATTTATGAAAAGTAACAGATAACAATAATACTACAAAGTACTATAAAGTCGAAAATATATTATGATACACATATATACACACTGACACGTGTAGAGTAATAGATTCAAAAGATATTATCCATGCATGTCGTAACAGTCCGTTATGTTGTATATCATCCAGTTCATAACACTTTTGAAAAGTGTTGAATTTATCACTACTCATCCGATATTCAGATTAATATTTTTCGAGTCCGTTATACCGTGACCACGACTGCGAAACATGCATTATCCATATTTATTGAAGCCAAGATTCCAGGTATGAACATAAAAATAAAGGATTAAGATATTCCGAAATTAGAAAGAATTTAAGGTGTAACTAAAACCAAACTCATGCCTGAAATGATTGTTATTATCAAATATCAATATTATCATAACCACAGTATATTCTGATGGTGCAACCCCTAATCGGTGGTTAAGGCCCTAGGCTCCCCTTTTTTTTTTTATGCGAGCGCTCCTCTTGTCAATTACAACGCATAATTGACCCTTGATCGTTCAATTTTAGAATTTTTTTCCTCCCGTTCTATTAATTTAATCTTGATGACAAATCAAGGAAGGATAAAATTTTTATATGTTGTGTAGCACCATCAGAACTTAATCAACTCAAAACATAAAATACAAATATAGAAAAACAAGACATATTAGAATTATCCATACATAATTTCAATAGCGGTATTGGTCTCGATCTCGATGCACTAATATTGTAAAATAAATATATTATGTTACGTATGAAAGTTGCTGCATTTTATAAATATTACGAACCGGACATTTATTGTTTGATTTTGGCCAATTTCACTATTAGCTTAAAAGCAATTAAATTAAAATATTTCACAAAAACTTTAGTAAGTAAGAAATTTTTAGTTTGGCACAAACTAAGTACACTTAATTTTACAAACCATAGATTTGGTGTGACACGAAGTCAGTGTGAAAATGATTAACATGCAGGGGCTTAATCGTGATCACATAATTAAGTTAAGGACCAACTAATTAATCAGCTGGCATTCAAATCAATCAATTGTATCTTTTAAGAGTAGGTGGGCTACCAAATCCATGAAAACGAATCTATAAATTATATATACACCGATAACTTTTATTTTTATATTTTATAAATCTAGTACATATGTGTCAACAACAATGACAATTAATTTGACAACCCCCACTAAAAGGTTTAGAGGAAACCACAAAAGATGTTGAAGTTATAAAATAGCCCTATACATGTTATATTCCAAACCAGATATACTTTAAAACATTCCGTATAAGCTCATTTTTTATTTTTTTTTATCAAAAACTTTACTTCGAGTGCGAGTATAACAAAATACAGAATAAAAAATGTAATGGATAAGATTGTAATAAGAGAAGATCTAGAGATGATATTATGGGGAGAAGATGTGAGACATCCAATCTGGATTAGCTTTGCATGAAATTAAAAGATACTAGTAATATATATGTGTATATATATACTTTTGTATGTATGCTGGTTTTATCGCTTAGGATCTTTTGGTATCTTTTGTGTTGCAAAGGTTCCTTCCTTTCTTAATTTCCTAGTTTGACTAATTTCATGTGAGTGAAAAATTATTGAAGGAGAACAAAGTTAAAGTCGATCTGACATATATATATTGTGAGCACTGTGCAATGATGGCTTCATCATATCTCATATACCAGAATATATACAAGTATATATATATATATAGTGTTTGTCCTTCTGTTTTTCCTTAAGCTAGCTATCCAATCAAGGACGAGATTTAATAGTCTGGTCAAGAGTTTAAAACAATAGCCAATATGTTTTTTCTCCCTTAGAGAGAATTAATTTTCGACTAAACTGTTAAATTTGAATAGCATGTTTTCATTAAGGAAAGAGACCATATATTGATAGATTATTCAAAATTTCATTTCTTCATCCTTATATCTAATATTCTTTTTTTCTATTATCTTTTTTTAAAAATTAAGCATTACTCGCGTACCTGCTTTTACCAAAACTTGAATAACATGTTTTCATTTATGGTTAACTTTATTTACATCCCTTGAGGTTTGTCCTCTTATCATTTACACTCCCTCAGATTTGCATATCTTCATTTACACCTCTTACTTTATCTGACACAACTCATTTACACCACTATTTTAATTTATCAGTTAGACCCTTTACAATAAAAAATATTAATTCATATTCTACCCTCAAGGTGTTGTTTGGATACAAGGATAATGTTTGAAATGTTTTTTTTGGAAAAAATATAAATTTCTGAAAAACAAATATAAAAAATATGAAAAAAAAAACAAAAAATATTTTTGGAAAAAAAATAATTTCTGGAAAATATAAATATTTCGAAATATATATATATATATTAGGAAAAATATATTTTTGGAAAACAATATTTCCGGAAAATTATAAAAAACTTGAAAAAATATATATTTTTGGAAAAAAAAAGTTCAAAATATTTATATTTTTACCCCAACTTTTTTTTCCCAAAAAAATATTTTTTTTCAAAAACTTTATATTTTCCAGAAATATATTTTTTCTAAAATATATATATTTTTCCGGAAATTATTTTTTTCCCAAAAATATATTTTTCCTAAAATATATATTTCGAAATATTTATATTTTCCCGAAATTATTTTTTCCCCGAAAATATATATATTTTTCGAAATATTTATATTTTTCCCGGAATTATTTTTTTCCCAAAAATATATTTTTCCTAAAATATATATTTTGAAATATTTATATTTTCCTGAAATTATTTTTTTGAAAATTTTATATTTTTTCGAAAATATTATTTTCCAGAAATATATTTTTCCCAATATATATATATATATATAAATATTTATATTTTTTCCGAAATTATTTTTTATATGGGATACAACAAGAGAGTGTTTGGATATAACACTATCCTTATTTTGGGATTTAAATCAAATTTAACGAAAGGGTAATTTGGACATTTCATTGAAATTTTGACCAAAGTCAAATGAAAAGTAATGAGAGGGGTGTAAATGAAGATATACAAATTTAAGAGGGTGAAAATAATGAGAAAAGTGAAATTAATCCTATTATTATTTAGTGCTTTCATTTCTCACCCATTCTTTGACTCTCAACGTATATAGTATCCATTTAAGCATATTCGTGAATCGACATCCAAGGTCCTCTCATCCCGTGGACCTCTCTCTCTTTCTTTATATTATGTTTTGTTTGCCCAAAGCAAAGACCATATATGTACTCTTATTACGGAAAATTATTGAATATCAGAATATAAGTCTAATTTGGTATTTCAAATCAATTAAGATAAGTGGTGATTTATACGCGTAAGTGATAGAATTCATGTGTGTATTATACCTTTTTTATTATTAGATTGAGGTACCAGGTGTATTTATTCTCGGAGTACCCAATATCTTATCAATACACAATAGGTGCAAAAATCTTCTAAAATAGTTACATGGAAGCATAATTTGAGTATCTAACCCCAACAACTATTAGGATCCGAAACTAGACCACCTAATTGTAATAAATTGAATGTTGTCATTTAATTCAGAAAATGATTTGTTTACTAATCTCGTAAGTTCAAGAGTTTCATTTGATTCGCATGTGGGATAAAATTTGTAACACAACTTGAAAAACACAAAGAATAATATAAGCATTGGATAGTAACTTAAAAATTTAATAATGTACATCGCAGGCTAAACCCTAAATCTTAAACTTTTTTCCAATATACACTTCACCGAAAGTTAAAATTCTGGTTTACCCAGTGACAATAAATTTATAAAATCAAATAAAAACATCCATAAAAAGTCAACGATGTGAAATCATCCTATAAATGTGGGATATTCGATTATTTTGCTATACAACATTGCGATAAGGAGATGGAAATCTGATGGCAGAAGTGTCAGTTACATTTCATACATGCATGAAAAATCATTCACTGTTGCATGCCACATCTCTCAAAACTATGAGCTATCTCAAACATCAACCATCACCATCAACAGAGTATGAGATAATCACGTCTCCATAAAAGTCTTGAATGTCTGCGCCTATCACCATCACTCATGAAGATTGATCAACTTATTGTTTGGTTGTATTTTGCTTTCTCTGCCTATATATATGAGAGTTATATATAGCAGAATGTTAGAGTAGAAAAAACAGAGAGTTGTGTAATATATATACAAGAGAGATATATATACGTGAGTGAGTGATACACGAGAGATAAAGAAACCTTGTGAGTTTCTGTGAGTGAGAGTGTGTGCGGTTGAGTTGAGTTGATACCGAGTTTGTATCCTCCTCCCGAACACCATTGTTGTCAACCCAAATTATTGAAACAACTCTCAAAGTGGATGTACCCGTGTTTTTGGGGAACCACTATAATATCTTGTGTCAATTATGTGTGTTTTTTGTTTAGAATTGGTTATCCGCACAACAAAGTAGTATCAGATCATTTATTTCGAAAAACAGAGTCGATTTTCATCCTCTATTTCAAAGCTCAATTCTACGCAAAACACTACACCACCTATATATTCGGCTGACCCATCTCCGGAGGAATCTATCCCCGTCGAGAACAGCTGGAAACACCGCCGGATGCGCCGCCACGCGCCGCCTGAAGGTCCGCGCGTCGCAGTCATCGGCGTCACGCGCCTCACGCGTCTTCAACCTCCAGCGCGCGTGAGACCCACGCGCACCACTCGCCGCTACCCTGCAACGCACGTGAATCCCACGCGCAACACGCGCTTTCACGCGCGCACGTCAGCAATGACTTCAGCAGGGCCACGTGTCATCATTTGACGCGTGCCATGTCAGCGCCACGTGTCACTACCACGTCATCACCAGTTTTGCAAAATTACAGTTTTGACCCTCAACTTTTCAAAATTACAGTTTTGCCCCTCAGTTTTGCAAAATTACAGTTTTGCCCCTCAACTTTGCAAATTTATAGTTTTGCCCCTCGCCTTTGTTTTGACTGTTTCGGACTCATCCGAACTCGGATTTGAGCGTAGTCAGAGGCGATCTTAAGGTTTTAGACCGTTTTGGACGCAACCTTACACTCCGTTTTGCGTGATTCTACTCTGAACATATCAAACAAGCCAAGGAGAGCTTAAATTTGATTTGGTTTGATGGAAGATTCAGGATCCGGTGCCATGATTAAATTATCGGCATCGAACTACTCCATATGGAAACCCCGTATGGAGGATCTGTTAAATTGAAAGGATTTGGCAGACCTATTAGAAAACGAAGGCGAAAAACCACTGTTAATTGCAGTAAGAGATTGGACCAAGATGCACAGAAAGACGATTGGCCAAATCAGACAGTGGATTGACCACAGTGTATTCCACCATGTTGCTCAAGAGACCAACGCCTACGAGCTCTGGAAAAATCTTGATGATATGTATCAGGCCAAGACAACTCGAAACAAAGCGCTTCTTATGATGCGACTAGTCAATTTGAAGCTGAAGAACGGAACTTCTGCAGCCGAACACACCAGCGAGTTTTAGAGCCTGGTGAACCAGTTTGCATCTGTAGAGTTAAATATTGGTGATGAAACTCAGGCACTACTTCTGCTCAGTTCCTTACCTCCCAATTGGGAGACACTGGTGGTTTCCCTCGGTAACTTAGCCCCCAAACTCTCTATGGCGACAGTCAAGGATGCCATATTCAGTGAAGAAGCTCGAAGAAAGGAAACCGGCATGAATCAAACACATGCGTTTGTTACCGAAGGTCACAGACGATCTTACGGAACTGGTAGAGGCAGAAGTAGATGAAGGTCCCAAAACCGAGGTCGACCTAGCAACGATAAAAATCCACAAAAGGGTAACTATGTTTGTTATCATTGTGGTATTGCGGGACATTTAAAAAAGAATTTCCGCAAACTCCAAAGGGAGCAAGGTCAAAGAAGCCACCAGTCACAGAATGAAGATGGCAACACACTGGTCACTGTTGTAGGAGATATCACTATATGCTCAGTCGATGAAGAGGTATGCCTTCACGCTAGAAGCAATGAAGCCGAGTGGGTGATTGACACAGCAGCATCTTATCACGCTACTCCCCACAGTGATTTATTCAACACGTACAAAGCAGGAGACTTTGGTACAGTGAGAATGGGAAATACAAGTTTCTCGAAAATCGTGGGTATCGGTGATATCCAGATCATGACCTGTATTGGTTGCAGTATGGTCTTAAAAGATGTGAGACATGTGCTAGATCTGCGTCTCAATCTCATTTTTGGTACAACTTTAGACCGGGAAGGCTACGGCAACTACTTCAGCAATGGCATCTGGAAGCTGACAAAAGGAGTCATGATTGTTGCCCGAGGAAAGATACACGGTACATTATACACTACCCATGTGAAGGTGATTTCTGACAGTCTCAATATAGTTGAAGATGCGACTTCACCAAATTTGTGGCACAAAAGACTCGGTCACATGGGAGAGAAAGGGTTGCTTACATTAGCTCGGAAGAAGCTAATCACAGTATCAAAAGATATCCAATTAAACCCTTGCGATCACTGTTTATTTGGAAAGCAACATAGAGTCTCTTTCAACTCAACTACCAAAAGAAAATCAGAGTTGTTGAGTTTGATTCACACTGATGTGTGTGGTCCTTTAGAAGTGGATTCTTTAGGCGGTAACAAATATTTTCTCACCTTCATTGATGATGTTTCACGGAAGGTGTGGGTATATTTTCTGAAAACAAAGGACCAAGTACTCGATTACTTCAAATCATTCCACGCCATGGTTGAGCGGGAAATTGGAAAGAAGCTGAAGTGCCTCCGATCAGACAATGGAGGCGAGTACACTTCTAATGAGTTCCTAGCATACTGCGTTGAACGCGATATCCGCCATGAGAAGACGGTCCCACGTACTCCGCAACATAATGGTGTAGCCGAAAGAATGAATCAGACCATTATGGACAGAGCCAGAAGTATGATCAGTATGGCTAAGTTGTCAAAGCCATTATGGGGTGAAGCCGTTTGAGCCGCCGTTTACCTGATCAACAGATCACCATCAGTACCGCTCCAATTCGAAGTACCGGAAAAGGTATGGACTGGAAGAGATCCCTCATATTCTCACCTGAGAGTATTTGGGTGCAAAGCATTTGCACATGTATCCAAGGAGCAAAGACAGAAGCTCGATCTGAAATCAATTCCATGCATCTTCATTAGATATGGAGACGAAGAATTCTGATACAGATTATGGGATCCAGAAGCGAAGAAAGTCATCAGAAACAGGGATGTTGTGTTCCAAGAGAACCAGATATATAAAGAAACTGAATAAACCACAGAGTCCGGTGGTGCGAGTTCCAGTGTTATAGATATCATCCCAGATCCTGTACTAGTACAGTTCATCCCCAAAAATGAAGAACTGCAGGATGAAATTCCAGAAGCAGGGGAGGAACCTGAAGGTGTTGAGCGGGGGGAGCCACTAACCCCTCCACCAGAAGCTACAGAACCAGAAGTAGCTCCTCCAGAGCCTCAGACAAAAAGATCTGAAAAAGGCCGACCTTTGATTCCGTCGACGAGATATCCGGAGTCAGACTACATTTTGCTTACTGATGAATAAGAGCAAAAATGCTTTCAGGAAGTAACTACCCATACAGACAAAGGTAAATGGGTAGAAGCTATGCAAGAAGAAATAAATTCCTTGCAGAAGAACCAAACTTATGATTTGGTGAGACTTCCGAAAGGCAAGAAAGCATTGAAGAACATATGAGTGTTCAAGCTAAAAAAAGACTCCAATGGAAAGGCGATAAAACACAAAGCCCGATTGGTCGTCAAAGAATTTCAACAAAAGAAAGGCATTGACTTTGACGAGATATTTTCACCAGTTGTGAAAATGATCTCAATTCGAGTGATACTCGGATTGACAGCTAGTCTGAATCTTAAACTTGAACAAATGGACGTCAAGACAACATTCCTTCATGGAGATCTACAGGAGGAAATTTACATGGACCAGGCAGAAGGTTTTCATGTTACAGGGAAAGAACATATGGTCTGCAAACTGAAGAAGAGTCTCTACAGCCTCAAGCAAGCTCCGAGGCAATGGTATATCAAGTTCGACTCATTCATGGTGGGTCATGGATACAAGAGAACTTCTGCAGATCAATGCGTCTACATTCAGAAATTCCCGGATGGTAATTTCGTTATTCTATTGTTGTATGTTGACGACATGTTGATAGTTGGAAGGATGCTAATATGATTAGCAAGAACTGTCCAAGTCCTTTGATATGAAGGACCTAGGCCCATCTCAGCAAATTTTAGGCATGAAGATTGTTCGTGGCAGGAAAGCCAAGAAATTGTGGTTGTCACAAAAGAAGATGTTGAACAGGTGATTGCAAAGTTCAACATGGGAAATGCCAAACCAGTCAGTACTCCGCTGGCTAATCACTTCAACCTGAGCAAGAGATCGTGTCCCTTTTCTACGAAAGAAAAGGAAGAGATGGAATCAATTCCTTACTCTTCAGTAGTTGGAAGCTTGATGTATGCAGTGATCTGCACCAGACCGGATATAGCTCACGTTGTAGGCGTTGTGAGCAGATTTCTCTCAAATCCAGGCAAAGACCATTGGGAAGTAGTCAAGTGGATTCTAAGATACCTGAAGAGTACATCTAAACTATGCTTGTGCTATGGGGGAGCAGAACCAATCTTGGAAGGCTATACAGATTCAGATATGGCCGGCGACATTGACAACAGGAAATCTACTTCGGGATTTCTATTTACTTTTGCAGGGGGAGCCGTGTCATGGCAATCCAAATTGCAAAAGTGTGTTGCCTTATCTACAACAGAAGCAGAATACATTGCTGCAGCGGAAGCTGGCAAGGAAATGTTGTGGGTGAAGCGGTTTCTCCAAGAACTGGGTATTATTCAAAAGGAATACAAAGTACATTGTGACAGTCAGAGTGCTCTGGACTTGAGCAAGAATTCAATGTACAATTCCCGTACAAAGCATATTGACATTCGCTATCACTGGATACGCGAAGTGATGGAACAACAATTACTGAAGATTGTTAAGATCCATACAGACAAGAACCCTGATGATATGTTGACTAAAGTTGTTACTCGAGATAAGCTGGAGCTATGTAGAGACATAGTCCGGATGGACATCAACTGAAGTGCAGTGGGAAACGTTCTCCTCCGATTGGTATGGAAGGGGGAGAATTGTCAGTTACATTCCATACATGCAAGGCATGTATGAAAAAACCATTCACTGCTGCATGCCACCTCTCTCAAAACTATGGGCTATCTCAAACATCAACCATCACCATCAACAGAGTATGAGATAATCACGTCTCCATAAAAGTCTTGAATGTCTGCGCCTATCACCATCACTCATGAAGATTGA
The DNA here is from genome assembly GCA_963922005.1 of Cornus suecica. Classification (NCBI taxonomy): domain Eukaryota; kingdom Viridiplantae; phylum Streptophyta; class Magnoliopsida; order Cornales; family Cornaceae; genus Cornus; species Cornus suecica. The sequence continues at coordinate 2,309,725 of OY998238.1, forward strand.
TCAACTTATTGTTTGGTTGTATTTTGCTTTCTCTGCCTATATATATGAGAGTTATATATAGTAGAATGTTAGAGTAGAAAAAACAGAGAGTTGTGTAATATATATACAAGAGAGATATATATACGTGAGTGAGTGATACACGAGAGATAAAGAAACCTTGTGAGTTTCTGTGAGTGAGAGTGTGTGCGGTTGAGTTGAGTTGATAACGAGTTTGTATCCTCCTCCCGAACACCATTGTTGTCAACCCAAATTATTGAAACAACTCTCAAAGTGGATGTACCCGTGTTTTTGGGGAACCACTATAATATCTTGTATCAATTGTGTGTGTTTTTTCGTTTATAATTGGTTATCCGCACAACAAGAAGGAGTCTCAAAATCAAAAAGATATACGTTCAAGATACAGATTTAAATATTCTAAAGTCAGAGTAGGACATGCAAACATAAAAAAGTTACTGAAAAATTCTAATTTAGATGCTCAAGAAAATGTCCAATCAAAACTCAAGAAAATGTCATATATTACAATTTTGTAATAAAGTCAAATATAAAGGTCTATGTTCAGGCACCGATCGATCTAGAGATTTAGTTGAATGGGTGCAGAATCGCTATTAATATTCCAAATTTAGTGAGGGTTTTAGAAAAAAAATTTAAAAATTCAATGATAACAGAATCACTATTATTCCAAATTTAAGGATAAATAATAAAAATTCAATAGGAACCACCGTACCCACTGATCCTAACGTAATTCCATGCATGTCTATGTGTATAAGTTCTCCAGTAATAATGAAGTATTTTGGATTTTCAAACTCCCCAAATAAAATATTTATGATCTTGGGACTAAGAAGTTTGACCATACGATTGAATACAAACATTAACAAAAATGAAAAGAATTTAAACGAATTTGAACGTTGTATTTGGAAGAATTGTTAATTGGAATGTGAAAGATGGAGTGATTTAATTAAGATAATAGATGTGTGTAAAAGATTGAGAAGTAGAATGTCAAATTTATGGTGAGCAGAATCAATGGAAAAAAGGAAAGTTTGTTGACTAAAATGGAATCACTTGTGTTGTGTAAAAAAATAAAAAGGGAAAATTATACAAATTATCCTTGGACTATGATCTAATTGCAGAGAGTATTCATAACGTTTGAATAATATCAGTTATTACCCCTTAGAACAACCCAGTCAGATTTGTGCGTAAATTTACTTAAAAGCCCTTGTTTTATATTATATTTTAGGGTTAATTTCAAGAAACCCCCTATACTATCCAGTTTTATCAACTAACTCACACGGTGTCCACTTTGCCCCAAAAATTATAAATTCAAAAATATATATATATTTTTCGCAAAAAAATTATTTTTCGGAGGGAGAATATTATTTTCCAAAATATGAATTATTTCGGAAAAAATAATATATATTTTTTGAAAAAAAAATATTTTCAGAAAAAAATCATATTTTGGAATATAGTATATATTTTTAGCAAAAAAAATATTTTTTAAAAAAGATCATATTTTGGAACATAATAGTATATATTTTTCGGAAAAGATCATATTTTGGAACATAATATATATTTTTCGCAAAAAAGTATTTTTCGGAAAAAAAATCATATTTTGGAACATAATAAGTACTTTTTTGCAAAAAAAAAATATTTTGGAATATAATATATATTTTTCGCAAAAAAAAAAAAAATCGGAAAGAAATTCATATTTTGGAACATAATAAGTATTTTTTTGCTAAAAAATCATATTTTGGAACATAATATATATTTTTTGGAAAAAATTCATATTTTGGAACATAATATATACTTTTTCGCAAAAAAAATCATATTTTGGAACAAAATAAGTATTTTTTTGCAAAAAAATCATATTTTGGAACATAATATATACTTTTTCGCAAAAAAATTCATATTTTGGAACATTATAAGTACTTTTTTATAAAAAAGTCATATTTTGGAACATAATATATATTTTTCGGAAAAAATTCATATTTTGGAACATAATATATACTTTTTCGCAAAAAAATTATTTTTTGAAAAAAAAATTCATATTTTGGAACATTATATATAAATTCAAAAAAATTAGGGTATTTAAGTAATTTTGTATGCAAAATTGGAACATGCAATGATATGAGGGCAAAAATGGAAGTTCACTACAAAAACAGCCTTTATTGACCAATACACAAAGTTTCCAGCGTTGACTTTAAATAGAAGGGGCTAAGTGTTACAACGGAGGTAGTTTTAAGAGTAGTTTATGATATTATTGAAACGTAAGGAGTACCGTGTGCAATTAGGTCATAGTTCAGAAGTAGTTTGTGTAATTTTCCCAAATAAAAATGATGGTGGCATGGGATTTAGGGACATTGAAGCATTTAATTTAGCATTATTATCCGAGCAATGAAGGAGATTTGAAATTGAAGATGGCAGTCTTTTGTGCAAAGTATTTAAAGAAAAATACTTTCCAAATTACTCTTTCATGGAGGCAAGGGTTACTACAACTTCAAGCTGGGTATGGAAAAACACTAGTTATAGTAGAGAAGTGTTACAAAGAGGTATAAGATGGAGAGTTGGTACAGGGAATTTAATTAATATTTGGAGAGACCCTTGGATATCTGACATACCCGAATTTAAAGTTTTATCCAATTCTTCTACAAGCAGCAGTGTCCATTGCGTTAGTGATTTGATGGATCCCGAATCGAGAAGTTGGAATACTAACATTATTTCTAATTTGTTTGATGGGGTAAAGGCAGAATTTTTTTAAAAAATTCCCTTGAGTGAAACCATGGTCATTGATAAAAAAAAGTGTGGCATTTTTTAGTTGATGGGAAATTTACAGTGAAATCAGCATATAGAATTGCTTTTGATTTAATACTGGAAGCTAAAAATCAAATGGACTATGCAGATACTATAGCAACTAATAAATGTGTTCAATTTTTTTGGAAGAAGCTATGGAAGATTAGAAGCAAAGGAAATTTGACACACTTTATATGGAATTGTTGCTACAATATCCTTCCTAGTTTGGTCAATTTGAAGAAGAAAAGAATTATATAGAATGATTGTTGTTTGAGATGTGACTTAGAAGTAGAATATATTGATCACATGTTAATGCGATGTCCTTATGGTATCAAAGTATGGAAATTGTGCTCAATTCGCATTGAATTGCCTTTACCGAAGTCTTCATATTGGCTTCACTGGTTTTGCAATTTATTAAAGTTGTGGGAAAGGAATGAGGACAGTGATGATCTACTAAGTTTGTTTATTTATTCTGACACATTTGGAATAGTAGAAATCAATTTTAGTTCGAGAACAAGAGAATTGATGAAAGGGTATTCGTGCAAACTGCTACTAATCATTGGCATGAGTACAAAATGACAGTGGATATGGGAAATGAATCTGGAAATACATATGATACATCTTCATCGGTGCCTAGATGCAAATTACTTGCTAATGGCGTCTACAGAATAAATTTTGATGCAACCTTTAAAGTTCAAACTAAGGAAGGAGCATCTGGTTTGGTACTTAGAGACTCTACGGGTACAGTTAAAAAGGTTGTCATCCACTTCTTCCCCCATGATAACTTCTGCTATTGTAGTTGAGGCTATGTCGGCAAGATTAGCTCTAAAATGGGCTCAAGCTTGGGGTTTGACTGATGTGATGATAAAAGGTGATTGCAGTATAGTAATGAATTATAAGAAAAGTCCGCTGAGTATTGCAGTTATTGCTGAAGATATTGACTCTCTACTTGAGAGACATCGTGCATGAAAGTTCCACTGGATAAAAAGAACTGCGAATGAATTAGCTCACGCTCTAGCACAATATGCTATGGAAAGAAAAATTTGTATTTGTTTTTCGGATTTCTTTCCATGTTTCGTTAAAAAGTTGGCTATTGGTGATTGTATTTATCCGAATCAATAATAAATAAAAATACTTTCTTGCCTTGAAAAAAAAATTAAGATAATAGAATACATATTCAGGCGCCAATCAAAATTCAAAACGTGAAGGTATGGTACATGGATACGAGATATTGTTGGGTCAATTTTACCCCTAGGTTTTGACATTCGAACAAGAAGAAAGTGATCGAAAAATGAATGTTGTGGACCAGTTAATAATTCATGGCAGATATTGATCCCATATGTATCTTTCTTTGCCAAAGGGTATCTTCAAAGCACCATTTTTGTGGTCCCCACCTTGGTCAAAAGCATGGTCTTGCTGTCATCACATTTTAAAAGTCAAAACCTTCACATCTCTCTCTCTGGGTGTGTGGAGGTCCGTTCTGGAGGAGGCATATATAGAAGTTAATTTATATGTTCATATATATGGCATTACCATTGTTAGTAAATTTATTTAGAGCAATGCTACACATCATCAATTTAATTTCATGATAATATTTTGAAGCAATAAAATGATAAATTTCATACTAATTAGTTTTCATTCTATTATTTGAATTCCAATTTTAAGATCAGTTCAATATTTACCTACTAAAACAATATTTATCCTTTTTATTATTTAATTATAATTTTTATAATGAGTACGTGTCGGTTTATGGATGTATCCACATCCATAATGAATTTTTTTTCATCATGTTTAGCATTTATCATTTATTTAATATATATTCATTTCCCTTTCATGTTTTAATTGTGGTGACAAGTAAATAAAACTGGTTAAGAGGATAAAAAACACTATGGGTCCGTTTGGATACCCTGTTTTTTGTTTTTGTTTTTTTTCTGTTCACAAGACTAAAAAAAAAAACACGTTTGGCAAACGCGTTTACTGTTCATTATTTTTTCCCCAATAAAACTATTTTATGTGAATAGTGTGTAAAAGTGATGAAAACACCAAATACAACTTTTAGTTATTTTTTTGAGTTTTTTCACTGTTTAGGTGGTAAAAACAATGAAAACACCAAATTTATAAAATACAATTTTCACCAAATAAAAGTGGTGAAAACACCTTCATCCAAACGTTTTTTTGTTTTTAGTTTTTTTATGAAAAAACAAAGACAAATACAAAAACAGTTTTTATATTTGAAGACAGAAAACAAATATAAAAAACAGGCTTTCCAAACGCACCCTATGGGTCTGTTTGGATACCCTGTTTTTTGTTTTTGTTTTTTTACTGTTCACAAGACTAAAAAAAAAAAACACGTTTGGCAAACGCGTTTACTGTTCACTGTTTTTTTCCCAAGAAAACTGTTTTCTGTGAATAGTGTATAAAAGTGATGAAAACACCAAATACAACTTTTAGTTGTTTTTTGAGATTTTTCACTGTTTAGGTGGTAAAAATAATGAAAACACCAAATTCATAAAATACAATTTTCACCAAATAAAAGTGGTGAAAACACCTTCATCCAAATTCTTTTTTGTTTTTAGTTTTTTCCTGAAAAAACAAAGACAAATACAAAAACAGTTTTTATATTTGAAGACAGAAAACAAATACAAAAAACAGGCTTTCCAAACCCACCCTATATTTATGGCAGACGATCTATACTATATATATATCGAAACCTTATCTGCAGAAGTTGATAAATTGCTTTTTGCCGAAAGTGGACGTCTAAGATTAAACTTGATCTAATCTCTATGGTTTTGAACTTTTCACATCACATAACCTCATATATTAGGTTATCTCAGCATATATTTGTCTTGTCAGTCGTCGCTGCACCATATTGCTTTTTATCCTATACATGGTGCATTGCATATTTGCATGAATTCCTCATCATTTTTTATTTTTTTTTAATTTTGTTCTCCCTCTATATATTATATTAGTATAAGACGAATGGAGTATATAGTTATTGAAATTTCACGGATAATCTGATTATTTGTTAAACAAATAAAAATTAAAATACATATGGTCAAATATTCAATGAAAATCACAAGAGATTGTATATATAATTTGAAGAGAACCAATATAGTTGGTTGTATAGTCCAAAATCGTTATGATTTAAAAAAATATTAATATTATTATTTAACATTGATATTATTTTAAAAATTAATATTATTTGAATACGTTAGAAAAATATCACAAATGCGAACAATGAGAACAAGATAGAAAGTTGGCTGCAAAAACACTCACCTGAGGTCAAGCTTTTTAAAATGAGAGATGGGATAGGCTGATGGTTAGCAAGAAAAATATTCTTGTCGAAGTGGGCCCAAAGTATTTGGATTACCAAGAATGTTTTATTTTTTATTTTTTTTGTTGGCGTGTGTTAGGAACAAGTTTTCAAGTGAGAGAGGGGTACCCAAAACTCATGTAAGGTAATGGCCTTGAGGAATCAATCCTTCAACTCAACTTGTACAAAGTTTTATCTACCTCCAACTAATATAAATACCTTGGTATCCTCACATTCTTCTTCAAGCTCTAGTCCTCTCTTAGTCTTCTTTCTTTTCTTGGGCATCCATATACATTTCTCATTCACTACTAGAGTAGCTATCATGGAGGAGACTCTTAGGTACATACATATATACACACATATATGTATAATATCCTCTCTCGAGCACACGTGTGTGCGTCTTACAGGCTATAACATATTTACTTATGCTACATAATCATAAATTTTATGCAATGTCAAACTTTAAATTACTAATATAAATCAGTTGGCGATGATTGATAAAGTGTTATTTAAGTGATTTATGATCTAATTTTTTGTACTAGGAACAAGTGCGCCGCATGCTATAGACAATTCAACAAATTGGAGCACTTGGAGGAACACATGAGGATTTCATTTCACTCGGTTCATGAGCCCATATGTGGAATTTGTAGCAAACATTGTCGTTCATTCGAGTCTTTGAGGGAGCATCTTGTAGGTAATTTACTACCATTTTTATAACTCTTTCATGTATATGTTGTATATATGTTTATATTTTTTGACAATTTAGATATTCATAAATTCGTCTTGACTAATTTACGAACACCACGTACGTGCAAAATCCATGCATATTTCATTGTCGTCGACATTTTTCACATCTCAGGGCCATTGCCAAAGGCGGAATGCGAGAGGATATTCAAGGAACGCGGATGTGATATATGCTTAACCATTCTTAGTAGCCGCAATGCACTAAGGTTTCACCGTGGGACATGCCAACTCTTGCGAGTAAACACTGTATTAATCTGAACTACGTACAATTTAATTTTTCAACATATATATAAATTACTAATTATAAGTATAATTGAATCTAATTACCGTATGTCATTTTATTTTTTGAAGGGTGTATTATTTCGCATGGGTAATTTGGGCACTTATGATGACTTGAGGATGGATGGTAGAGCAAGAGTGGTTGCACTTGCTTGTAAAATGGTTGGTGGAGGAAGTGATGGATCACTTGATTTATGTGGAAGAGTTTGCCTCATTGATGAATATGAAAACATTATCTTTCACACTTATGTCAAACCTCTCCTTCCAATCACAAACTATAGGTACCTAAGCTATATATATAAATTGGGTTAATTTCAGTAAATCCTCCTATACTATCCAATTTAATCAACCAATTCCTACTGTATTCATTTTGCCCCCTATATTATTCAATTTCATCAATATGCCCCCTCATCTCTCAAAATACATAAACTACCATCAATAGTATAAGGGGGTTTAGTGAAATTAATAGTATACGGGGGTTTAGTGAATTATTTCGGAAAAAATAATATATACTTTTTGCAAAAAAAAATAATTTCGAAAAAAAATCATATTTTGTTCCAAAATATGAATTTTTTTTTCGAATTTTTTTTTTTGCGAAAAAGTATATATTATGTTCCAAAATATGAATTTTTTTTTGCGAAAAAGTATATATTATATTCCAAAATATGAAAAAAAAAATCGAAAAATAATTTTTTTGCAAAAAATATATATTATGTTCCAAAATATGATTTTTTTCTGAAAAATATATTTTTGGGAAAAATATATATTATATTCCAAAATATGATTTTTTTTGAGAAAAATAATTTTTTTACAAAAAATATATATTATGTTCAAAAATATGAATTTTTTTTCGAAAAATAATTTTTTTGCAAAAAATATATACTATTATGTTTCAAAATATAATCTTTTCCGAAAAATAATGTTTTTGCAAAAAATATATACTATTATGCAAAAAATCATATTTTGGAACATAATAGTATATATTTTTTGCAAAAAAAAATTTTTTTTAAAAAAAATCATATTTTGGAACATAATAGTATATATTTTTTGTAAAAAAATTCATATTTTGGAACATAATAAATATTTTTTTCGCAAAAAAATTATTTTTCAGAAAAAAATCATATTTTGGAACATAATATATATTTTTTGCAAAAAATTATTTTTCGAAAAAAAATTATTTTTCGAAAAAAAAACTCATATTTTGGAACATAATATATACTTTTTTGCAAAAAAAAAACTTTTCGGAAAAAAGTATTTTTTGGAAAAAAAAAATCATATTTTGGAACATAATATATATTTTTCGCAAAAAATTATTTTTTCAGAAAAAAATCATATTTTGGAACATAATATATATTTTTTGCAAAAAAATTATTTTTCGAAAAAAAAAACATATTTTGGAACATAATATATACATTTTCACAAAAAAAATATTTTTCAAAAAATTCATATTTTGGAACATAATATATACTTTTTCGCAAAAAAAATATTTTTCGAAAAAAAAAATTCATATTTTGGAACAAAATATGATTTTTTTTCAAAATTTTTTTTTTTGCAAAAAGTATATATTATTTTTTCATAAATAATTCACTAAACCCCCTTATACTATTAATTTGACTAAACCCCCTTATACTATTGAGGGTAGTTTAAGCATTTTGAGAGGTGATGGGACATATTGATGAAATTGAATAATATAGGGGACAAAATGGACACAGTAGGAATTAGTTGATTAAATTGAATAGTATAGGAAAGTTTACTGAAATTAACCCATATAAATACCTATACATGTATCCATATCAAATTTGAATGAATATATTTACCCAAAAAAAAAAAAAAAATAATCCATATATTGGTTTTTTTAAAGGTACGATACTACCGGCATAAGGTCAGAAATGTTAAGGGATGCAATGCCACTGAGGCAAGTCCAGAGGAAGATACAAGACTACTTGTGCAATGGCGAACCGATATGGAAGATCCGATCCAGAGGAGGCAAATCAAGGACCCTTGTGGGACATGGACTCGATAATGACCTTAAAATTCTGGAAGTGGAGTACCCTGCAATAATGATACGGTAAGCTCGAAAAAATATAATTTTTGACAATTAGTGTATATATATATGTATATTAAATTATTGAATTTGTCTACAGGGATACAGCAAAATATCCTCCATTGATGAAAACAAGCAAGCTGAGTAATTCACTTAAGTACCTAGCAAAAGCATATCTCGGGTAATTAAACAACTCTTGACGCATTCATTTCATTTTCACTTAATCATATGATCTTATATATTATAATATATATTAAAGCCTTAATTTATGTTGAAGGTATGACATTCAAAGTGGTATACATGACCTATACGAAGAGTGTGTGGCAACAATGAGGCTTTACATGAGAATGACATCACAAGTCCACTGTGTGGAGACCTACCCACTAGCTAGTGACCCACAGAACCGAAACAACTTTGCACAATGGAGGCAAAATGAGCTCGAGAGGATGAGCCCAGATGAAATGTTGGACATTTCTAGGTCTGATTACTATTGTTGGTGCTTGGACTCCAAGGAAGGTTACTAGATTATCAATGCAGGCAAGGACATATATATATATATATATATATATATATATATATATATTCTCTTGGAGCTTATATATGGGACCTTTGGAGCGTTATAAAATAGTAATAAACTAATTAGTGAATGTACGGACGTACAAAATAAATAAATTATGTAATGTTACTTTGAAGTGATATTATATAGTGTAATAAATTATGTAATGTATTTTATTTGCTAAAAGCATGTTTGACAAGCATTATGCAATCAAGCACGTTTGATAAGCATTATGCAATCAAGCACGTATGTATAATGTATAAGCTGAAGTTAAATAGCTAGCCGCTTTAATTATTTATTTTATAAATCTTGGCCTTGTAATTCTTTTTAATTTGGTGTGCTATACGTTGTTGGAACGAAGTTATTAATTGTGTTTAATCTTTCACCTGGATTCAAAGACATTATTATTTGGACTGTGAGGATTTCTAACATGAATATTCAAGGATAACCACTAAGGGTGGAAAGGAAAAGAAACGGGTTTTGTTTTTTTAAAAAAAATATGACAGTTTGGTTGGACGGAAAAGAAAAAATTTCAAGAAAGTAACTTTCTCGAAATTTTTCTGTGAAAGTTGGAAATCTACATTTCAATTTTGAATATGACAACAATTTTAAAGAAGTATTCTTGAAAGCAAATTACTCACCAATTTGATGTTTTACATATTTTGAAACATTTCTCATATATAAGAAATTAGAATTGATTTAAAATTAAATATTTATTACCTTAAAATAATGAATAAAAATAATGTGTATATAATGAAATCACATTTAATACAAATATATTTATTTTTAAATACGTAAAATAATGTGCTAACTAAATAGATATTAGAAACTTGATTTTCTTTTATGTTTTCTTTTACTTTCTTTCACTTTAACTTTCTATTATATTTCTGTCTAACCAAACAAACCCTAATAGACTACCTTAAATCTTAAATCTAGAAATCATTGCAAAGAACCAAGATTCTTTTTTTAAGATACATTTCTTCGGAAAAAGAAAATCATATTTTGATCCCATAACATGCATCCTTGTAATTAGTAACTACAACAACCCTGCCACCTCCAATTGCCTATTCAATTAAAACACACACTATGTGACAACTTACATGTACATGTGAGAGGGGGTGTTGTGCGCTCTTGTGCTTCAAATTCAACTTTTAGAGCTACCAAATATATGTGTGTGTATATATATATATACATATAAATAGCTGCGTGTCGTATGTGTGTGGGTAATATTGTGTGCTGTCACTACCTTATTTCAATTACAACGATGAGCATGTATAGACCGAGCTGCCAAAAGACTTCTGCATGAAGTTTGAAAAATATCCCTCATCATAATAATGGAAAATATAATAAAACTATCTCCCATCTCTTGTTTATTGAGCCGAGTCAGAATTACATTATCTCGGTAGCACATTATCACCTAATATAATGTTGAATGCTCTGAATTACCTACATCGGGCACATTTTCTGTGGGAAATGCAAATTAAAATATTTGACCGATATTAATACCTCTAATTTAAAAAGCATGAATGGGCATAAACAGTGACTAATATAGAAACTAGGGTAGACACAAATACCATCACCAATAAAAAATTAAAATCTACGTTGACTGACTAATAATTATGCAAGACACAACCTCGTCCTCCTGGTGCAAGTAAAGTTCCTAGTTGAATTATACATTAGACCTATCACTTTAATTAACTCAATTATTCTCAATTCATATCCCAATCGGATACATTGAAATACTGTAAATAGTGAAAATTATAGGTCCAGGTCCATTTATAAGGCCCAAAACCTGTTAAGCTCATGTAAAATGTAAATAATGAATGACTCATATATTGAACCCACCAAGTATAAGTAGGACCATCAGCATTAGGCCACTCCCGTGAAAAAAGGGAGTAACAGTCCACTACCTAAAGGGAGTGGGTAGTTATTGAGAGAGTGGGTTATGACCCCATGTACTTAGGCCATGATCCAAGAGCATAAAAATGTATAAATATTATCATTGAATAAAAGAGAGACATAATTTTTTGAATGTGAATATATTTTTGCTACTTACAACTACCAATATTACTCATCATCAAAGCCATGCACGAGTAAAGATCACATTCTAACACAAATTATTTATTCTTTGAAACAAACTGATAAATAAAGATAATGAAATATGATAAAAAGTACCATAAAAAGTAAAACGTTAGAGGAAGAAAAATTCAACGCACCTCAAAATTTCTCCATCAAACTCAAAATTTCTCCATCAAAGAGATTGGTATATATATCTATCTTGCATTGACGTGTGATATAATGCACATAAATACCACGACAAGTCTAATTTAGAACACACAAACTAAAAAGAACAATTAAAGAACCAAAAAGAACAATAGAAGAAGGACAAAATTTCATATAAAAAATGGTAAAACACAATGGCAATAAAAGGAAGAAAAGAAAAAATTGAAAAATAGAGAGATGAAGCATTTGAGGTTTGGTTTCAATCTAGACTATTATATATAGGGCCCTTGATATCATGACTTTTAATCCCATCACAATTAGGTTTATGTGTCCAAAGTTATATATCTCCTATACAATTAGGAATTAAGATAAGGATTATTAATTATAATTTTAGATGTGATTCAGTATTATAGTCCATTGAAGATTAGTATTGTTAAATACTGTAGATGAATTAATTATAATGAAGTTATAGTAAGAGAATGGAATAAAACATAGAAAGTAATTTAAATTTTAGTATTCTATCACAATCATATTCATAATTTATATATTCAACACAATTTAATACAATCAAAATTCAATAAGATTTTAGTGATAAAATTTAAATACATAAATAAGTGTTAGTGCTTCTAAATAGGATTTTACTTAAATTGGAGTAATATAATTCAATTAAATATTGTAGTTATAATTCAAGTAGAAATTGGATTGAAAAATCATATATAAAATTTTGACTATAAATACTGAAACACCAAAACTTCTTCACACTTTTAATTATAGTATAGATAGATATTTAATATGTGTATTCATATGATAGTATCCTCAACTAAAATAATTGTATGATAAAAAAGGTGGTTTCTGGTGGTCCGGTCTGGTCTTATTAATAAAATATATTTATAAATAATTAAAAATTAATAAATAATAATAAAAAAAATTAATAATAATAATAAGTTAATAATATTAATAAAACATATTTTAAAAATAAAATATAAATAATAAATAATAAACAAAATGAAATAAATAATACCTAATAATAATAATAATAAATGAATATAATAATAATAAATATAATATAATAATAAATAAATGAATAATTAATAATATAAATAATAAATTAAATAAAACATAATAATAATAAAAAATGAATACAATAATAATAAATAAATATAATAATAATAAAAAATGGACTAAATAATAAATAATAATAATAAATTAATAAAATAAATAATAAATTACATAAAACATATTTAAAAATATAATAAAAATAATAAATAATAAATAAAAAAAAAATGAAATAAATAAATATAATAAAAAATAATAAATAGATATAATAATAAATAATAAGTAAATATAATAATGAATAAATACTTCATAATAATAATAAAAAATGAGTATAATAATAATAAATTAATATTAAATTAATAAAATATATTTTTAAATAATTAAAAATGAATAAATAATTTATAAATAAAATGAATTAAATAATGAAATAATAATAAATAAATAGAATATATTTATAAATTAATATATAAATTAATAAATAATAATATAAATAATAATATAATAATATAAATAATAAAATATATTATAAAGTGAAGAAATAATAAATAAAGAAAGAAATAATACATAAATAAATATTATAATAAATAATAAATAAATAGTAAGACCAGACCGCTTACTAAACAGACTTTTCCAGATCAGATTAGATCAGACCAGATCAGACCGGACCAAACCAGACCAGAAAGACCGCTTACCAAACATGGCCTTAGGACACTGGTGCATCAGATTGAGAGGCCTATATCTACAATTCCATTGTAAAATAAATAACATGTAAATTTTGTAAATAACATTTATTTGAAAAAAATTCGCAAAATAAATAACCAAAATTCTGCAAATCTTGTCTTTTAATTGATCGTCATGGACTCCTAATCAATTCCACTCCAAATCAATTTCACTATCATAATATAACTTAAACTCTTAGGTGCCCAAATCAATTGTATTGTAATTCGCTTATAATATTCTTAAAAAAGTCAACAATTTCTAGAACTAACTTTTCTTGTTACAATTGAATTATTAATATTTACACATTAGTTGTTTATTTGTATGTTATGTAATTAGTCTTCAACCTCATGAAATCAGGTTCTTAACATATTCATTTCAAAGTGCTAGAAATCTACAAAGAAAAGGTTAGTGTGATGAGTATTTATTATTTACTTAGTATGTAATGTGAATGGTTAGTCGTGTAATTAGAAAATCAACTCTACTTCATTAGGAACATAGATAAGATTTTAAAAATCATATATCCTTCTATACATCCATACTAAAGATTATAGTGGCTTGTATGGGGGGAATACAGTAAGTTTGTTTTCATCAGTGTGATTCAACTTTTATACTTTTTTGTTCACTATAGGATCATCAGCCCCAGAGAGGTACTTCTCCTGATCCGATTCAGATTCAGATTCAGATTTGGAATCAACTCCATACCATTCTGCTTCATACTGTTTCTGTTTCTTCTCAACCACCGATGATTTCTTTTGTATCTTCTCAAACAACGCCCTACCCATAGCCCTAGTCATAACCCCCCTACCCATATTCTTACCAACCGATTTCTTTTGTTTCTTCTCAAACCCTACTCATAACCCCTCTGCCCATATTCACTGTTTAAGCACAACAAAACCCTAGCCCTAACCCTATCCCACCAACAACGATTACTTCGCTCTTCTTCGATTCATGGGGGTATATATATATATATATATATATGAGTAAAGTGAAACAACCCTGAACTATCTTAATTTTGCAATTAACCCCCAACTAAAAATTACCCCCCTAAACTATCAATTTGGTGCAATAAGCTCTCATTTTCTTTTAAAAGACCATCCTACCCTTTTAATAAAAAAATTCATTCTTCTAATATACAACTATATTTTTTATCCTTTAAATTTTAATTTTACAATTCACCTTAATTGTATTCGTGTTAACTATATTATCAAAAATAATAATATAAAAGTTTATAGGAGGTAATTATTGAATTTTTAAGTAATAAACTTGATAATAGAATTTTGTTTGATTTAATGTATAAAACTTCTCACCCTAAATTTAAAATTTTTAAATGCTAAAATAAAAACCATTGTTCCTAAAATATAAAAATTACTTAAATAACAAATTTTTTTTTTTTTGTGAAATATATAAATAGACCCTTTTAGTAAAAAAATTCATACTTCTAATTATGTCATTATTATTATTATTATTTTATCTTTTGAGATGTTAATTCTACCTAGGGGTGTTCAAAATCGGTTCGTTCCGATTGCGGTTGCAATCGGTTTTTTCGGTTTTAAAAAATAATAATAATAACACAAAATATTAAAAAATAATATAATTATAAATTAAATTAAAGAGAGTATTTCAAAATTTTAATTATTACAAACCTAAAATTAATTAAAACATCAAATTATAACTTATAATTTTAAATATAATATAAAAATATATATAAAAAAACGGATTCGGTTATGTCTACTACCACAGCCGCCTCCTCTGCCACGCCAATGTATATATATATATAGATATTGATATGCTAAGTGCAAAATGACAAAATACCCCCAAATATGTTAATTTGAGCAAGTTGACCCCAATGTACATACGGGTCTCCAAAAATTCGTCCAATTGGAAAATTCAATCCGGACATATTGAATCCGATTTTTATGAATTGGATTAGATATGGATACAAAACACTCAATTCGGTATTTTACGAATGGATTATATTTTTAATAATTCGGTTAATCCGGTCCGATTTGTTACTGTTCATATATATTTAAATATATATATATATATTAATAATATATTATTTTAAATTATATTATAGTAATATTTTATATCAATAATAATATACTATTCTAAACTACATATTAATATCTTATATTATATTAAATAATTATTTATATCTATCCATACTTCTATAAAAGTATAAGTCATTTCTAATATTTATATACATCAAAACATTCATCACTATTACAATTCTAAGAAAAAATTGAAGACTTTCTATTAGTTATTTATAGTATTATAAAAGTGTAAGGCCTCTAGAAGATTTCTATGCATTTATTCCGTTAAAAAACTAAAAATAAATTTAATTTAATAAATATTTTAATAACTACATTCAAAGAAATATCATTAAAGTGTATTAATACATTTTATTATTTCAATGCATGTATTTTCTTTAAAAGAAAGTATTGTTAAAGACTTAAAGTATCCACAATAATTATATAAAAAAAAATGAATGGATAGTGGATACCCAAATTTTCATTTTTTTTAATTTTATAGTTAATTAAATATAACGA
This sequence comes from Cornus suecica, assembly GCA_963922005.1. Taxonomy (NCBI): domain Eukaryota; kingdom Viridiplantae; phylum Streptophyta; class Magnoliopsida; order Cornales; family Cornaceae; genus Cornus; species Cornus suecica. The sequence goes on from OY998238.1 coordinate 2,325,993, forward strand.
TCTTCTATAATTATTACTAAAAAATATTTGTGTTGTAACACTATCACATGTATTACTAAAAGTTTATTGTCATTTTTAGTACTGGTTGTTAACATGTTGAAGTACTACTTTGATTAATTATCAAGTACTGTTGACTTGTATTGATTATCATGTGCAATTTTTAATATTTGTATTAGAGAAGACTTTTTTGTTCATTTTTAAGTATTGTTGAGTGGTGACTCTTGTTTTTGTAAAAGTCTTCTATTGCATAGTTTCCAATCCATTGAAGCTTTATTTATTTTTTAATTTCTTGAATCCGCAAATCCGATCCGAACCAATCCGGCTCATCGCGGTTCGATTTAGATTGGATTCGTTGGGCAAACGAACTGGATTAAATTCATAAATGGTGAATCCTGTATTAGTGAATTGTATCCAAAATATGTTCAATCCCATCCGTGAACACCCTAATACATACATGTAATACATTTGCAACTTTTGCATAAATTCCAAACTGCCCTCTTATACAACCACTGTACACATCTCCTATTTAAATTCGTGTTTTGCTCTCTTTCTTGCACAGCTCAAACTTTCTTTCCATCTCTCTTTGTTAGTTTCCTTCTTTCTCCCATTTTCTGTAGTTACTCTTTTTTCATATTTACTGCAAACAAGCTTGACTAGATGAGCATACTAAAGGAAATTATATCTGCTAAAAAAAATATAATAATAAGAGAAAGAACTCGCGCGATATCATATATATAATATTCCATAACAAGTGCAATCCATGACCCAATATAAATAACCCCCACAGCAAGTTCCATTTTATCAAATCTAACTGTGATGATAGGTGGTACTAGAGCCAACATTGTTCCACAAGCCACCTTAAGATTACCAGTGGTGCTAGAGCCTACATTGATCCACCAGCCACCTTGCCAGGCTCCTAACAACAATCAGACTTTCATTTATAGTACTAATAACTCCAGATTCTTCTTCCCAAACAAGTGTTTTCCCAGAGATCATGCAAACAGGATAACCCGAAAAACAGTATAAACTCACCTTGCCTTCTCATAAAACCACCATCAACATCTTGCCTGATTCAGTTGTTTTGGCCCCAAAATAACGGTAATGCCTGCGTTGAAACAAGTCACTCTTCCACAACATTCACCAATTCGTATTCAACCAGAGACAGGTTGTTATCTTCCTTAACAGTGAAGCTGGCAGGTTCAGCCACTTCTTCAACACGACCCCACTTGTCCACCGCAAGTCTCATAGAGCCTTTGAAGATATCAATTTTTGCATTACGCAGGATTATCGTGGCATCAGCCTTCATCATATCAACTGCAAATAACAAGGGTCAATCCTACAAAATTGAACTCATCACAGCAGTATATTGCACTGAAAAACAGAGCCACGCATAATACACCATCAAATCAAGTTCATTTCTACACCATATAGCATCAAATATTTCTGAAGTCGATGAAGTACGAGTGGCAACTAAAAATACTTTGTAAATGCGTCCACAAACATAAAATTACAGCAGTTCTTACAAATAACAAGGGTCAATCCTACAAAATTGAACTCATCACAGCAGTATATTGCACTGAAAAAAGAGCCACGCATAATACACCATCAAATCAAGTTCATTTCTACACCATATAGCATCAAATATTTCTGAAGTCAATGAAGTACGAGTGGCAACTAAAAATACTTTGTAAATGCGTCCACAAACATAAAATTACAGCAGTTCTTACACATAACCAAGTACAGGATGGTGAATAAGGACATTTTTACAATAGTTTTAATTTAATATATAGATGTCTATGTATGTGGGTGTGTATATATATGGTCACTTATAGAAGTAATAACATATACGAATATAAATGTATGCACGTGACATAGGCATTATATTCACATTAAGCTGTAAATACATATTCTGTTATAGAAACTACTTCTAATTTTCCTGAAAGAGCGTATGCATGTATATTGTAAACACTTCAACAACAAAAAAAATTTGTTGTTGAAGTTGGATAATGTTGGAATGCACTAATACCATTTCCAACATGGTATTCAACCCTAAGCTAGGATCAGTGCTTAGTATCCAACATGTTGGAAATGGTATCAGTGCATTCCAACATGGTATCAGAGCTAATATTGATCTTCTATGATCTGATTTTACAACACACACAACACTCATATTTATAGTATGGAATGAGAATACAAATCAAACTAATACACTAATATTCTATTCTGCATGAAATAGACAAATTGATCTTTGATCTTTGATGACCGGTAGTTGCCATAGCCACAGTATGGACGGTGGTTGCCATAGGAACAGTATGAACATGTGCTTCACTTTTCAACACTCCTCCTTGATGCACTTGTGTTCACTCCAAGCTTGTTCCTTAGAAATTCAAATTTGGCCTTTGACAGTGCTTTGGTAAAAGTGTCTGTAATCTGGTCCACTAAGTAGTCTTTTGTTGCGGTAAAATAAATTTGGTTTGACTTTTGCATAAACATCTCATTTGTTTGTGGCGAGCCTATCTTCCTTTTCTAGTTTCTCATTTGGAACTAGTGGTGTGATCACTGCATGCTTGTTGAGTTTGCTTAAATCTGCAGGTTCAATTTGTGTGATTGAACTTCTTACAAATTATGTTTGCTTAAATCTGCAGGTTCGATATCTGTAATCAAACTTCTTACAAATTCAGCTTAAATCTACAGTTTTGATCTTTGTGACCAAACTTCTTACAGATTTTCCATTGATTTTTGCCTTTGTGCCTTTCTCTATTTTTTTTCTTTTACCACCGAATATGTCCTTTTTTTTTCTCTTACCAACTCTCAACTGCCACACTTTCTCTTCTTTTTTTTTCTTTTGTCCCCCACTCTTTCAATAATTTTGTCTCCACCTCACTCTTTTTTTTTTCACTGAATCTCTTTCCTTTTTTGACTTCACTCGTTTTTTGACTTCACTTAACAACTCTCAATAATTTTGTCTCTACCACACTCTTTGTTTAACGTTTCTTTGTCTCCCACTACCTCAACCCACTTCTCAACCTTTCTCTTAATTTTTTCAAACTTTCTCTTCTCTCTCGGTTCACACACTTATTTTCTCTAGCAAACTATTTGCTCACCTAGAAAATCATCCATCACCATACACTACCACTGTGAATATGTGAGCACAAACATTCCAAAAATAATCACACAGTTCCTTTATCTTATCAAAAAAAAAAATTTCTCATCACCGAGCCATCACCAAGAATACACAAACCGATCCAACCAAAGTTCGAAAATCACCACACCGAGAGTGATTTCAGGAAAATCAGAATTCTTGACAAGTGTTCAAGAACCATCCTTTCGAATCCATTTCCAACATGGTATCAGAGCTTAGATCCTAGCTTAGGGTTGAATTTACTCACTTGAAAAATCATTTATCACCATACACTACCACCGTGAATCTGTGAGCACAAACATTCCAAAAATAACCACACAGTTCCTTCATCTTGTCAAAAAAAAAAATCCTCATCACCACGCCACCACCAAGAATACACAAACCGATCCAACCAAAAATTCGAAAATCACCACACCAATAATGATTTCAGGAAAATCAGAATTCTTGACAAGTGTTCAAGAACCATCCTTTCGAATCTAGTTCCAACATTTTTTTTTTTGAGTCAGATCCATCATCCACCTCCTCGTTGCTGCAACTACCATCTCTGCCACCGCCAACCGTAATCGGCTTAGAGCTAACCATCGATTCAACTGTCCATGCCGCCGCTCCATTGTCCGATCTCTCTTGTCACCAACAAAATGTTGTTCCTCGCTTCCCAGCAACAGATCAAGTATACAACTTACTATATATATATATAATCTATATATATCTCCGTATATATATGCATAATATATATATATATAGATAGAGTTGGGGAGTAGATGAGAGATTTAAAATAAAAATAAAAAAATGGAGAAAGTTGCTTTCGGTGGAAAGAAATTGAGGAGAGAAAAAAAAAATCTTGAGTGGAAGATTAAAATAATAAGGAAAAGGGAAAAAAAAAACAAGAACGTGATGTGTGGTCATGTGGTGTAGTATGGATAGATAGGAGTGAGTTAGAAAAAAAAAAATTAAGTTGCTTTCGGTGGGAAAGTGAGTGAAGTGATGGAAAAAAAAAAAAGTGAGAAAGGCAAAAGTTCCAGCACAAGCTCTGATACCATGTTGGAAATTGTATTAGTGCATAGTAATTGCGGAATAATTACTAATGTACAGGCTAAACTATAAAAGAGAAAAAATAGAATCGGAGAACTCAATGAAAAACAATGCAATGTAATCCATTGAGTTCTTCGATTCTATTTTTTCTCTTTTATAGTTTAGCCAATACATTAGTAATTATTCCGCAATTACTATGCACTAATACAATTTCCAACATGGTATCAGTGCATTCCAACAGATAATTTGATGTTCGAGTTTGGGCTACATCTTCTTACATTAATCTGGAAATACATCCTTGCAGTGAGTGGGATAATTTGGGCTTTCAGCTCTCTTTTGAAATGGTCAAGCCAGTCGGCCTTGAGAAACCATGAAATGACTTACCAATGTCGGGGCTACAAGTCATTTACAAACAGATGGTGAAACACTTGTGTTGGTTCCGTGAGCAGCCAATATGTACAGAGAGAAATTTTTAAAATCAAATGAAACAGAGGAAAAAAAATTAAGCACAATTCATGATCAGTAAGAGAAGCTAGGTTAGTAAGCACATCAGTAGACTTAGCATACTAAAAGTATAAGTTACAATAACAATGTCGAATATAACTGACCCAAATAACAAGTACTAGAGAAGAATAAACGGAATTTTGCAACTCTTTGCAAAGTGATTTGATGGTGGTCAATTATTTTTCCAATCAAAAAGAGAAAGAAAAAAAAAAAAAAACATAGGAGAGAATACACACCAAGTCCTGCTTTATAAACATAAAACATTGCAATCATTAACCATGTACATAAATCAAGCAAGCCAGAGCTAAAAAACTGAAATAGCTGGGTGCTTAAATAAAAATATGGAAAGATTAAACAACATGGTATTTGATTGATCGCAACAAACCATCAAAGCTGCAGATTATGCATCATCAGATTGGATGAATAAAACCATCAATGGCATTCCCAAGAATTTACAAAAAAAAAAAAAAAATGTTCGAGTACCTTGGTCATTCCTGGCAGTAAATACAACAGTCCCAGTTTCATCTCCAACTAAGCACTCGGCAATCCGCATCCTACGCACTTGGGGACCGTCAGGTCGACCCTTCTGTAACACTGTCTTAGCACTAACAACCTTCACTGTTAAATTATGGCCACTAGTCCCCGGTCGCAGCTGATCAACCTTTGTGAACACAGGTTTCCTCATTGTTGATTTAGCTTCAGCCATTTCTAACAAACTATCCAATATCAAAATGCACAAACATTTAGCCACATCTTCTATAAAAAAAAAAAAAAGAGTCTCTCCTTACATTGACCACTACCATGGAAATTTAGAAAAAAAATTGTAGAGATATAATTTTATACACATAATTACATATAAATATAGATACACACCGTGCGAGGTAAAGATAGGTATTTACAAGGAAAAATTATAATTTTAGGTCAAATTCATCATTCATGATGAGCATTAAGCAAAAAAGCATCGATCAAAAAGATTAAGAGGGGCGTTGATTTCCTTGGATAATTAGAAAATAAATTTATAACTTCCACTACCAATGGAGATATATATATATATATATAACAAACTCCAAAAAAAACTGTATCAGAAACAAAAAAGTGAATTGCAAAATATGTGATTTCAATGAAGATTACAAGCAATTAGTATACGAAACCACGTGAAAACGATCAATGCATATCAGAAAAAGCCCAATCACAAGTTAATGAAATATAAACATGCTTTAATCAAAGTCGATACGATGAAACCCAACTAATAAAAAAAAAAGCATCCTATGAAAATAAATTAATTAATTAACATGGAAGATGCTAAAGAATCGAAATCGAAACCCTATAATTCAGATCGGAGCGATATGATGATCGTAAAGGATCGAATTATAATCGCGATTTGGATGAAAAAAAATTGGGAAAACAATTACCTTACTTGTGCGAGAATTGTAGTTGAAAATTGAAAGCTGAGAGTGAAGAAAAAAGAGATGATAATCGCCTAGGCCACTTTACGGACGACCGTTGATCTTCCACTTTACACTGTCACATTCATGAACGGTCGGATTCAAGGAATGGGCCCAAGCGACCCAAAATCTGAATATCCTTTTTCGTTCAAGGCTTCTTCGGGAAATTCAAGGAGAATAATTTTAGTTCCTTAAAAGAAAAAAAAAAAAGAAAAAAGTAGGATAAATTATAATTTCACCCCTTTTTGTTTGAATTTATTACAGTTTGACTTCTTATGTTTTGAATATTTATAGTTTCTTTCCCAAATAATCATGACATTTAATTTATCCATGTTACTTTATTTTATTTTTGGAAAGGGAAAAAAGTCTTTACAAGAACTGAGGGGCAATATAGTCATTTCATCTCTAAAATGAACGTTGACCGATGTTGACTGTGTTGGAAGTTTGCATAAGGGTGAAAGTGAAACCAAAGTATAAAAGTATGGGAATAATTGTAATTGTCCATAGTAGAGAGGGTCAAACGTAATAAGTTCAAAGTAGAGGGTAAAACTGTAATTTATCCTCAAAAAAGTTTAAATTTTTTTAAATGATTCAAATAAGAAAAAAATTTATAATCTAGTACTTCACGAGACACTAAGTCCCAAATCTATTTTAACTAGGTCAATTCGGGTTATTTATTTATTAATTAAAGTTGTCTTTATTTATAGAGAACAATATTATTATGAATGTGTTTCTCAAATCATTGTACTTTTTTGTTTTTTTTTTGTTATTTTTTCAAATGTAAAAAATTGAGAAATATTTGAAAAAAATGAGAAACTTGAGTATATGTTGGACTTGGTACAATAATAAGATTAGGCGCTAATATCTAAATTTAAATTACCTAATACATTAAATTATGAAAATATATAGTATGAACTTATCTAAATAAGCTTGTAATGAAGAGCTCATTTGAGTATTTGACCCACTTTTATCACTTAACTATCAAAAATTTGGGTTAGGTATTTGCCATTTGGTGACACGATATATACAATATATTTTTTAATCAATTTGGTAATAATAAATAAAAACAAATTGATTGGCATATAATTTCATTTTGATATTATGCTACACCTTATCAATATAAAGTGTTGGATAAATTGTAATTTGACTTGACAATATATATGTTTAGAGAATTCATGTGGAAAACCAAAAAGTTCTCATTATAATAAACTCACACAATTACACTTGCATTAACATCAACAAAACCATCATCAACATTTTTTATTACTCTAAGCATAACCAAAGGAAACATTAGCACAAGAGAATTACATGAGTTGTGGCATTAGGTGAGAACCTAACTTAGGAGAGCCTTATTATTTATTTAATTTGATAGGTAATTAAGAGCCTTATTAGCATCCTCATTTTCATTTTCATTTTCATTTTTATTATGATTAACGGTACTGGCTTGCTATTACACCATCCTTGACAATGTAATTTTGTGCAGGAAAATCTTCTCCCTTGAAGTACCTCTCCAGCATGTCCTTCACTCCAGCCGCGTATCGCAACTGCATTATTTCAATACAGAGTAATTAAACAATATATATATATATATATATACACACATACATATAAATATGCACACAGAAGATTAAAATTAACAATTTGAATACCTGCCCATCAATGGTAGTGCCAGAAATATGGGGGGTCATAGCTTGGTTTGGCATGTATCTCCATGGATGGTCTTTTGGAGCTGGTTGTGGGTCCCAAACATCCCCACTATAACCTAACAATCAGTAATTCAAAGGAAACCAGCAAATTAATAAGTACTACTGGCAGTTCTTGTACCTAAAAAACAGGAAAAAAATTTACCTCCAATTTGTCCACTATTGCAAGCATCAACAACAGCTTGTCTATCCATGATCGCTCCCCGAGCATTGTTTACAATCAAAACACCTTTCTTCAGCTTCGCAATCCTAGCTCTGTCAAACATCCCTCTGAAGCAAAACAAGTACTGATCTATTTAATTTTGATTATCATCACATATTACATGAAAAATGAATTCCAAAATTTAATTTTTGTAAGAAAACTAATAATTACTTTGTTTTCTCCGTGAGAGGCATGTTGACAACAATGACATCACATTTGGGAAGCATCGAATCGAGATCCTCCTCAAACTTAGCCCCTGTTTGGTTGTCCATTTCCGAATCCATTTTAATCCGATCATGATAGAGCAGATTACAGTTAAACGGCTTCAACCGTTGCAGCAAAAGCTTGCCAATACGTCCGGCGCCAATAGTTCCAACGGTCTTTCCCTCCAGATCATAAGCTCTGTGAGCAATGCCAGCAACATTCCACTCCCCATTCACAACTTGATGCTGCCCGGGCACGAAATTCCTGACGAGTACGAGGATTCTCATGAGCTCATCCTCTGCCACGGAAACCACGTTGCTTCCGGTGATTTCGGCTACTGTTAAACCAGCAGCTGCTGCAGCCTTTAGATCAACGTGGTCCGAGCCAATTCCAGCTGTGAGCAGAAGTTGCAAATTTTTAGCCTTTTTGATTCTTTCCGCTGTCACGTAGGCCGGGTGGAAAGGTGTCGTTATCAGAACGTGGAGATCAGGAATATGCTTCTCAAGTTCTGCAACAAGAAATACAACATTTTGGTTAGCGCCATATATAATCAAGGAGCAATAACTTCATAAGATGTTTTGAATATTATTTTGGACTAAATTTTTAAAACAACAAGTGAATTAATATACATGAATTGAATAGCTTTATGTTAACATATAAATAAAGAGTATGTTCTGTTTACATATATATATATATATATATATATATATATATATATATATTAACTTACCGCAATGAGGTCCTTCTTTGTCATCAGTGACAATATAGTTGTGACCTTTCGATTCGAGCCAGTCGCGTATGCCCAAGGCATTTTCAGCACAGCCCACAAAATTGGGATTCATGGAAGCATATTCATTTGCTTTGTAGAACACACCCACTATCTTTTTGCTATCAGGAGAAGCCTGTTTGCAATGAGGAAGATCAATATTAGCACAGTACAACAGTCATATATAAATTAAATTGGAGAAATTAATAGTTCAACTAAATAATGGTTTTAAATTAAGATAAATGCCCGAAGAATAAAAAAACTAATGGCCATAGAATGGCCCACAGGGTCTTGTTTCAGTCTTTCAGATAGATAAACCAAATAGTAGTACGTTACAAGAGACTAGAATAAATGAAAATAAAGTATTGTAGCTATGAGTATAGAATAAAAAATAGAAATTGAGAGATGTATATGAAAATGGTTTACATGAAGGTGTCTAGTAAGTATGGATGCAGATGAATAATTTTTGGAGATGGCGTAAGCACGAATTGCAGATGCAGCTACACGATTCATGGTTGATTTAGTAGTTGTAAATGACAAATGAAATGCTGAGTTGTGGTTGAGAGTTGTAATGCATGGTGGCCTTTTATAGGCCACTCAAAGTCGAAATGTGTCAACTAGGGATGGCGGGTTTGCAGGGGTCCACTGTCCTATTCCTTGAAAAACGTAAGATTTGTTTTGGATAAATTGCCCCTACCCTTTCAATAACTTTTATCAAAGCAGCAAGTGCCCATTCAAAAGTGTTCGGGTCGGACCGAGTCACTTATCGAGGGCTGGGGTTTAGATGGGACATGAGAGAGACTGACTCTCACATCCAATCTCGTGAGTGTTAGTTTTACTTAATAGTTTATTCTTTAAAGTTAGATTGTGAAATATTTGATTTGTAAAATCAGGGCAAGCGGAATTAATTATTTATTTATAATTTTTACTTGTTTAAGAAAATAAAAAAAATAAAAAATTTGAAAAGAGAGAGAATAATTTGTGACACCAGTCAGGAATTCTATTAGAAGCATTATTATTTTTAAGTCTATAAAAAGTTAAAACCTTCAATATTATAAATATGCAGAGGACAAGGCAAGACAAATTCCAATCTCTGTCTCCATCATCAATTATTGATACGAATTTCTTTTTAGCATAAATAACATAGATTTTCTCTAAATTTTAATATATCACATGCACATGTGAACAAAATATTTAATATATGTATTATTTTGACCTATTCTAAATATCTTGTGATAAGGGCAATTTTCAGTGGTCAATTTGGTTATTGAGGTAAAATTTAGTGGTCAAAATGGTTTTTAGTGCCTCATGGGTAAATCTGTCAATGGATCGGATTTTGATCCGAGTCAGAGTCATATTCGATTAGCCGAATATGAATTAAAAATAAAATCATGATTAGGATCCGAATCCGATAATCCAATTTTTTAACAAATTGAATTTGAATTTATGTCAATCCAATCCGATAATAACCCGATATATATATATATATATATTTGATATTTTTATGTGTATATATTTAATATTGTACATGTATATAAATGTTAGTTGTTAATTATTTTATTATTTATTAATAATGATTGATCATAAATACAATTATTAAAAATGTGAATAATTTTAATGTTTCAGTATTTATTGATTTTTGTATTTTTGTATTTTCTTAATTAGATAACCGGATCAGATATCTTATAATGAAAAAAATTCGAATATGAATTAACTAGGTAAAAATTCGTCGAATTATCGGATTCGACTAGTGGATCGGGAGTTTTTGTCATCCTTATCAATAGACTTGTTAACAATTCGATTATGATCCGAATCCGATATTAACTGAATATGAATTAAAAATAAAATCTGATAATCTGATTAAGATCCTAATTCGATAATATAATTTTTTAATAAATTAAATTTAAATTTAATTGATCCGATCGAATCCGATCAATTTACACTTCTACTCATGCGGTAATATGGGTTTTTGGTGGCTCTTGGTTTATGTTGGGGATGTTACCCATAAGTTAACATGTCCTTATATTCATTGAAGAGTCCCACTCCCACACCAGTTTATAGGCCACGTGCAGCGCCGCCTGTGGTCAATATATTGACTCCTATTTGGACTTGCACAAAAACAAAATAATTATTTGTTACACTAAATTGCAATTATTACAAGAAACGTAGCTTTTATACACTTGCGCTCTATTCAATTGGAAGGATGAAAGGGAGAGGTGGAGGAACGGATGACGCAATTTTGAGAAAGGGGTGATATATATTCTATTTTCTATTTGATTGAGTGGAAAGGGTGATAGAAATACTAAATGATATTTTTTTTTTGTTTGGTTAAAATGAATGAAAAAACTGATTTTATGATAGTTTGATCAATAGATTTAGGTCCATAAAAAAAAAATGAAGGAATAAGGAATGAAACTAGCTTATTCCCTTTCCCTCAATCAAACATAGCAAAAAAACAGCATCAATGATAGTTCAATATTTAAAAAGTTCATTTAGAAATTAATATTAGTACAATAATGTGTACAAAAACTTATTTTTTAAAAAAAAAAATCAACAACTTTGCACTCCTGCTATAATATGTTGTAAATTATGTAATTTTCCTCCTTCATTAGTGTGGGAAAAGTGATTTTTTTTTTCTTTTTCTTTATTAATTTGCATCACATACTTTTGTAAGGTTTCATAAATTAGGTGAGGAACCACCGCGAAAATAAAAAAATAAAATAAATAATTCATTATTAGCTTTTAAAAGCAATGAATATTAAAACAGTTGCTACCAACATTGAGCAATGGTAATATGGACCAGAGAAGAAGTATATGGGGTGAGTGAGAGTGAGTGGTTGCTATTTCTTTCTTCTTTTGGTATGTAGCGGGCCCGAAATTATCCGAAATGATACCACTTGAGTGTAATAATTGAGAAACAAACTTTAAGATTGATTGAGGGATATAGATATTATTTATAGAAAGAGATAAGTTTTTTTTCTTATTTACATTAATATATATATATATAAATAGAGACTAATGATCTCTTGTTCCCTCACAAAAAATAAGATAACTATACTCATTTTTTTTATATTATATTGATTACTAGATATAATTTTTAAATTTTAAATAATAACTCATTTAGTTATGTCAATCCGATCTAACAGTTAATATAAAAAGTGAGTATATTTATCTTGTTCTCTGAATAACAAGAAATTATTTTTTTATAAATATATATATATATATATATTTAGCAACAAATTACTTCTTTTGTCCCAAAATAAGTGTCCACTTTTTTTCTTTTTCTTGTCCCAAAATAAATGATCACTTTTGAAAAATTAAAATAATTTATTTGGTCAATTTACCAATTTAAGTTTTAATCATTAAAGTTATAAGACATATACACTATAAACCATCACATCATTATGGTGCAACCATGAGTAAAATTGGTATTTTATTCACTAACACTACAACAAAAATCATCTTCTTAAAAAGTTGGATTCCCCAAAATGGATCTATAATTTGTGACGGAGGGAGTATTTATTTCACAGCACAAGTAATAGAATATTTTAACCATTCCTCCCAAATGATAAGGTTTGGGGTTCGAGTCATCTAAGGGGACTCTTGTGAGGTGTGTGAGTGTGTATTGAACTACCCAAAAAAAAAATTATTCTTATAAAAAATTTATATATAGTAGAATATTTCGATTGTAGAAACATTAATCGGGTGTATTTCACTAATCAAGGGCTAATTATACTTGAATAGTTTAAGTGAAAAGAAAAGAGTAAAATAATCATTTCCACCATTATTTTTGGGGAAATATGCAAATACATTCCATAGTTTTTAATAAAGGGAAAATTCTTCCATCTCTTATCACTTTTTAGCAAAAATTAATATAAAATAAATTTGAGAATTCCACTTTGCCATTTTCCCTTTCCATTTTACCCTTTCTCACCTTTACTTATATTAAATTCCCGTACCCTATTTTGTAAGTTATATTAAAGATTTAAGTAAAAGCAAAATAATAATAATTCCTACACAAGTTGTTTGAAAATTGAACAAATTCTTCAGTTTAAATGATCTATTTTTTTTAAGCATTATTTATTTATGCTGGCTTTATGCATTTAGAGTTTTTGTTAAGTGGAATTATATTGCAGGAAATAATAAATAAATATAGTGTGTTTTTGGTAGCAGAGAAGATCTTTGCATTTTTACCCCATAAAATTTGAATAATTTTCAACTGGTGGATCATTACCAAATTTGCTCCCATGAGGAGTGTCACAAATTAATTCTAAATAGGTAACGCCTTGAATCTTCTTAATTTAGATTTCACTGTGCCATTTTTTGAGTTTGTTTTATTTTCTCGGAAGATAGTTTTGGAAGAGAGATAAGACTCACCCCCATATATAAGTGAACAAAATTAGAATTATGAAATTTCCTTTTAAAAAAAATATTAGAGACGATTTTACAAAAATAAATATCTTTTGTAATTGATTTCGTTGAAAATTGGACAAAACACACTTTGTACAATTTTATTTTATTTTTTAATTATACTAATTCAGAATTACAAACCAAACAAATCCAATTCTCTCAATCTTTCAATATTTCTCCATCCTTAAGATCAGAACATAAGAGGCCCTCTGCATCACACACTTGGATATTGAAGCAAAGAAATGTAACTTTATTTCATGTTTATTCACTCCTTACCGCCATACAATAAGAAGGCAAAAACTACAGTTTTGAAACCACATTTTTTCTACTGAGAACAAACTCAACTAGTAGACTCTTTTAAAGAAGAAAATGTGACAAAAACTTCAGCAAAAGATGACTTGAGAAGCTCTACTAGAGAGGAGTGATCCAACTTATGAGCCCTACTAACATCGTCCCCGATTAACGGTACTGGCTTGCAAGTTCACCCTCCTTAACAATGTAATTTTCCGGAGGAAAATCCTCTCCCTTGAAATACCTATCCAGCATCTCCTTCACTCCAGCCGCATATCGCAACTGTATCATTTCAACATTTTCATTTTAGTTACAAACACAAAATAGAACAAAAGAAACCTATATTTTACCAATTCAAAATATAGGTTACGAGATTGAAGACCTGTGCATCAATGGTAGTGCCAGATATATGAGGGGTCATAGCATGGTTTGGCATGTATCGCCACGGGTGGTCCTTTGGAGCTGGTTGTGGGTACCAAACATCCCCACTATAACCTATATTTTACCAATTCAAAAGAAAAAAACTGGTTAAAAGAACAACAGCAGTAGTTTCTGAACTCACATACCCCAAATTGCTTTCCATAAGGCCGGAAAAATTAAAAAGCACAATTATCATCATCATTATTGTTTTGATGTCTTTTTCATTCAAAGCCATCATCACGAAATCGTAACCAACAAAAAAGGAAAATTATACATAGAAGGAGTGAGGAAGTAGAAACAATTCTCATAGTAAAATCAAGATGGAAACTGCACCTCATCTTTAGTTGTTTATAGGAGATAATATGATGATACTATTATATAAAACATTCGTATCCATAAAATTCGAAATGTAGAACTACCTCCAATTTGTCCGCTAGAACAAGCATCAACAACTGCTTGTGTATCCATGATTGCCCCACGCGCATTGTTAACGACTAGAACTCCCTTCTTCATCTTAGCAATCCTCTCTTTGTCAAACATCCCTCTGAAGGCAAAATAGTGGTCTAAATTAGTTTTGATTAGGTGCTAAAGTATAAGAACAAAAGGTCGTCATTAATTTATACCCATTAGTACCACAAAAGAGAGTGAAAGCAACATTAACATATCATATCATGTTTGCCTAGGTCCCAGAACTGTTATTTACATCACAATTACATATGCACATCATACATCTTATGCTGAATCCCAGCATTTTAAATTCCACACAAGCAGTGGTGAAGCAGTCATCACCAGTGAGCTGCCTTTGATGCATCACTTAGCCATATCGTTTAGAAAGAAATTAACAGATAAATGCCACATTTATTTAATAAATGCTGTTTAAAGTCTTTTACTTAAGAACTCGTAATTTTGCTCTAAATTTTATGACTAATCACAACAGAGCAAATAAATTCTCAAATGGGCATACAGCATGAGAGACATGCTTGATGGGCTTTCCATCAAGATAATCATAAACCACTTCCCCTGAAGGCAGGTAAGCACCCATTCAAAAAAGTGGGAGCATTTTGGCCAATTCAAGAGGTTGTATTCAATTCCGACCAATTATAAGATGTTAACATTAGCAATTGAGATAATATTGTTCCCACCTCTAAAACATGTCATTACTTCATTTGAAATTTCTATCGTCCACATGCATGCTTGTTTTCCAATTACTAAACCAACAATCAAAATTGAACTCCTTGATAACAGAAAATTTTAAAAAAGAACTCTTTAATTATACTAGTTTAAGGCAGCTTGGGCATGAGAAGAAGGGCTTACTTGGTTTTCTCTGTAAGAGGTGTGTTGATGACAACTACGTCACACTTGGCAAGCATTGAGTCAAGATCCTCTTCAAACTTTGCCCCCGTCTGATTCTCCAATTCGGGATCCATCTTGATCCTATCATGATATAGCAGATTACAGTTGAAAGGCTTCAACCGTTGCAGTAAAAGCCTGCCAATGCGTCCGGCACCAACAGTCCCCACAGTCTTTCCTTCGAGATCATAGGCTCTATAAGCAATAGCGGCAACATTCCACTCCCCATTGATAACCTGATGGTATCCGGGCAAAAAATTCCTGACGAGAATGAGGATCCTCATCAGCTCATCCTCCGCAACCGAGACTACATTGCTTCCAGTGACTTCTGCAACTGTTAAACCAGCAGCAGCTGCGGCATTCAAATCGATATGGTCAGAACCGATTCCAGCTGTAAGCACCAGTTGCAAGTTTTTTGCCGCCTTGATCCTTTCAGCGGTGACATAGGCCGGATGGAAAGGGGTAGTTATCAGTACGTGCATATCGGGAATATGCTTTTCGAGTTCTGAAACAAAAAACAAGGCAAAAATAAGACCTTATTAGTCTATATAACAAATTTTAACCAATTCCTTTTTGCGCAATTTCAATTATTATAACATGGAATTATTTTCTTTATTGTTTTCATCTTAATTATTCAATCCGACTCATTCCATAAACTAAACAGCTTCGACTGTGAAACATGACATGGTGGTTTCCCAGTCGAATCTCTCTCAAGGTCAGCTATTATTCGGGTACATGTAAATTTCCATACATTATATAGACAAGAGTATTTTTGTCTAAGTACTTACCACAATCAGGTCCTTCTTTGTCATCAGTGACAATATATTGGTGACCTTGTGGTTCCAACCAGTCACGTATGCCCAAAGCTCTTTCTACACAGCCCACAAAATTGGGATTCTTCGAAGCATATTCATTTGCTTTGTAAAAGACACCAACGATCTTTTTGCTTCCAGGAGAAGACTGCTTGCAATGAAGGAGACCAATGAGCACACCAATCACAAATGTAAAAAACAGGGCTTTACATAGAGAAAGTGTTTATTCTTGACCTTTTCTTTCAGTCTTCGGTTGGATTAAACAAATACTTTATATATGATGCAAAATATAAGAGAGAAGACAATTGTCATATCCATAGATGAAGTGCCCAAAAGCAGATTGCATTTGATGATCCAAGCTGAACAAATACACCATTTTTGTTATCAAGTAACTATCCCTGAATTGCTTATATCAGAGGACAGTCCATGATTATTAATTTGTCAGTCATCATGTCTCTTACTGAAATGTGAATGGAAAATTTGAGACACATTTTTATATGCATTTTCAATAATTTGTTATCTTTAACATTTTCCTGAAAATCATCAATCAATGAATACACAAACGTTTCTATGTCAAAAACTAACCGGAAGAATTGGTAGCAATAGTTGAGAAAAACCAAAGAGCTCAAACAAAACACCCTTAATTCAAGAAAGGGTAACAAAACAATGACGATCTCCTCATATAACACGGACATGCCCATAACCCATGTAAGACTTATGAAGGGACAGTTATTCGAACCCACGATTCCAATGCATTGGATACCGTTCGTCTAGGTCTAGGCATCAAAATTTTAACAGAAAGCTACAAAAAGGGTAGGTTTTGGCCCATGGGCCCAGTGGGTAGCTAAAGCCCACCAAACTATGTTTAAGTGACAGGTCACACTTCTAGCATCTTCCACCCAATTTTTGTCTTTAACTCATTGACTCCATACTTATCCTTAACCAACTCATACAAGTCATTTATCCGTCGTAATCAAAACCATCCCAGTTAAACAAATACTAAATAAATAAAATATAATACAAAAAAAATATGATCGAATATACTCGAAACAGATTATCAATCTTCACCGTGACGATCGATTAGGATGATTTAGATTTAGAAGGAGATACATACCAAGGAACAAACAATTTCGCTCAAAAGCAATGATCAAAATATTTCAACAAAATCGAAATTGAAGTAGCTAAAATTGACCATCAAATTAAATTAAGATTGATGAGAGGTACTAAAATCGCTTACATGCAAGTCTCTGGTAAGAAGCGATGAAGTTGAATTCCCCGGTGAAGCAAGACCACGAATTGCAGACACAGCTACACGTTTCATCGCCATTTCTCTCTCTTTTTCCCCCTCTCTCTCTCTCTCTCTCTCTCTCTATATATATATATATATATTGACAGTACGCTCGAAGAATGCTGACACTTGGTCTCTATCTCTCACGGAAAAAAATCGTCTACTGTTCACAAGGTTAATATACGCAACGTTTATGTGTGTGTGTATGTATATTTGCGAATTAAAACCGGCTCTTATCTTGCGTTTGTCTCGAAGGTTCAACGAAGAGGCACCATCCAAGGGTCAAAAATCGAAAAGCCGTATATATCTGACGGTGTTTAGATGATCACTACTGCTTTATTATTATGAACACGTGTACACTTTCAAAATTTAGTGTGGACGTGTCCGATTTCGCCTTGAGGATGCATACTAATCTGTATGCATCCTAAAATGCCCATGAGTTATCCTTTCATTTCTTTGTCATTGCCACGTCAACAGTAGCTGTGGAGAGTGGTGCTGGTCCACAACCATCCTTAAATATACATTATTTATTGTTACTATTTATAATTATTTTTTATTTTATTTATCATTTTCTGCAAGAGAAGGATATTAAATTGTTTCAATATGCCAAAAAATGGAAAACAAATATTCATTACTGGTGGACTAGAAACAAAAGTAGTAAAATGTTATTACATTCATATAAAATTATAAGCTGGTAAGGAAATGTAAATCATTAACAATAGTTTGAAACCTTTTGTGGGACAATTATGATTCCACAAATTTACGCATTCAAATACTGTGTGAATAACCAAATCATTTCATTTAACTTGTATGAATAGTCTCTAAGAAACAGATTATGAAATTCGAGTTTAGATTAACCAGAGCAATTGACAACAAGTGCATTCAACATTTTTCTCCATTTCGAAGAATTTTTTTACTTTTATTTTCCTTTTTCATGGCTTTTAGATGTGTGTGTGCAATAATCTCTCTCAAAATCAGAAACTTATATAGAAACACACTGCATAGAAAGAAAAAAAAACACCATGATGAAGATTGAACATGTACATATTATTAAATCGGGTCAAATTAAAACAAAAGCCGAGTCCTTGCAGCTCTATAAAAGCAACAACCAACAGACACCTCCTAATTAATTAATTAATTAATCAATTAGCAAAATTTGAGAAAATCTTTAGCAGAAGAGTAGGCAACAAAAAAATCCAACTAATGAGCCTAACTAGCAACCACCTATCGGTACTGGGGTGCTAATTCACCATTCCTGACCATGTAATTCTGTGAAGGAAATTCCTCTCCCTTGAACCACCTATCCATCATGTCTTTCACCCCCGCAGCAAATCGCAACTGCATCATTTCGATCAATGTTTTTATATCAATCATAATAATAATAATGATGATAACAATAATTAAAGAAAAAATCGAGTCCGTGAGAATCTAATAAATCATATTTTATCTCGTAGTAAGTGGGCCCGACATAACACCAAATGAAATCTGGTCCATCAAATCCTTGCGGGAATTAAAGTTTGAATACCTGAGCATCAATGGTACTGCCAGAAAAATGAGGGGTCATAGCATGGTTTGTCATGGTTCGCCAAGGGTGGTCTCTTGGAGCTGGTTGTGGGTTCCAAACATCTCCACTATAACCTATATATATATATATATATTACAAATCAAAAGGAAAGCAGAAGTTATATATACAACAAGCTTGACACTTACTATTGCAGTCCTTGTATATACCTCAACTTGCTTTCCATAAATATAGAAATACTAGCTAAATGTCATCGATGATCATTGTTCTTGTTACTTTTACTAGTATTTTGATGTTTAGTTCTATCGTTCATTTAAACCATGATAATATAGTGGATTCAACAGAAAGAATAGCATATATGATAAATTTCATATCGAAATCAAGATTTGAACAGCACAAAAACTTTGAAATTACCTCCAACATGTCCGCTATTACACGCATCCACAAGTGCTTGTGTATCCATGATTGCTCCTCGAGCATTGTTCACGATCAAAACTCCCTTCTTCAGCTTTGAAATCCTAGCTTTGTCAAACATACCTCTGAAGCAAAACCAGTTTTCTCGTTACTCCTTATTATAGTATGACTACTTAAAAATGATACTAATTTGAAACCACTCAAGCATGACTTTGTAGTGTGAATGAATTTTAATGGTATTAATTGAAGTCAGCATTGTGTTATCCGCCCAAAAAGGGTAATGTGGGGCTAACATCCTACCCGTCCACCTATAGGTGTCCAGATCAAGAATTGAGCTCGCTTTGATACCATTTATTAGGGGTTGGTGTTTTGCTATCCGACTCAAAAGTTTAACCTGTTAGGCGGGGCTAACACCCCGTCCAACTATACTTGAAACCATCCCCATCAGGATTCGACTTGGGACAAAAATCCGTTACATGGAAAGAAAAGAAAGAGCTTACCTGGTTTGTGCAGTAAGAGGAGTGTTGATGACAATTATGTCACATTTGGGAAGCATCGAGTCCACATTCTCCTCATACTTAGCCCCTGTTTGGGACTCCAATTCCGGCTCTATCTTGACCCTGTCATGATACAGGAGATTACAGCCGAATGGCTTCAACCTTTGAAGCAAATGCTTACCGATGCGTCCACAACCAACCGTTCCAATAGTCTTCCCTTCGATATCGTAAGCTCTCCAAGAACAGCCTGCGACATCCCATTCACCCTTGCAAATTTGATTGTATCCCGCCAAATAATTCCTACTAAGAATGAGGATTCTCATCAGCTCGTCTTCTGCCACCGACACCACATTGCTTCCGGTTACTTCTGCTACCGTTAGGCCAGCTGCAGCAGCCGCCTTCAAATCAACATGATCAGAACCAACTCCGGCTGTCATCAGTAGTTGCAAATTCTTCGCCTTCTTGATTCTTTCCGCTGTGACGTAGGCCGGGTGGAAAGGGGTTGATATCAGCACATGGAGGTCTGGGAGATGCTTTTCCAATTCTGCAACAAGGGATCACACAACTCACCTATATAAACTGTTTTTTGTTATCAAAATTCTCGAGAACAGTTTTCAGCAGCATGCCCAGGAGTTGTTGTATAGTTTTCACTAACTATGTCCTAGTTGTTGTATAGTTTTCACTAACTATGTCCTAATTCACTTGCTAGTCTAATGAGTTATAGTATTTCTGCCGCATTTTTTTTTCTTTTTTATAACCAGTGTCCACATACTAATTCCTTGAACTCATACATGGATCTGGTAAGATTTGATACTTGCTATTACTTTAAACATATTATTAATTAATTACCACTAAGCACAAATTGAAGTATATAAACTGTATTATTATATATGTATAGAGAGATTTACCACAATTAGGTCCTTCTTTGTCATCAGTGACAATGAACTGGTGACCTTTTGACTCAAACCAGTCCCTTATACCCAATGCATTTTCTGCACAGCCCAAGAAATCTGGATTCTGGGGAGCATATTTGTGTCCTTTGTAGAACACTCCAACTATCTTCTTTTTTCCAGATCCAGCAGACTGAGAGTGAACAATTATTAATTCAACACACCAATCATATAAATTATATTTACAATTTAATCACAATAAGCATTAAATTGATCACTGTGATTGAAATAGTGAGCTCTATCGAAAATTATTTGTGAAAAATAAAATAAAAATTTTAAATAGTCAAACAACTTACAAATTGTCTATTAAGAATCAATGAAGATGAATTCCCGGGTGAAGCAAAAGCACTAATGGCAGAGGCAGCTACACGCTTCATTGCCATTTCTCTCTCTTACTCTCACCCTGATGTGAATGAGAGTGTGTGAGGTATTGCTATGTATTTATAGGAGAACTAAAATTAATTTCATGGGAAAAAAATATATATATATATATAAAAAAATATATATTAATTTCAGATGAAAACAAAAAAAAGTTCAAAACTGATTTGCGGGAAAAATGATAGGATGCAGAGTCAAAACCAGTTGGTGTTGTTGGATTTACTGTGAAATGTTCTTCAAAAAGCTAGTCTTACTCCTCCTATTTTTACTAGGCCAAATTATTTTTATCCGAATTTATTCATTCTTTGTAAAATGCTCGCGTGTCCACATTGGCAAAGTAGTCCGATGTGTTCTAGATTTGATTTTTTAAATGCTGTGCTCTAGTTCTTATAAAGAGTTATTGAGGAGGTGGCAATTTTTAGTTCCATTTTTATGGTGATTGGTGCATTAGGATGGGATTGTTTTAGTCATTTTGCAAGGACAATACTTAAGTCCAATAAAATTTGGACAGTGGCTAAAATTATTTTAAAAGGGAAATTGAACATAAAATTTATAAATAAATTAATTAATGTTAATTTTTTTTGAAAAATATTTTAATCATGTATTCAATTTGTATTGGACCATATTAGAAGAGAGGACAAACTTGATCCTCATGGGACGAGACTTAAGTATTGTTGATTTTGCAATGAAATATATTTTTGTCATTTTTTTTAAAAAAATGAGCATGAGTTGACACGATTCCCCTTAGATTTCGCGACTCCTAATGAGGTGGCAATGGAGGATGGTCCGTGCCACTTTGTATATTTTTATTATTTCATGTATAAATTATGCACGGCATTAATTGGTAAACGTATACCACAAAATACGTGATATCCAAAATTAATAAAAAATCGAAAGTGATAAAATATGTGTGTATTCTAATATTTTCTACCAAATATGTGTGTATTGTCACAAATCACATGATGTCTTTACACTGGTGGCGAAGGGCAAAAGTTTAAGGGCCTGTTTGGTAGAGCTGTGTTTGTGTTTGTGTTGAAATAAACAAAAAACAGGTTTTTGGTTATTTTGTTTATTCATCCAAAAACATAAGTATGTTTGGTAGGGATGTTTTTTGGGTTGAAATTGAAAAATTAAAAATCAATAATTAATAATATAAATAATAAATATAATATAATATAATAATAATAAATGAATACAATAATAATAAATAAATATAATAATAAAAAAATGGACTAAACAATAAATAATAATAATAAAATAAATAATAAATTACATAAAACATATTTAAAAATATAATAAAAATAATAAATAATAAACAAAATGAAATAAATAATAATAAAAAATAAATAAATACAATAATAAATAAATATATATAATAATAAAAAATGGACTAAATAATAAATAATAATAATAAATTAATAAAATAAATAATAAATTACATAAAACATATTTAAAAATATAATAAAAATAATAAATAATAAACAAAATGAAATAAAAAATAATAAAAAATAAATAAATACAATAATAAATATATATCTATATAATAATAATAAATGGACTAAATAATAATAAATTAATAAAATAAATAATAAATTACATAAAACATATTTAAAAATATAATAAAAATAATAAATAAAAAAAAATGAAATAAATAATAATAATAAATAAATATAATAAATAATAAATAATAAATAAATATAATAATAAATAATAAGTAAATATAATAACAAATTAATACTTCATAATAATAATAAAAAATGAGTATAATAATAATAAATTAATAAATATATATTTTTAAATAATTAAAAATGAATAAATAATTTATAAATAAAATGAATTAAATAATGAAATAATAATAAATAAATAAATAGAATATATTTATAAATTAATAAACAATAATATAAATAATAATTTAATAATATAAATAATAAAATAATAAAATATATTATAAAATGAAGAAATAATAAAGAAAGAAAAATAATAATACATAAATAAATATTATAATAAAGAATAAATAAATAGTAAGACCAAATTCATTTTTATAAATAGTGGAGTGAAAAAACACCAAATTTTGGTTTTTTCATTTTGTACTAAAAGAGGCAAGTGTTTGTTTAATGTGGTTTGGAAACACAAACATAAAAATCCAACCAAACATGTGTTTTAAACTAAAACACACAAACAGAAACAGAAACCCTTCAACCAAACAGACCCTAAGAGTGTGACTTGCTCAATTTAACATACTAGGAATGAGCATGTGCATTTAATTTAGTTATCTTATAAATTTTGTCTAAAAGATGCATATAGATGCAGAAATATAAAATAAAAAAATTAAACTTGATCAAACTCAATATCTATCAATTTACATTGAAAAAAATAAAATAATAATTAAAATAAATGAGAAATTCATAAAAGATAAAAGTTAAAAGGATACTAAAATCAAAAAGAAAAAATTATAATAAATAGATGTATTTAAAGATAGGGGTTAAACAATAATTAATTTATTAAGAACTCAAATTAATATATCACTAACTATATACAAAATATCCCAATTCTTTTCACTCACTCCCCTACAATAAATAAAAATACATAAATATGATAAATAACAAACGACAAGCATATATGAAAAATTAAAATTAACCATAACAATAAAAATGCAATAATAACAAACAACAAGAATATATAACTATAATTGAAAAAACTAAAATTAATCATAATAATAAAAATTGTACTTCCACTAAATGGAAAGTGGTATAAGAAGGAATGGAAGATGAAAAGAGAAACCATGTATGGTGTAGAGTTATGTGTATGATTATGTATGTTGTTGGGTGGATTTTTATATGAAAAATGATGTGGATTATATTATATATATAGTGATGAAAGGGTGTGATTTTGAGGTTTTGAGAGGTGATCGTTGGGAGTGAAACAACATAACTGCGGGGAGTGAGCAACATCTTGAAGATGTGTCATTGGTAGGGGTGGACAAAAATTCGGCGAGTCCGAAAATCCAATCGGCCGGTCCGGACATTTTGGATCGGTTTTATTATGGATTGAATTGGACATGGATCCAAAAACACCGAACCCGGTATTTTACAGATCGGTTATGGATTTTATTTTTGATAATCCGGTTAATTCGGTACTATTCACATATTTTAATATATTTATATTAATAATATACTCCATCCGTCCCAAAAATAAGTATCCACTTTGAAAAGTCAAAAACACTTTATTTCATCAATTTACCAATTTAACATTCAAATACTAAAGTTATATAACATATACACTATAAACTATCACATTACTATGGTGGGACCATAGATAAATTTGGTATGTTATTCACTAACACTACAATAAAACTCATCATTTTAAAAAGTTGAATTCCCCAAAATGGACTTATAATGTGGGATGAGGGAGTATCACATAATATATTATTTCAAACTAAATTATAATATCTTATATCACTAATATACTATTTCAATCCAAATCATAATATCATATTTTACACTAAATAATTATCTATTTATATCTATAATATTCTCATTAAAATGTACTATTAACAATGTATTATTTAAAAATCTATATCTTATTTAAAAATGGGATTTAGTATTCACTTAATTTCACTATTTTGAATTGAGATTTACTCAATTGAACTCAACTAAACTACTTTGAATTAAAAATTTACTCAATTGAACTCACTTTCACTCAATTACACTACTTAAAATTAAGAATGTTGTCAATTGAACTCAATCAAACTACTTTAAATTCAGGATTTACTCAATTCCACTCAATTAAAGTCAATTTCACTAATTTAAATTAGGAATTTTATTAATTTCACTCAATTGAAGTCAATTTAACTACTCATTGGTACAGAATAGGGTAATTTACAGGTACCTCCCCAGAGGTTTGCCAAAAAGTCAATGACCTCCCTTACTATTTGAAAATTGTCAGCTACTTCCTATGTGGTTTGCAACCGTTTGCACATACTTTCTCTGTCGTTAAATTGCCTAACTGAAGTGAAGTGAAAGTAGGAAAATACCCCAAAACATATGTTTTTATATTTCAAACTTAATTTTTTTTTATACTTTACTATAATTGGTAGTTCAAAAATAAATATCTCGGCATTAATTTTTTATTTTGGCATAAATATAAAAAATAATTGTTATATAAAAAAAATTAAAAAATTCTTTATATATATATATTTACTATAAATGAATTTTTATTTATTTATGGCGAAATAAAATTTTAAAGTTGAAATAAATTTTTTTTCGAACTACCAATTAGGGTATATTATTTTCTCACTTTTAACATTATTATCTAGTTATATAGATAAAAATATATATTTTTTAACTACCAATTATAATAAAATGTAAAAACGTTTAAGTCCAAAATATAGAAAAATATTTCGAACTACCAATTAGATTTTTTTTTTTGTTTTTTAATTGTTTTTATATAACGATTATTTTTCTATCTATGCCAAAATAAAAAATTAATGCCAAAATATTTATTTTTGGACTACCAATTATAGTAATATATATCTAAAAATAAAGTTTGAAATATATAAACATATCTTTGGGGGTATTTTGATACTTTCACTTCACTTCCGTTAGACAATTTAACGGCAGGGGAGGTATATGAAAAGGGTTGTAAACCACAGGGGAGGTCCTTCATTTTTTGGCAAACCTCGGGGAGGTCCTTGTAAATTACCGGTACAAAATATAACCAACACACACCTATTAAATTTTAGGGTAATTTGTAGTAAGCCTCCTGAACTTTAAGTCAATTGCACCTGGAAATTGGTCAGCCCAATTGCAGTCCAACAACTCCCTGAACTTTCAATGTTCTTGCAGTGACACCCCTAGATGGTTTTTGGGACTTAAAATTACTATTATACCCTTGCTTTAATGTAAAAAATATAAAAATATATATATATTTTGAAAAAATATATATAAAATTCGAAACAAATATATAAAATTCGTATATATATATATAATATTTAAAAATATATATATAAATTTTGAAAAAATATATAAAATTCAAAAATTATATATTAAATTTTGAAAAAAAATATAAAATTCGAAAAAAATGTAAAAATATAAATTTTGAAAAGAAAATTATAAAATTTGAAA
The DNA here is from genome assembly GCA_963922005.1 of Cornus suecica. Lineage (NCBI taxonomy): Eukaryota > Viridiplantae > Streptophyta > Magnoliopsida > Cornales > Cornaceae > Cornus > Cornus suecica. Next base: position 2,352,446 of record OY998238.1, read on the forward strand.
AATAATACAAAATTCGGAAAAACATATATAAATTAAAAAATATATATAAATTTCAAAACATATATATATTTTGGAAAAAATTTATAAAATTCGGGAAAAATATATAATTCAAAAAAATATATATTAAATTTCGGAAAAAAAGATAAAATTTGAAAACATATATAAATTTCTGAAAATATATATAAAATTCGGAGAAAAATATATATTTTGAAAAATATATATTAAATTTTGAAAAATATATATTAAATTTTGAAAAATATATGTAAATTTTTAAAAAATATATAAAATTCAGAAGAAAAAAAAAATTGGAACATGAACATAAACTAGACAACTATACAAGTATACATTAATTAAAACTTCAAATAACCAAAATAAAAGTTTGCTTTCGAATTTTTATATATTTTTTTGAAATTTATATATGTTTTTCAAAATTTATATTTTTCACCGAATTTTATATATTTTTTCATAAATTTATATATGTTTTCAAATTTTATATTTTTTCCCAAAATTTAATATATATTTTTTGAATTTATATATGTTTTTCCGAATTTTATATAATTTTTTGAATTTTATATTTTTTTTGAATTTGATATATTTTTTCCAAAATTTATATATCTTTTCGAAATTTATATATATATATATATTTTGAATTTATATATGTTTTTCCGAATTTTATATAAATTTTCTAGTTTTATATATTTTTTTCAAAATTTAATATATATTTTTTAAATTTGATATATTTTTTTGAATTTTATGTATATATGTTTGAATTTTATATATTTTTTTGAAATTTATATATGTTTTTCATGTAATAAGTAAGATAAGTCAAGGGCTTTTTGGACTTTTTAACCCTCCAGGAGGTGTCACTACAAGAAAATTGAAAGTTCAGGGGGCTGTTGGACCAAAATTCGGTTGACGAATTTCTAGGTACAATTGGCCTAAAGTTCAGGGAGTCACTGCAAATTACCCTAAATTTTAATAGACACACCTATTTAGTTTTTATTTTATTTTTGATTACAAATATGAAAAAAAAAATTAAAAATAATAAAAGGGACTTGTACTTTTAATAATAGTAATATAGATATAGATAGATAGATATAGATTTGGGGTATTTTAATCGCTTTAAAAAAGTTTTAAGAGGGTATTTTGTCATTTCGCACATAGCATATCTATATATACCCAATGAATCGAAGAGGGTGGGTAAATTACACAGGAATCAGATACGGAACTTAGCAAAAAAGTTCCCTGTGAATTGGGGAAATTTGGTACCGGAAAAGCAAAATTATTATAATATTCTTATGACTACAATTCATTTAAGCTTAATACATAATTTTTTTAATAAATATATTATAGTAATTTTGCTGTTCAGGTGCCGAAAGATTCATATAATTCACATTTAGGGGTGGATCGACTAAATTGAAAATCTTATTAAGGTTTAATAATAATAGCCCATATATATATTTGATTGGGGAAGAGAGTGAAGGAGGTTTCGACATTGGGAGGAGAGTGGCGACAAGGGGAAGAAGGGGAGAGAGGGAGCGGAATAGAGAGTAATTTCGTGTTATACCTATGTTCCTTGTAATATTTAATTGGATAAGGAGGTATGAAACAGCTTGCAATTGACAAATTTCAGTGCCATGTCTAAGGGCGTTTGGAACTTGGTTTTGGACTTGGTCTTGGTATTGATCTTGGGTGATTTAGATAAATCTAAAATCAATATATAATATTTGGTAAGGAGTTGGTCTTGGTTTTGGTATAATTATATATATATATAAAATTGGAAAAAAAGTAATTTTCGGGGAAAAATTATTTTTCCGAAAAATATAAAAAATAATTTTTTGGAAAATAATTAATTTTCGGAAAAAAAATAATTAATTTTTTCCGAAAAATAAATTTTTTCGAAAAAATAATTTTTGTCGAAAAAATAATTTTTTTCCGAAACAATAATTTTTTCACAAAATTTAATTTTTTTCCGAAAAATTAATTATTTTCGAAAAAATAAATATTTTCTGAAAAATAATTTTTTTCCGAAAAAATAAATATTTTCTGAAAAATAAATTTTTTGGGAAAAATAATTATTTTAGAAAAAATTAATTTTTTTAGAAAAAATTAATTTTTTCCGAAAATTAATTTTTTTCCGAAAATATGATTTTTTTTCCGAAAAAATATTATTTCCCGAAAATTAATTTTTTCACGAAAAAATAAATATTTTCTGAAAAATATTTTTTTCCCGAAAATTTATTTTTTGAAAAATTACATTAAATTATGATTTTTTTGCAAAAAAAATGTTTTCCCAAAATTAATTTTTCCGAAAAATATAAATTCCAAAAAATATTTTTTCGGAAAATATGATTTTTTTCCGAAAATTAAATTTTTTCCCGAAAAAATAATTATTTTCTGAAAAATAATTTTTTCTGAAAATAATTTTTTCTGAAAATAATTTTCCGAAAAATATAAAAAAAAATTCAAAATAATTCATATTTTTTGCCATATATATATATATAAAGAGAGAGAGAGAGAAAGAGAAAAAAAAGTCAAAATTGGTGGCCCAAAACCAGATTTTAGTGGTTGGTTTTAAAAAACTCAAAACCAACTCCAAAACCGGCTTGCCAAACATGGTTTTGGTCTTAAAATCCAAAACCAAGCCCAAAACCGGGTTGCCAAACAGGCCCTAATGGTCTTTTTGATAGGTGGTTTTGGGCCTGGTTTTGGTTTAGGTATTTGATTTCAAGACCAAATCATGTTTAGTTGGTGGGTTTTGGACTTGGTTTTGGGCTTTTTAAAACCAACCACTAAACCATGGTTTTTGGCCTATCAATTTTGACTTTTATCTCTCTATATATATATGGCCGAAAATATGAATTATTTTGAAAAAAATAATATATAATATTTGGAAAAAATTATTTTTTCCCATTTTATATCCTTTTTTTCTAAATTTTTAAATTTTTTCAGTATATAATAAAATTATTCAGAATTTTATATATTTTTTGAATTATATATATTTTTTCGAATTTAAGATATATTATTTGAATTTTATATATAATTTTCATATTTTAAAATATATTTTTCGATTATATATATATTTTTTGGAATAAAAAAAATAAATATGTCAAATGTTTTCGGGAATTTTAAATATTTTTTTATTTTAATATTTTTTTCCAATTATATATATATATTTTTTATATTTATATATTTTTAATACATATTAGTATATATATATAATTATACCAAGACCAACTCCTTACCAAACATTATATATAGGTTTTAGATTTATCTAAAACTACCCAAGACCACCAAAATCAAAATCACAATTCTAAAACCAAAACCAAGTTCCCAAACAGGCCCTAAGTGAATCGTAAAATTTGTCATGCCAAAATGTTGCTTAATATGATGAGGACCATGGTTAAGTTTAAATGATGAGGGAAAGGATCCTCTAAGTTGAATGTCGTAGATGGAATTGTTGAAATCTTTGTAACCTATGATGTTTTAAGTATTTTAAATTAAATTATTGCAATACAATTAATGGCCAGAAAATGCATTTTGATATTTTTTATTAGGTACAAAGAGACTGGAAAAATGATAAGGGGCAAATTATAACAATTTGATAGTTGAAGAACTGATTTGCGGGGTTATATTTCAGGAACCAACACAGTTCTGAGTCCTAATATAATTAAATTAATAAAAGAGAAATGGTGGATATCATGAAATTTATTTAATGATGTGGATTCATATATGAATCGACACATATTTATTATTAAATACATTTTATGATGTTTAGCATTTGTTTTTAATGGATAATAACTTCTGAAATATGAGACATGAAACAATTGTTTTTTTAGAAAATTATTTTATATATTAATTATAAAAAATATGTTTTTGGTTGCCACAATTATTCCTATTGTTGTCAATTAATTGATCCAGTAATTAGAATTTATGTCAAAAGGATATTCGAAAAAATTGTAAATAAACTTTTCTATCATTAAAGATAGGAATAAAATCAATAATCAGTAAATTATTATTTATATAATCATATTAGTATTTAATTGGTAAAAAAAAAAATGGTTGATTTCATTCTCCTATCTGATACACTTTCACATTTTTTTTTTTAAATCAAATCAAAATTTTAGGTTTCCAAAAATCATAAAAGTTCCCGAATCCTCTCCAACTAAATGTTTCAAAAATTATCAATTGAGATATATTCTTATTCAAACATATAATAATACGGTAAAAAAAAAATTGAGACAAGTGAACCAAACATAACAAATGCTTCATTCAATGTCCTCCTCATTCTAAATAAGGTAGGTTAACTTCATTTAGATACTCTTAAATTTATTTTAATTTGATAAGATCTTTCTAAATTTGAGTATTTTTATTTACATTTCTTATTATTTCAAATCCACATCATTTATACCCCTATACTGTAACTACCCTTAATATTGAGATATATGGTGTTTGGAAACAAGGTTTGTTGAGATAGGTGATATTTGGTGCTTGTTTGGTAGACGGTGTGGAGTTGATTTTTGGTTTTGGTTTGGTTGGAGTTGGATTGGAGTTTGTGTGGTTTTATTTTGGTTCCAAACTATGTTTGGTGCAGATGGTTTTGGTGTGAGAAAAAGTGATGCTGAAAAAACAAACCATGTTTGGTAGAGTTGGTATGGGTTGAAATTCTGAATATTAATATATTAAAATATATTAATATTATAGTATTAATATATTAATATATTAATATATGAGTTTCACATTTTATTTATTAATAAATATTAATTTTATTTATTAATATATATTAAAATATATTAATATATGGGTTTCACATTTTATTTATTAATAAATATTAATATTAATATATTAATATTAATATATTAAAAAAATATTAATATTATAATATTAAAATATATTAATATTAATATTTTTTAATATATTAATATTATAATATATTAATATTATAATATATTAATATATTTAATTTTTCAAAATATTTAATTTTTCAAAATTTATTAATATAAAAAATGAATTTGCTACAGTGTTGGTACCAAAACCAAAACCATGAACCATAAAAAATGATGGTTCCAAATTTTGGCTCATTCCTTCACTAAAGTTGCACCATGGAATTGCTACAATGTCTACTCCAAATTTCCACACCATTTGCCAAACATGGAGTGGAGCAAAATTTTCAAACAAAACCCAAAATTTTGGCTCCACTCCATGTTGCCAAACATGCAATTGGAAACAAGGTTTACTACCATCATATTTTATTATTCAAACAAGGCATTAAATTTTTTATTTTGACATAAAAAAAAAAAATTTGTTTATAGTAAAATATTTAAAAAACAAAAAAAAAATCTAATTGGTAGTTCAAATATTTTTTTTTATATTTCGGACTTATTTTTTTTTATATTTTAATTGGTAGTTCGAAAAAAAATATTTCATCATTAATTTATTATTATTTATGCCAAAATAAAAAAAATTAATGCCCAAATATTTTGAACTACCAATTATTATTTTTTTCGTTTTTTTTATATATATTTCACTATACAAGATTTATTTATGCCATAAAAAATTAATGCCAAAATATTTTTTATGAATTACCAATTATTGTAAAATATAAAAAAAATTAAGTCTGAAATATAAAAAAGTATTTTGAACTACCTATTAGATTTTTAAAAAATATATATTTTACTATAAACGAAATTTTTTAAATTTATTCCAAAATAAAAAAATTAATACCTTATTTGAATAATAAAATATGAGGGTAGTAAACCTTGTTTTCAAACACTAACTATGTCAACAAACCTTGTTTCCAAACATCATCTATCTCCACATTGATGATAATTTTGGTATAAGGGGTGTAAATGATGTTAATTTGAAAAAAATGAGGTGTATAAATAAAAATTCTCAAATTTGGGAGATCTTATTGAAATAAGGGTTAATTTCAGTAAACCCCCCTATACTATTCACATTAATCAACTAACCCCTTCTGTGTCCACTTTGTCCCCTATATTATTCAATTTCATCAAATTGTCCCCTCACCTCACATTTTGAGTCAAAATGCCTAAATTACCCTCAATAGTATAAGGGGGTTTGTTGATTCAACCATTTAAAAAAATTATTTTTCAAAAATCAATTATATTTTTCAAAAAAATTATAAATTCAGAAATATATATATATATATATTTTTTTCGGAAATTTTTTTTTTCCAGAGGGAGCATATTATTTTCCAAAATTTTAATTATTTCAGAAAAAAAAATATATACTTTTTGCAAAAAAAATCATATTTTGGAACATAATAGTATATATTTTTTGCAAAAAAAATATATTTTGGAAAACATCATATTTTGGAACATAATAGTGTATATTTTTCGCAAAAGATCATATTTTGGAACATAATATATATTTTTCGCAAAAAAATTCATATTTTGGAACATAATAAATACTTTTTCGCAAAAAAAAAAATTTTGAATTTATTTTTTTCATATGTTACAGGTTTTCGGAAAAAAAATGAATTTTTGAAATTAATAAATTTTTTAAATGGTTGAATCAACAAACCCCCTTATATTATTGAGGGTAATTTAGGTATTTTGACTCAAAATGTGAGATGAGAGGCAATTTGATGAAATTGAATAGTATATGGGGCAAAGTGGATACAGAATGATTAGTTGATTAATGTGAATAATATAAAAGGGTTTACTGAAATTAATCCTTGAAATAAATATAAATCCAAGGGTGTAAATGAAGTAACCCAATAAAGTAATAAACTACCCTTTTCTCTTCTGCTTCTATTCCTTCCCTTACCTAACCGCTCTATTCACTTCTCCGTCGCCAAACACCGTCTCAAATAACTTAGCACCGTCAAATCACTACACTTCTCTCTCTGTTTTCAGATACGCAAGGCTCTGTAAAATATCTAGAGCTGTCTTTTCAGTATCTCTCAAATCCCTAATATCAATGTCGCTGTTGATTATATATATATATATGTATATCTATGATTCTATATATGGGTGTGTATATACATATACATGTATACACACACGCTTACACAAATACACACATATTAGGTTTTCGTAACTCCAGTAATGTATTCTTGTGTAGGAGCAGAGAGTATGGGAGCTTATTGCAATGGCGACTTCACTTCTTCTCCGAATTTCACCTTTTCCTCTTCACAAGATTTCAGACTCTCCAAGCATGTCCACGACAATGTCCATGGCAACATTTATCTCGATCCCGTAACTTTCTCTCTCAGCATTTCGATATCCAATAAAAGGCATATATGCATACATACATATATATATATATAGTGATTATAAAGTGTATAGCACTAGAAACATCACATGGACTTTGTTTTCTAAATACTAATAATGAATAATTAAATAAATAAATAAAAGTTGAGAAAAAGAAGTAAAATTATGAATCACATTACAAGTTTATAAGAATGTACTACAAATTTTTGGTGCATATGTTAGAGGAGAACATAGATACTAGTCTATTTTTGGTTTCTTTATTCTCATGTTTCATTTATAATTATTGCTTGTAACTAAACCAAATACTAATATGATACATCAGGTGAATATTTGTAACTTGATTACTATTGTAATTATAACTTAAGTTTTATAGCCTTCAATATAATATAGTAATATCTGTTTTTGTTATGGTTGCAGCTAATTTTGAAGTTCATAGATACTGAAGAATTTCAGAGGCAAGTGCAGATTTATAATGTTTTAGATTAGTTGCCTAATTTAATTCTTTTTCTCTGTTTTTTTTTTCTTTTCTATTATATATAGTTTGATGTAGTTATGTATTTTCAATTTCTTAGGAGTGTTTTTGACTTATTGAGATAATATTAATGGTTCATGCTATTGCTATATTTCAGACTTCGGGATCTAAAGCAACTTGGTAAGTTTGTTACCAAATATATTTAACGAAAGTGTTGAGGTTTGAAAAGTAGTAATTCGTTATTCTTGCATTCTACTCGCAAAAACTTAAAAAATTTGGTTATGAAACTAACTATTGCCACTGGTTCAGTGCCTTTACAGTTGTCAATTCAGTTAAGTCTTATCATTGAGGTTTTCATTCTAATTTGTGTTGGGAATTTTTTCTTGAAATAAGATTAAGAGTCGAGTCGAATCATTGTAAAGTAAATCCTCGAAAAATATTGTAATTTAGATGGTTCAATATATACTCCATTGTCATCAATGTTTCTATAATCTCATATGAATGTGATCACCCACTTAAGTTTTTTTTTTTTCCATTCCAATTTCTCTCTTTACAAGTACTTAACTTTTAAAAATCATTTTTAATTGTTTCAGCCCCTGTTATTCTCTCCTTTGAATATAACTTTTAAAAGTTTGAATCTTTTCTTAACATTGGGGAAATTATTTTAAATGCTTAATAGCTTAAGGATAAAGGAATTCAATCTTTTTTCCCTCTTGAAACTTGCATTTCACTCGTGAAATAGACCAGGTGGATGGCTTTGGAGTTGAGATGAGTGTATTATGACCATGAAGTTTCTATTTTGTTAGACGTCGAGTTTCTTGGAAAGATTTATATTACATTATCAAACTCTACTCATTGAGGGGTTCGTGTGGATTTCCAGGTATAGCACACATGGTTTATCCAGGGGCTGTACATTCCAGGTTTGAACATTCTCTTGGGGTATATTGGCTCGCTGGTGAAGCTGTACATAAACTTAAAAGTCACCAAGTATGGAATCTGCATGCACTGATCATTTTTATTGCAATCTGGAAAATAATGAGGGATTTTACTTAAATGCCTGACATTCCTGCAGGGTTACGAGCTTGATATTGATCACTTCGACATACAAACAGTGAAACTTGCTGGTAACTATCATTATATTTTGTAAACTGCCTTTTTTTCAAGTTATATGACCCATTCTATTATTCCTTAAATTTTTAGGACTCTTGCATGATGTTGGCCATGGGCCTTTCAGTCATCTATTTGAACGCAGTTTTCTACCACAGGTTCTCAATGGCTCCGAATGGTAAATTTTACACCTTTCAGTAGAATGCAATATTCATTCTCACCTTCATGGGGCATCAAAAACAGTAACTACTAAAATTGAAAAATAGTACCATATTCTGCTGTATTGTTATGAAAATTAGAATTAGAAGATTTATTTTGTGTATCTATTCATATTCAAACCTTCTGCTTTTAGAACTTGTGTATAATTTTTTTGCCACTCCCCATCCCTTTTGTGCTGTTTAAAACTTCAAAAATCTCTTTTAGACGCTGACAAGTGAGAAAAATAGTATATTAGAAAAGTACAGTACCTTTTATAGAGCTCAACCACCAGTATATGGTGCTTTTCCCTATTGGACACTCTCTCAACAGTGAGTGCTTTTGTTCATCGTCTAACCAAAAGGAAAGCAAGGAATGGAAAAAAAAAAGAATGACTTGTTCATTTATTTCCAATTAGTATATGGTGGTTTTCCCCATTGGACCCTCTCTCAACAGTGAGTGTTTTTGTTCATTGACTAACCAAAAGGAAATCAAGGAAAGGAAAAAAAGAAGAAAAAGAATGACTTGTTGTTGATTTTATTTTTCAATGAGTGAAACAAAAGTGAAATATATTTGAGACAATAATAATTCTAGATCTCTGTATAAATAAGTAAGTAATTTATATGTAAGAATCTATTTTTGATAGAATTTAAACCCTTATTATTTGGATACTTCAACAAAGGGAATCTTGTTCTTAATTCTGTTCTTAATCTCCTTGTTGAAGTTAAAATAATTTGATGTGCTTTTGCCTCAAAGAATATCTCTGTTTTACCTCAGGTCTGAGTCTGTCCCTCATCGGAACTTGTCTCTTCAGAACTTTTTAGAGAACCTCCAGAAAAAAGTTGTACTCTTCAACCCCTCCGATGCAAAACCCAAAATGGGAGGGAAAAAAAAAGTTCAAAACTACAGTGGAGAATTTAAGTAATTTCCGCTTATATATAAAACAGTTTTGATGATTTTTACACTCATTTCATGGGACACTTTGACAGTCTTAAGAAGATATTTTGCTGGCCTAAGAGATTATTGATTCTGACCAGCCTAAACCATTAATGAAAGGAGGTAAAATGTTAGCCAAGCATAAACCTCTAGAGTAGTGAGTGTATTTCTTTTAAGAAAATTATATGGGGGACATATATTTGATTTCTATTGCTCGAGGGAGGTTAGCGTAAATGACCATCCACAAGAACTTGTTTCACAAGCTCGAAGTCCGAATTTGTGCTTTGCAATTTGACTTTCTGTAAATCATATATCTGGGAGATTATTAGACTTACTTTATCTAAATGTTTTTGTTAGGTCACATGAGCATATGTCAACAAAGATGATTGACCATATTGTTGATAATCACCATATTGAGATCGACTCTGAAGCCATTAAAAGAGTTAAGGTATGGGTGATATAATTATTTGGCTTTAATTGTAAAAATATCTAATATCCTTCATTTCTCTGGAAATAATAAAAATACACAGTATTACATGTTGCATCTCTTCAATCTTTGTCTTGCTCCAAGTTTGTATCCATGTGATGGCATTTGTCAAAAGTTTCAATGAATAACTTCATTTTGGAGGAACTAAACTCATTTTTACTTCTGTTGAAACTTCATTTTTGGTTAGCAATATCTAACAATGGGAAAAGCTATTCCTTCATTTATTATCTTGTGCTAAATACTGATATTTAGAGATCGGGGCACTTTGTTTTAGGCCTACTAATTCGGAAGTCTATAGCCAGCTTTTAGTATTACTCCATATGCGTTATCCTTATCATTTTCTTTCTCTTGTATTTTTATTGTGAAAGTAAATTTTAAAAAGTTGGAAAGTAGTTACTCAATTGAGTGAGTGTATTGATTATAATATGCTACTTGAAGCAATTGAAGAACTGATTGGTTTTGAAGATTTTAATTAGTAAAGTACATGAGAGGGGATATTTAAGCTTGTGAATATATGCAGGCCCTTTTTTTTTCCCCGGTTTTGAACATTCTTTCTTGGAGGGTTGAAACTACATTTAGCAGTGTTCTATTATTAACTGTGCTCTGATCCAAACAAAATGCTTGTTTTTGGCTGTCTCCTCGCATAAAGTTCCAATAGAGTAAACTGTTACATAATATCATCTATTAGATTCTAAATTATTTTTATTATTGGCAGGAAATGATACTCGCTAGCTCTGAATTTGCTCAGCCAGAAGTAAGTCCCGCTAATACTCCCTTTCACTTAGCATCTGGTGGAGCCTTTTTGACTCTCCTGATGCTTTTACCTCTGGTTTCATCATCACCTTCCTTCTTCATGCATCAATTAATCTTTCCTTTGCATGTGTAATATGTAGAGTGCAAAGGAGAAGCAATTCTTGTATGATATTGTTGCAAATGGTCGAAACGGAATCGATGTTGACAAGTCAGTTAAAAGTAGTGAGCATGTTTATATATTTGAATATGATATCTCTCCTTTTTCAAATAAATAAATAAATTAGATATATAGCACAAGGTCAATACTGTTGTTTGTAAATGTGGTGTTGGCAGATGAGTTTAACTTGACAACTTAATTAATTTGCAGGTTTGATTACATCGTCCGTGACTGCCGTGCCTGTGGTCTGGGATGCAACTTTCAGTTCCAGAGGTTTTTGCTAGAAATTTCTTAACATCTTCATATGTATATAAGTGAAAAAGAGAAAAGCATCATAACAAAAGAAAATGAGCACCATTCTGTTTTTCTCCTTACTTGCAGATTGATGGAGACAATGCGGGTGTTGGGTGATGAGATATGCTATCGTGCTAAGGATTGTCAGTTTTCTTTTTTAACTCATTCATTATACTCATCATCATAGTTACATTTGCTCTTGATTATTTTCTTCTGCTTATGTTTTGATGATATTTACAGATCTAACAATCCATAAGTTGTTTGCCACCCGTGCTGATTTGTACAGAACAGTCTATACCCATGCTAAAGTAAAGGTGTAGTAGCTATCCTCTACTAGCTATATCCTTTTTTATTTAATCGATTTATGTGAATGAAATTTAACAGGAAAGAAAAAAAGATAAAGAAAAGAGATGTCATTTTTAATCCATCTTGTTTGGTAGTTGATGTTGTCTTTTGCTATTTCAGGCAATAGAGCTCATGGTTGTAGATGCCCTAGTGAAAGCAAATGATTATCTAGACATTACATCACATGTTCAGGATCCTTCTCAATATTGGAAGGTTTTGAAAGCTGTCTACTATTGTCATCTGATTAGTTAATTCTTGCTTATTAATAGAATTTATAACTCCTATTTCATTCTTGGAGATAACAGTTAGATGACACAATAATAAAAACGATCGAGACTGCTCCAGATCAAGAATTAAGGGAATCTAGGGATTTGATCCTTCGCATTCGGAGGAGGGATTTATATCAGGTGTTCTCTTTGCTTCAACTCACTTGTCACTTGCAATTAAGCACAGTAATCTAGCCGCATCTCTTGCTGTCCAATGCTTGCATCATATTAAGGATATACATTGTATAAGGTGAAGTGAAGCTTATGTTTCCTTTCCTTTGTGGCAGTTCTGTAATGAGTATGCTGTTCCAAAGGACAAAATTGAAAATTTTAAAGATGTTACCGCCCAAGATATTGTTTGCTCACAGGTACTTGTAAATATTCTGTCGTATAGTTGTGTATACGTTCGTAGATCTGCTTTGCTAGGAAAGTCGCAGGATTTCCCATTTAGGGCATTAAGTGATATTTGTTGAACAGAAAAATGGCACAGTACTACTAAGAGAAGAGGATGTCGTTGTCAGTAATGTCAGGATTGATTTGACACATGGAAAGCACAATCCTCTTGAGAGGTATTTAAAACTAGATGAGGCATTTATCAGACATCCCTTTCTCAAACTGCGCAACTTTCCTTATTTTTGTTTATCATCATTATTGCAATTAATGATAACAATTGCTTTTTTCTTTTGGCATGTATGGCCTCTTCTAGAATCAGTTTTTTCAAGGTATGGTACCTGCTCCTACTCTTCATAATTTTATTCAATTATCTTATTTTTCTCAATTATTATCTAATTATATGCAAACAATTGAAAAAATCCGGTCCTTGCTTTTGACTTGAATTTATAATCATATTTTTTTCATGTCCTTTTCTTTATTTTATACTTTATTCCATTATGGCTTATTTACCACTGAGGACATTTAGAAACACTAAATCTAATATTGAATTCTGGGTATGGGCGGGGGATTGTCATTCAGCAAATCTATGAATTCCATGACTATAATCAAGCAAAAACCCTCACAACAGATTAGTGTCAGAATTTGGAAAATAAGGTGAAAAAGAGATGCTTTTTGTTTAGATAAAAAGTTTCAAGTACATACTTTAAGCTGATTATTGTCTATCAACTAATATAAATAAATGGAAGGCCTTGTGCAAAATCAATGGAGTTGTTGTAGCTGAAGATGGCATCTTGGTAGAGGAGAAAATAGATTGGTTCATCATATTGATCAAAATGATTTATGTTTTAGCGATTTCTCTGAAGCAAAATAGGCGCTCACTGATAAGAAAGTTCAGGTTACTGACTGTAATTCTATATAGTTCTCGATAAAAGATTAAGTTTGAGCACTGATTGTTGCTTTGAGGGAGCTTCTTCTATGTATATGGTCTCTGCTCGTGTGCATGTGCTCATCTAGTTTCTTAAACATTTAACAGCTCTACTTTCAATTCAGGATTATGAGAGTGAGGAGAAATTCTCAATACCTGACGATCGCATTAGCCACTTGCTGCCAACATCTAATCAAGATATGATAGTGAGGGTGTACTCCAAAAAGGCAGAACTGGTCCGTGAAAGAACATAATATTTTGGTTTGCCTATATCGTTGCATAAACTTATTTTTTCAGTTACGGAATTTATTCATTTCATCATCACAGGTAGGAGCTGTATCTGAGGCTTTCGAAAATTTTCAGTTGAAGACCTATGGGATCAAAGCACAAGTCTGTGCAACACCAGAGAAGAAAAAACGGCGTATATGAGGTATATATTGGGGCTTTATTTGTCATTTGTTAGCTCGTAATTACCAGTTTGCTAGACTAATGTGTCATATCCACACCTAATGAATGCATGTATTTCTTTTTCCCCTCTCAATCTTAACGGTCTCTCATTTACTTCCTATTTGAAACCCTAATTTAAAGTTGATGGCCATTCCTCAAGGACAGATCGTAAACTCAGGTCCATCAATTATTTAACTGCGTATCTAATTGTCCGGAGAGAAATATTTGTTGAACAGAGTATTTTTAAATACTTCCACAGTTCTGAGGATTATAAAATCCATATCTCTTCTACTTCTGGTAGATTTTTAATGCAAAATGCAAAAATACCTCCCTTCCGTCATTTAGCTTTCAATATAATTCATTATTGCCTTCACGGTTAGGTAGTAATGTGAAGATTCTTACAGAAGAATTAGTGGGGTGTACTTTGGAATCCTACTTGTTTTGTTGCATTAGGTATATATCAAATTTGTGTTTTATTCTTGAACAAAATGATTCTTATTTTAATTATTATTTGAGTAATCGAAATACTTATGTAGTTAAAATGCTTGTAATGAAATTGGAAATAGTTTATTGGTCATGTAGAGCAGTCTATTCATGGACAATGCACATAGTTATACCTAAAGTTTCCATGAGAGAGTCGGCATTCGAGGAGGAACTAGCAGAGTTGAGGTTAAAATAAGGGCAGCATTTTTATTTTCTTCTGGAGTAGGTGGAAGTTGAAAAGAGTTGATTTGTGATCACGGGAATTTATTTTGGCCCGTGACACTGAGTGTGCTCTCTTCACGTGCAAGTGGATGTGGATGTGCTAAAAGCACAGCAGGAATGAAAGTGATCCTGATTTATGGCAATGCCTGGTTCCTGCTGCCTTGCTAGTATAAAATTGAAACAAAATTAAATTCGACTCTTTTCTTCAAAATTTGACTCTTTGGTAGTAAAGACAACCTTTTGCATTCGTATTTTGTATTTGACAATACTTGCCTCCTACGGCAATCCAGTGCCACATCAACGGAGAAGAGGAGGGTGTCCTCTTCTTTGTTGATGTGGTCTAATACACTTTGAACACATGAATGATTTTTTTTTTTTTTAGAAAAAAGTATATAGACATAAAATTCATGAAAAGAAAATTTAGTCTAAGTAGATTATTTTTATATGTTACAAATATATATATATGTATAAATGGTTATCAATTTGGTAGCAGCTGCCACCTGTCTCTCTTACCCTCAAATTTTGACCAGAATATTGTTGCAATTGACTAGAAGCTCTTTCTGAACTCATGTTTATTGTTGTAATGTCAGGTGCCACGTTGCAGAGAAAGCTAAAGGAGCATTAAACTTTTTGTTCATCTTTGATCCTGTAAATGGTTGTAAAAGTCTACCTCTACAGTTCAGTTCAGCCTGTTTTTAATCTTTATCTGAATCGATGGTTTTTGCGATTTTTGTCACCAGAAAAGAAAAACAGGAAAAGAAAAATGGTGTATACCTCCGATTGATCCCTTCTCACTTTTTTCAAGACATTCGAGTGTGTATACACCTGTTATTTTGATTCATTTTACAGATTTTTGGTTCGAGTTTTTATGTTTCTACCTCCTCCAGAACCTTTTTATCTCTGGCAAAAATAATCTTGAATATAGTTGTTTCTAAATGTTACAGATATGGTAAATGCATAACTTAAACAAATTTATTGAAATCAGGTAAATTTCTATGATTGTTGTTGTCACCTTACGACTTCTTATTAAAATGTATACAATGACGTAATTAAATTTCCCAAAAATGGCAAAGACATTGGATCCTTTGACCGCACCCCCAATCACTCTTTTATTCCATCTACAAACAATAATTCATAAATGACGGTTTTGAGCGTGCAATTATTTTGATTTTTAAAATGATGTTTTCCTACCAAATCCTAAACTCTCATAATACTTTCTGCTAGTTTTAATTTTTTATACCAGTAATAATATATCAATGATTGAATCCTATGAAACATGATTCTTGGCTTCAGTTTCATCTATTATTACAAATATTATAATATTGTTACTCTTGGCTCCGGTCAACCGGAGTTCATTCATGGACGTGAGGATCAATCAAGGAAAGGCTGACGGGACGAAGTGTTTCGGAGTTGAAAATAAATAAGCATAGGACTCCAGAGTCCACAGTAGTTAAATTAGAGTTGAAAATAAGCATAGGACTTCAGAGTCCACAGTAGTTAAATTAGAGTTGAAAATAAGCATAGGACTCCAGAGTCCACAGTAGTTAAATTAGAAGGATAAGTTGTCATTTGATGCAACAGTTCATTGTTGCAGCTCTAATTTGGTCTTCAATTTATTAATGGTGTAAACTAAAAATAGCATAATTTCTAAGAGAGTTTCTATTGACACTCCACACGTTGCCTTTCAATTTAAATAATTAAAATTAAAAAAATTCCACCCTTTATTTCTTTAACGAAGGCTACTTTAAAAACATATAAGTAAAAAAAAATTTCCATTAATATATATATAGAGAGAGAGAGAGATTGTGTTGTGCATAAGGCTCTTTGGTAGATGAGTTTGGTGTCAAATTTATGATTTTTGGCTGAAAATGGTAGCCCAACCCATGTTTGGTTGGCTTGGGTCTGGAGCAACAGTGTCAAACCATGTGGTACCAAATGCTTCAATATCCGCACCATCTCAATACATGATTTTAGATGGTGCAATTACTCTACAATAACCCCAAAACCAAACCATTTTCCATTTTCCAAACCATCTCATCTCTTGGGCCCATGTGTTGTGTGTGCGTGAGTGTACCATATACATATTTATTTATTTAATTAAATTAAAGAACTAAATAAAAATTACCAAACAATAGAATATAATTAATAATAAAGAAATAAAAATTGAGTAATAAATATTTAAAAACAATAAATTGGCAAAAAAAATATTGAAATTTCAAATGAAAAAAGATTGAATAATTCTTGCAATATGGTGAAATATTTTTATCTAATATTAATATTTTTTGTTAAAAAAAATTAATCCTTAATGTATTTTTATTTATATATTTTATTTTTTAAAACATATATATTTACAAAATGTTATTATAAATAAATAAAATGTCAAACCAAATTACCAAATATGATTTGGTTTCAGAATTTCAGCCTATACCAATTCTACCAAACATGATTTAATTTTTTCAGTTTTATTTTTTCTCACACAAAAATTATCTGCACTAAATATAATTTCAATTTAAAATAAAATCACACCAAACTCAACTCAAACTAAATAAAAAAACCAACACCTCACGGTGGCCAATCAGGCACTAATAAGAGTGTGTACAAATTTCAACTTACACTGTTACAAAGTAACATTGCAACTGTAAAAAAAAAAAAAAAAAAAAAATAATAATAAAGTAACACTGCAACACTTGGCATCCATGTGACGGATGTTGTTCAATTATTGGCTATTTATGTTTTCGTGGTTGACCATATTTACATTAAAAATATTTAGTAGACTAATTTGTAGAAGTAATGAACTAAAGTAAGCATAAAAAATTACAAATATCAGTCATATGATATGATATGTCTGATAAATGGTAGAGTGGACCTCCCCCAGATATTGTTGGCGCCAATTGTATAATCTATGGCTTTCGACTTTGTTATTTATTTGTAGAAAAGAGGACTGGACTGGTTGGTTAATCTGGTAATCATTCCATAGTCGGTTGACACATATCTTCTAAATAATGTTAATTCTTCTTCTACTTGTATGCAGGACTCATCTCATACACATCAAATATAAAAATTGAATATCATTAACCACAATAAAATTATTATTATTATAATCCACATAAATTACTTTATAAGACTAGTATTTTAGTTCTTGTAAAGTTTCAGTTTTAAAATTTCAATACACTTGAGTTGGGAATCCAAATGGCAAGTTAAAAATCTCAAGTGAACTGACAAAAAGAATGAGTTCAAACCCAATGGTCCCATTTAAAACCCTAATGTTATTTCAGGAAAAAGCAGTCCTATCATACATATGTATGTATGTATCGATACAGTTAGAAGAGTGTGTGTGTGTGAACTCACGTTGAAGTGTGAGTTGAAGTAATAAAGGCGAGGGTGGGGAGGAAGAGACCAAAGGTGGGTCAGTAACGGACGTCGAGAACCATGTGCTCTGCACACATGGATGATTTAGAGAGAGAAAGTCAGGTAGAGAGAGGAAGGGGCAAACACAGAGCGGCAGAACACAAGCCCTGACCTTGTATTGTATATCTATCTATCTATATATATATATGTACGTAACAAGTTTCGCATTTCTTTTCCCCAAATTCCGAATTGCTGCAATCTTCAACAGCGTCAGTTACACTTTGTCTTGGCCGTTTCTTCATTTAATCCTTTGTTTTTATTATTGTTATTATTAACATGATAAGGTTTTACAGATAAACACTACTACTACTTTGTCTCCGAGTGCGTGCTTGTATTATATATATACATATATATATATAGTGTGTGTGTGTGTCTAGAGATAGAGAGATTGAAGTGTGAGAGAGAGAGAGAGATGGAGGGAAGTGAAGGTTTTGTGAGGGCGGATCAGATAGATCTGAAGAGCTTGGATGAGCAGCTTCAGAGGCATCTGAGCAGAGCATGGACTATGGAGAAGAAGAAGAAGAAGGAAGAGCAAGAAGAGAGGTCCATCACCAGAAATGAGTGGGAAATTGATCCCTCAAAGCTCATCATCAAAGCTGTCATTGCTCGTGGTACCTTTGGCACCGTTCACCGTGGTGTCTATGATACCCTGGATGTTGCTGGTGACTCTCTCTCTCTCAAATGACATAGACCAATTTAGGGTTCCAATTTCTAATTTTCGTAGAATCAACAAATACCCTTTTCTGGGCCTTGTTCAGTTTCAATTTTTCTTGTTGGTTATCAAGTGTTCAACAAAATTTACCTTTTTAGTGTTGAGTTATTTGTGTATTAGGTATGGCATTGTTAGATATACACACGTACTGACAAAAATACAGATATATGGTTTTTGCCCTATTTGGGTTGAGAAAATGATCCTATTGTAGTTGAAGCTATTGATTTTCCCTTTTTGGGATACGATGTTGAAATGTTTGTTATCAGGAGTTTCTTGATGAAACTGTTCTCTGATTTGGTTATTATGTTTAGTTATATCTTTGGGGGATATTGTGGGGTTCCTTTATCTGGCTTAGTGGGGAAAATGGTACTATGACTTCCTAGTTCATGATGGTTTGGTTTAGTATGATGAATTCCTAGTTCCAATTTTTATTGTTATAAATTGGGTTGTGACCATATCTTGTAAATTTAGCATCACAAAATCTGTGGGCATGACATTGGGTTATGTTTACAGTTTTCTGTGGTTCATAATAATGGTTGTTGCATCTGGATCTCAGCTTTCATGTGTCCCAATTAATGGCTAATTCATACTTGTGTATGTCACGTTGTTGTGGATATAAAGTTTGAAGAAGGGAGAAATTTATTGAAAGAAGGTTAGAATAAAAGAAAACGACTACTGGATTGAGATTGAAATACGAAACCCAATTCTCACATGTCTTCAATTAGAGTTTTTAGTTCTATACATATTCGAGTTTCTGTTTTATTCTTGTTTTTCTTGATATGCATCAATATGAGATAAATGTCTTTTACTGACCAGTTGCCTGGCTAAGAAAAGTTCCTTATTTTCATGTACCTCCTCTATCTTTATTTTAACTTAACCTAGCGATATTTCCCCCCCGACTTAGTTAATTGTAAGTTCCATTCCCTTGTCATTTGTAGTTAAACTTCTTGACTGGGGGGAAGAAGGGCACAGAACAGACGCTGAAATAGCATCACTTAGAGCAGCTTTTACACAAGAAGTTGTTGTCTGGCACAAGCTTGATCATCCTAATGTAACTAAGGTACTGTCGCAAGTTCTGAATATCTTTCTTTCTTTCTTTTGTATTCTCCTTTGTTTGCCCTATATTTTCTGCATTGCATATTGCTCTCCGTGAAGCTGCCGCAGAAAACCGCATGAATGTTCTATAGTTCATGATTTTACTTTTTATTTTATTTTTTATTTTTGCTGGAAGGTTTGAATAAATTATAGATGACTTGGGGAAGGTTGATGGAATAAGGAATTTGGAACTTGGCGTAATATAAGATTGTTTATATGACTTGGTGAAGCTTCGAAGGACTGCGAACTAGGAACCTGTCAAAGTGTAAGGATAAGGAAAAATGATTTAAGTTGTGGCTCTAAACTCTCCAAAGGTCAATTGGTGTGGCTTTTCTTCTGTTTATGTTTTACTACTGTTTACGTAAGGACTGGGATAGTGGAGTTTATTGGGTTAGGTTGTATCAATTTTAATTTCCACTGTCTAATAATTTTTCTTGAAGACCCTAACTTTAGGTAGGATCAAACTTCGTAAGGAGGGTTAGTACCAAGATGTGGATTTACAACAAGGCACTAAAAGTATGATGGTTATTGGATTTTAGTTTTGCCATTACAATGTGAGATATACTGAATTGATTTATGTATTTGGAAGGTAGGCTTTGTATAATACTAGTAAATAAACAAGTGAAACCTAGGCTGTTATTTGCTTTGGTATTCATACCTCCTTGAAGAAATAGAAGGGTTTTACAATAAGATGACAATACACAACATTGAAATATTACTCATGGTTGTTATTTACTAAAGGTTCTAGGTGCACTAAGATGCCAATGTCGTGGAGAATAAGCACAGAGACAGCTTAGGAGTTGAGAGTGAGTGAGTTAATCCTTGTTATGATAGTTTTTTTTGTGTGATATGGTATAAATTAAATATTTCAATATAGGTAATACAAACTAGTCATGCAATGTCCCTTGTTTGTCAATAAAAAAACAAGGGAAGGAAATTAATTTCTATGTTCACGCTTTTTCACTTGACTTTGTATGATTCTTCTTTATTATTTCTTTTTTAGTGTAAGAATATCTTTGATACCGGGAGGATTGTTTGGGATGTTCTATTCACGTGTCCTTTTTAGGACTGGGAGCTGGAGGAGGTCTCAGGGCTTCTAGAGTTGTTGTACTCTTTGACGGGTATTGGGGTTGGTTTGGATTCTTTAGTTTGGTCCCCATCTCCCCCAAAGGGTTTTATTGTCTCTTCTTTTTTTAGTTGCTTGGTTCCTTGGGGCGGCTTGGAAGGCGGTCTGGTGTTCCAAGGCCCCTTTCAAGGTTGCTTTTTTCACATGGTCGGTGACATGGGGCCGAATCCTCACAATGGATGTTTTGAGGCGGGGGATATCATCGTGGTCAATAGATGTTTTTTGTGTAAGAATGATGGTGAGTCCATTGATCACCTCTTATTGCACTGTCCGGTGGCTTATGATTGTTGGTGCTTGATTCTTGGGCTTTTTGGGGTCTCATGGGTCATGGGTGATGCCAGCTTCGGTTCTGGAGGTCCTGCATGTATGGAGGGGTGGGTCACCTGGAGCTCATCTGCGACCTTTTTGGCATGTGGCCTTGTTGTGCTTATGGTGGTGCCTGTGGCTTGAACGGAATTGTCGATGCTTTGAGAGGGTTGAGACCTCATTGGGGATTTTGAAGGATGTTTTTATTTCTCATTTATTTTGTTGGGTGAAGGGTCGCAATTGTAAATCTATAGATGAAAAGATTGAGTTTTTGGGCTCTCTTGGCCCGTAGGGAATTCTTGTTTGTACTTTGGGCCGCACTCCCCCGTTGAGTGCTTTTTATACTATTCTTTCTTACTTATCAAAAAAATTTTCTTTGGCTTAACATATATGTGAGATGTTATTTGCGAAGGATTGTAACCAAAAGAAGTTCATGTCTAAGGAACTTTATATACTCCCTTCATCTGTGGCATTTCAGGATTTCAACTTCTTGAGGAGACATCCATTTAATGTATTGTCCGTTTTGGAAATTTCAGTTTATCGTTGAAGTTTATCTACATGTATTGTGACTTTGATATTTAAAAGGAATTTCAGTAATCCTTTATAGTATATATATACCAACATCCGGGAATATTCAATTTATCTTCTATTTATATGTTCGGATGAATTGTATAAAACCCTTTTAAATTGTTTTGAACACCATCTTTAAAGCCGGAGAATTAGTAATATATTGACCACATTAACATGACGTTGTTTGGACATGTATATGCACACCTCAGCTTATGCGAGGTCGTGTTTCATTATTTTTTTTTATGTTGTTAGATGCCTAAAACGACGTCGTTTCTTTGTGTGTTTTTGAAGGGTTTCTATATCTGCCTCTCTCATTGTCTGTTGGAGTTTGTAGTCACTGGCTAGAAACCTCTCAGAGAGAGAGAGAGAGAGCAATTACCAAAAGAAAAAAAGTGTGAAAAATTAACAGTCACACATCCGTCTATTGAATATGAAAAATTAACAACCCCCCACATTAACACGACTTTATTTGGACAATTATATGCACCCGTCAACCAATTTGATGTCTGCATTTCATTTTTTTTCTGTTTTTTCCTTTTACTTTGTGAGTTGTTAACTGGCTAAAATGATGTCATTTCTGTTCTTTATTTTTTTGAGGGTTTCTATGTCTCTCCACCATTGTTGGTTGAACTTTGTACTTAATGATTATTGATCTCTCTGAAAGTGTATATAGAGGGAAATCAATTCGGAGAGTGCAATTAGCAATGCAAAATAAATGTGATATATACACATAAATGCATATTATATGGAGAGAATGGAGGTGAAAGTGAGAGCTCCCTAAAAGCGCATAGAGCGTGTCCCATCACGTTAACACTGTTGACATGTTCAAGTTCTTTATTTTTTTGGAACATTTTTTTGGCCAAAACGATGTCATTTTGTCTCCACATTTCTGAGGGTTTCTATGTCTCATTGTCGTTGTTTGTTGGACTTTGTACTCACTGACTATGAATCTATTGGAAGTTTTAAAGAGAGAAAGAGAAAGATCAACTAGTAGAGCACAAGAAAGGTGATACATACACAGTCACCCACATGTAGAATATAGAGTGAAAATTTAATAAAATACTTATCACGTTAACACGATGTTATATGGACAAGTATATGCACCCCTCAGCTTATACGGTGTCTTCTGTTTATATATATATATATATGCATATATATTTGGTTTTCTATTTTTTTTTTTTATGTTGTTGAATGGCTAAAACGACGTCGTTTCTGTTAATTCTTTTGAGGGTTTCTATTCCCCTCTGTCAATGATGGTTGGACTTTTTACTTGCTTACTACAAACCTCTCAGCACACTTAGCCCTTGAAAAACTTATATGCCATGTGGTTGGATACAGTCAAAACATTATTACGGGAAGCAAGTGAATATTCTACAATGTGAAATTCTGTCTGCCATAAAGTATCCAACCAATTTTACCTTACATGTAATTTTCCCTTTTATACTATATATATATATATATATATGTGTATTCATATGTTCTTTTGGTAATCCTTGGCATATATGTGGCACATATGTGAGGTTAAAGAGACATGGGGATACTAGGATAGAATGGAATTCATGTAGGATAAAGTAATTAAAAAATGACCTAAAAAGCTTAAATTTAAGAGGATACAGTCTTCTTTTCTTTGGCCTCTTCAGATTTCTATATTTTGACCTTTGTGAAAAGAAAACCAACAATAGTGTTTGGCGCAAGAACCTCAGACTGCAACATCAGACCAAAATGACATGTGTTATATGCTGCTTTTGAGAGAGAAAATGTTTTAAAAGGGTGTAAATTAAACTTTTTTACAAATTCACTGGAATATTATCCTTATGTTTTGTATTTTCGTGGTGGTTGCAGTTTATAGGAGCGACAATGGGCACATCAGAGCTAAACATACAGACAGAGAATGGTCACCTTGGCATGCCAAGTAATGTTTGTTGTGTTGTTGTTGAATATCTTCCTGGGGGTGCACTGAAATCTTTCCTCATAAAGAACAGAAGAAGGAAGCTTGCTTTCAGAGTAGTTATCCAACTGGCGCTAGATCTTGCAAGAGGGTCCAACTCTTGAACCTTTTTTTTTTCTTCAAATTTTTGAATGTGAATTGTTTTTTTCATGACTACTTAATTTTGGCATTTCAAGGGTAAGTTCTGATTTATTAAAATTGTTGTTTGGTATCTTAAACTTAAACCTATATTCTCTATCTTTTGCAGGTTGAGTTATCTTCATTCTAAGAAAATTGTCCACAGAGATGTGAAAACAGAAAATATGCTTCTCGACAAGACAAGAACTGTCAAAATAGCGGACTTTGGCGTTGCTCGTCTTGAGGCTTCAAATCCTAACGACATGACTGGCGAGACTGGAACGCTTGGCTACATGGCGCCGGAGGTACACACCTTATTTCCATATATCCTTGCATGCTTTAACACTGAATCATGGTTGAAATAGTGGTTGCTTGTGAGCTGATGCATGGTTGAAATATTGGTTGCAGTGTGATTTAAGAAATGCTTAGGGTCACTTTTGGTAATGTTAAAAGAAATGCATATGCTACTCAGCTTATTTGGTTAGTGACATATATAGGAGTTTCAATGGTCTTATAAAGCTTGGATGTGTGTAAAATCAATTGGAGAAGGATGTGCTGGTGGTAATGAAACCTCCAAACCATTGTTGTATGATGTGTCTTGGACAAAATGGTTTCTATGACAGCATTGAATTCGAAGGGATGTATTTTCTCAAATGTGGTTTATCTTCCATGAAGATTGGAATCCCATAGGAGCAGGAAGTCGATGATTAGCAGCCACAAGTCATTGACTAATAATGGGCTCCAAGATTTACGTTATATATTTTTTTTTTGATAACAAGATTTACGTTTTATGGTTTTTATGCAGGAGCTTCTTTTCTTTTTCTTTTTTTCCCTTGGCCATCTGCTACCTACGAGGTTACTGGCTTCTCATGGAAGAGGCCGGGTCATAAAATTCACCTCTTTTCTGGATAAAATATTCATTCTTAACTTCGAAATTTTCACGTGGCTTCATGATTGATGTGTTGTACCTTGGCTTTTGATGAGCAAGTGTGCCTCCTATGTGGCTGGCTCTAGGCAATTTTAAGTACTGATTCTCTAACCAATTATCTCTGATTCGGCAAACATGACAGGTTCTCAATGGCAACCCATATAACAGAAAATGTGATGTGTACAGTTTCGGCATCTGTCTGTGGGAGATATACTGCTGTGACATGCCATATCCCGACCTCAGCTTCTCGGAAGTGACGGCAGCTGTTGTCCGCCAGGTACATAATCACATTTGGCTGCAGAAAGTTAATAAGGGAGCCTATAAAAGACTATAAAAACTCTAATTATGAAGTATTAGTGTAATTGCTACGATGTTTATTTTAAGCTTTTTATCTGTTACTGTCACTCGAACCGTTATTGAAAATTTGAAGATGGTGTGTTATGGACCAACAGAATCTGCGGCCGGAGATGCCTCGTTGTTGCCCTAGCTCTCTTGCAAATGTGATGAAGCGATGCTGGGATGCCAACCCCGACAGGCGGCCGGAGATGGATGAGGTAGTGTCGATGTTGGAGGCCATTGACACATCAAAGGGTGGAGGGATGATCCCTCCTGATCAGGCCCAGAGTTGTTTCTGCTTGCGCAGGCACCGAGGCCCTTGAATGAATTATATATGAGATCATTTGGAAATTGTACTTAAAGTAAACCTTAGTAGTTATAGTTTAAGAGGAGCTCTGTGAATGTTATTAATGGCATTGAGTGATGATTTGACCAGCTCTGTGAATTATTGTTGGCGCGCTTAATTTATATGTAAATGCAATCAGATGTTATGAAGCACTTGATTTGCATACATAAAATGTGTAGAATCATTTATTAGTAGATATCAGTATTTCTCATGTTATTCTTCATTCATGCATTCCTATTCTGGTTTGACCATGGAAATAACTGATTTTAGGTGATGTGTCCATGTCTGAAACGTTGAGAATGTATTTCAGTTCTTTCAAAGAACAGTTTCATGAGTGATATACTTCTGTAAAATCGAAATAAAATGATATACTTACAGACATCATATTTAGAACGAATATACATCATTATATCAAGCGCTAGGTCAGGTGTTAATATATATGTACATACACCAAACAGGTACAAAGACTTGTTAATATTATTTGAAATTAGTATAAATAAATCAATATTGTCGATTTTGGAAATGAAATGACTCAGACTGCCCTTAATTATACATGAAGAATTTCCATGCACATCAAGTTGCAGGATGTATCTTTTGCACATTTTACATACCTGAGATTTTTTTACACTTCATCAAATATATACATATATATATATATATGTATGTATTAAATTAAACGAATTTTGGAGTTTCTTACAGAGAAAAAGAGAATCAAATTGACAACTAGAAGCAGGTTGCTCTAATATTCGAAATACAGAAATTCTCATCAACACAGTAAAGAAAATGGGTGTCTCGCACACATCGGTGAGAAATGCTGATTTATTAATTATGGAACAAGAATAAAAGCTCATTTACTGACACAAATCTACTCTCGAGTGTCGATGCTGTTTGAAATGTAAACATTTTACAGTTGAGCATAAAAGAAAAATAAGAATTCTTACAGAATCGATGAATAACCAGCTGCAATCTTAGAGGCGTTCGTTCTCAATCCAGACTCATGTTCGACATTATACAACACAAAAAGGAGGAGGGAGATCTATCCAGCAATCTTGTAGCTAGGATTGGCAAGATTATCGAGGCCAGAAACTACCTGAATAGACTCTATGACATCGCCAACCTTGAGATCTGCCAAATAATCCTCATTCTGTGTCACGTAACCAAACACTGCATAGCGACCATCTAATATATTGGCGTTACTAGGAGTTAGTTCGCTCTCCTTCAAAAGCCAAAATACCTGGCTTGAACCCGAATTGTCCTCAAACTCCTGAAATTGATAAAATAAAACGATTAAACAGGACAAATTATCTGTTTAGCCAGCAAACTAATAAGAACACCATATCTATAATGTGGAGAACTGTATTGAGGAGTAATTCAGAATTCTCACCTCTCTAGCCATGGCCATTGTACCAAATGCATTAAAGGGAAGCTTTGTTTGAGCCTTATATAGACCAAGCTCCTATCCGAGTACACAACAACTTGTATCAAACACAATATCAAGTAGTAACAGAACAAATATCATAAAATGATAAGAACGCCAGGGAGAAAGGAAAAGATATTTCAACAGGACAGTGAAATGGTAGTGATATTGGCATATGATGCACATCTTAGTTCAAAGATTCCACGCAACACTGGTCAAAGGTTGTAACTTCTACCTTTCACTGCCTAAACAAAACACAAACTCCCATCATGTTCCTTGTTTAGACACTTCCAAGGCACACACAAGCGCGCGCGCACACACACAGAGTGTGTAACGCTTAATGAGTGTCAGAGAACTTACTTCCAGAGTTTCTCCATAGAAAGGTGCCTTTTCTCCCTCTGCCATAATTTCTAAAGGTATAGTACGGGTTTTCCCTGTACTAGGATCAATAAAACCTTCTGCAGGACCCTCGGGATCTCCAGTCTGGACTACAAAGCCATCCGCTGTAGCAAACCCAACATTGTAATAAGCCTTGTGAAGATATAAAATTTACAAGTATTTTTCTTCAAGCTGAGAAACAAAAATATTCATAACCATGTTATATATCTATAATACAGTACATCAAAACTTGCTTCAAGAGATGTTATCTCACCTCTTTGGATTTCCATGCCATCATAGAAATGTCTTTCCACCAAATCGACAAAATTCCCAGCAGTTACAGGGGCATTATATCCATCAAGGACAATACGGAAGACACACTCATCTATGTTAGGATTGTCCTTAACCTTAACCTTCATATCCACGGTTGCCCTTCCTTTCAATAAAGGCATGCTCCGATATTCTTCAGGCACTTCATATGGGAAGTCATCCACCATATCCTCTTCAACACTGCAGAAACCCAATGCCCCAGGAAGATCTCAGCTGCAGTCAATGACAAGGGTATAAATGAGAATAGATTACAAGCCCTTCCTAACTCCTATGTCCAAAATAGGCTATACTACCTGCTAGAGGGTTTAAATATTAAGGTGACACTCTCTTTAACAACTAAAGCTTTTAGAGTAAATGGTGGTTAAAATGGTATTAGTGTAGGCAAGGTCCTGAGATAATCCTCACCCTCCCCTGATAGTTAAAAAATTAATGCACGTGCTGGACCGAAAAAAATTCCACACATTAGGCGGTATCTTACTTAAATTTAATATAAAAATAAACCATGTCTAACATCTTAATTATTACAAGCATGTTTTTTGTTTCCCACTTTGTACAATTCAAGAATAGAAACAAGTTATGTAAGTGCGCGAGCTTGGTAAACCACTGGATTACACGGATATGAGGTTAGCCTCTCTATCAAATATTTACAAGGGCCAAAATCCCAGTGAGAGTGAGTTATGATAAACGTTTTCATAAATATTTCAAGGCCTGCCCTTGCATACAACCCAGCTAGAGAGGGAATATTTATTGGTCTGCACTTGTGACTAGCCATCTAGAGAAACAAGGAAAAAGCTCTGATACAGCTCTAAAAGGTGCCAAAAATCAGTTTGCCCATTTCCGTTAGGCATGACCTTAATAGAGCAATTTGGCTGTCTGAAAGACGGAAAATTTGCGGTGGTATGTGCCTCAAAGTGCCATGGAAGTTGTGTTTGAGGATGGCCATCTATTCACGCATATGACTCATGTGATATGACCCAATCCAGGATCATCACAAACTTGTGACTAAAAACCCCCCCTTCACCCTCCAGAAGGTGCCAAAAGACCTTAAAATTTGTGCAGAACTTCTTATCCTAGTATCAACTGAGAACACAAAGGTATAACTGAGTTTTAAAGTTCAGTGCCAACATATGTATTTCGTTCCAAACTGATTTTCACATGCTATTTATGACCGTCATCATTAAATACTAATTATCCAATTATTTTCTTCTTTAGAGATTCTCTGAGGCACGCATGTCAATGTGAATGTGTATCAATCCACTAAGGCAGAAATTTTATGCCTCACCTGCCGACATAATTAAGTAGCTCTTTTTGCTTAGGTGCCACTCCATCCCGATTCCTGTCCTCCACCATTTGTTGGAGCTCATTCATCCCAGCTTCAAGTTTGTCAAGCAATTCAATCCCATGATCCTTCTTCGATTCTGCCAATCCAGAAATAATTAAACTTTTACCCTGTTTAAGAGCCCGGGATGATTGTCTCAGATTCTGCAAACCCAAAAAAAAAAAAAAAAACACATAAATCCTCAGTGACAAATGATTCACATCACTTCAAATCATCAATACAAGTGCATTTCCTTGGTGAATTATCAAAAACACACTAACTAACACAATAGAGATTATCTGAAAACAGTGATGGGTTTCTCACTCTTTCTACAGAATCAAGTGCCTTGACTCCAGCAATCTTGAGGCTATCCGTGATATCTTCGAGTGGCTTCTGAACCTCCCTTATGGCTTTATTGTCAATGGGCAATGCATATCTCAACAATGCTCCCGGATCCTTAATTGGCGGCCCCGATATCAACACAGACAAATCTGGCAATACTGGAGTACTAGCATTGGCATTACCAGACCAAGCCAATGCAGGTACTCCAGTTACCAATCCAAACGCCAATGCTAAAGAGATCGCACACTCCTTCAACGTACGGAACCCATCTCTCTGCCCAAATTGCAAAGTTATATAAATATCCAGAATATCAGACACACACACACACACACCAGCATAATATTTCAAGTAAACTAGAGAATTGACTACAATCCCAAACCTATCTTTCTGCTAAAATTGTGAAGCTCCAACAAAATCACACACACACACTCCAATATAATAGTAAACTAGGGAATTGACTACAATCCCAAACCTATCTTTCTGCCAAATTGTGAAGTTTTACAAAAATATCACACACACACACACACGGATACACTCCACTATAATTTTTTCAAGTAACCCACCAAATTCAGTACAAACCCATCTTTCTGCACAAATTGTTAAGTTCCATAAATATCACGCACAAACACACAAAGACACAGAGATACACTCCACTGTAAAATTTTCAAGTAAGCTACCAAATTCACTACAAACCCCAATAATTGCTCAAAGATTCAATGTAGAATGCTACATCTATAAGAACATTCTATTAGTAATTGCACCAGAGTTTAAGAGCTTACCTCTCTAGTGTGAAATTCAAATCTGTTAGGGTTTTTGGAAGAACATTTGGGTTGGAATTTTTGAATTAAA
This sequence comes from Cornus suecica, assembly GCA_963922005.1. Classification (NCBI taxonomy): domain Eukaryota; kingdom Viridiplantae; phylum Streptophyta; class Magnoliopsida; order Cornales; family Cornaceae; genus Cornus; species Cornus suecica. The sequence continues at coordinate 2,382,689 of OY998238.1, forward strand.
GCATTTCTCTGAATAGTTGAAAATTGAGTATAATTGGGCAATGGTTTAGGGTTGATGGGTTTGGAGGTTATAGATAAAAAAGAACAGTAGTGGCAGGAGACAAATGCTGCCATTGGAATGAAGGTTAGCACAAGACAGATAACATTAGGGTTTAGGGGAAAAAGAACGTGGGGTGTGAATTACAATGGGTTTAGATATAGAAAGAGATAGATAGATATAGATATAGATATATAGAGAGAGAAAGTGTGGATAAGATTGTGTTGGGGAGAATGGAAGAGATTCAAAGAGAGAGATCCAGACAGCAATATGTTGGAGATACTACAGAGATAAGATAAGAAGTTGTCTTGGTATGGGCTGTGGGATATGGGTTGTGGGCTATGGGCTCTCGAGCATTCAAAACAGGCCTTTCAATCTGGGCCTTGTTTGGCATTTTAATGCAATGAGATGAGACCAAAGCTGTCAGAATCGTAAGATTTTTGCAACTCGTATTAATTTTTTTAACATTTTTTTAACAATTAAATATTTAATTTAAAAATCCTAATTATATTATAATTTTCAAAAAAATTTAATACATTGGCTCTTTAAATGTTTTCTCATAAATTTAGGCTATATATTGGGATATTGGACTAAATCATAAAGTTTATAGACATTTCATATGAAGGGCGAAACCGTCAAATCATTTTTAAAACGTAGTAGAATCGTAGTAAAATAATAAAATTATACAGAATCGTAGAATCATAGTAAAATAATAAAATTATACAGAATCGTAGAATCGTAAAGATTTTACCAGATAAAATCGGGATTCTGACAACCTTGGATGAGACATATGCTCGATTTAAAAAGGGCTTTCTAAAGCCTTACTCAGAGGGATATATAAATATAATACTCCATTCGTCCCAAATTATAAGTCCTTTTTGGGGAATTCAAATTTTCAAGAAGATGACTTTTATTGTACTGTTAGTGAGTAAAATATCAACTTTACTCATGGTCTCACTATAGTGATGTAATAATTTATAGTGTATATGTTTTATAACTTTAATGTTTGAAGGTTAAATTGGTAAATTGACTAAACAAAGTGCTTTAACATTTCAAAATTGACACTTATTTTGGGACGGTTAAAAGAAGGAAAATGAACACTTATTTTGGAACGGAGAGATTAATTCAATTGTCGAGAAAATGTGAGCAATTTACTTGTACTTTTTATTTTATAGAAAAAACAAAAACAGAGCTTCATCCTTTTCTTTGCTACAAGTTTGCATTTGCTTGTTGTTGTGCTTTGTGCCACAACATTTCCATTGAGATTCAATAAAATTACATTAGAGAAACAACGTGCATTTTTAAAGTGAAGTTGTTAAGTGTAAAATTTTGAATTTGTATTGCAACACCTTATTAATACGTGCACACATACATGTCATAGTTTTTTGTGCTCGCATTATTTAGGTTGTAAAAATTAATTTGAATTGTTTACAAAGAATTTGGTTCATTTGCAACCTAAAGAGAGAGCGCATGATTGGGAATATAACACGTTTATGTGGCAGAATATGTAACAATCAGAGTACCGGGGTCACTGTATTGGGCGCATTTGCTTAAAGAAAAGAAGCAACGCTGCCTTGTATATACTTTATCATCACCATATAGCTTCACATATATAAAATATATGAGGTATAAACACACACACACATATATATATATATATATATATACATACATGCATAATGCATTAGGTGAGGTCCAAACATTGCATATCTCAAAGGCATTTATCCTCAGGTGCCTCTTACCTTTTTTTATAGCTTTCCACGTCCCGTGAAGAGTTTGCCTTTGATTCTCACCCTCACATTTCTTTAAAGCTAAAACAGAACAAAAGCAGAAAAAAAAAAAAAAAAAAAAAATCTCCAATCCAATTACTAGTCAAAAAAGATACCACCATTTTATCTCTTACCTTAGCAAAGAAGGAATTGAATAACAAAAGCACCCCACTTTCCTCCAAAGTGTGCACACGTAAATGCGCACATACATACATACCTATCATTATATATGTATATATATGTTATAGTTAATAATACATATATGTTGTTGTTAGTTACTCAGTATAACGTTTTTGCCTTGAAGAGATTCTTAGGGTTTGTTATCTGTTGTGGGGGAAGTGAGACTATATTTCCTTCTTCGAGTGAAAGTATTTATTAATGTCTCTGTTCTTCCCCGAAAATATAGAAAAGAATTAATCTATCTCTTTAATATATATTCCCACATTTACAATCTATTGATACATACCTGGCCAGCACATGGAAAGTGGCTCTACAAGCAAATATTTTCTGTCTTCAACTGAGGTTCAAAATGTGATTTTGGAAACATATCATGTGCAAGTTTCCAAAGACTAAGAGATATATTATTTAATCTAATAGCGTAAAAATACAAACATTATGCATCACTGATTGAATTTTATAAACAACGGAAAGTTCCCTGCATCTTCCCAAACGAAGTAATTAAACATATATATATGTGATAGGTTAGTTGACTCAGATTTTAAACTGTGTTTTTCAGAATAATATAATCTTTTAAATCAGAGGATTGGTGCGTTTTTTGCTAATTATTCTCCTTTCCCCACTAAGATAAATTAATAACATTTTGATTCATGAGACCCATTGCTGCATTATTCGTGTCAGTCAGTTTCACAACATTTATTTATAGGATGTATCTATAATTATATGCATGGTATGGCTGTTTTCTAAGTGGTTGATGACAACATTAATTAGTTGTATGATAATTGGATAAATGGATAATATGATTCATCTTATAGCAAGTTTTTATATACATTTAATCGTTTGAATAAGAACATAAACGAATTCTACAATCAAAATTTCATAACTAATAAATTCCACCCCAGTCAAACTTTTATTGGCTTATATATATATATATATATATATATATATATATATATATGTATATATCTATTTAACCGCAATGAAAGCAATGGACATTTAACGGCATCCGACAATCACCGACCGGAAAGCATGGCAACCATTTATGAACCTATCTTCTCAGCATCTATGTATTTATAACGTTCACCAATCATATATTATATGGTTAACTTAAAAATCACACCCCAATTCGGGTTTATTTTTACTTCAATCATATTTCCTTAAGGTTGACAATCTTCAATCATATCTTTTATTTTTAAAAACTATCAATTACTTACTTCCCTAATTCATGACATCATCCTAAAATTTTAATTTAGTACCAAAATTAACCTTTATCAATTAGACGTCTCAAAATACCAACAATCTCTATACCCAAACATTCAACTCATCTCCCTCCTCCTAATCCTAACCCTAGTTTTCACCCACCCACCACCACCTAGCCCGCCTCTACCTCCACCACCATTTGTATTCTGAATTTTATTGATTGTTTTTTTTTACAGAGACAAAAACCGTGCCCTAGAATTGGTGATTTCAATATCTCATGCTTATCTCGTATCTTCATCATCGACACTGAATCCATACTAACATGGCTCCATTACAGATCAATCCAAGTTTCCAAAGCCAAAATGGTCTCAATTTCCTGAACAATTGGGTGGTGGCTCACGGCGGGTATTTTGCAACTTTATATATATATGTGGGTGTGGGGGTGGGTTGGCTCGCGGTGGTGGGTGGTGGCTTGCGATGGTGGGCGGCGGCGGCTATATATATATATATATGTGTGTGAGAGAGAGAGAGTGAGAGCATATGTGGTGGTGGTGGTAGTGGTGATGTGTGTTTGGATATAGGATTAATATATATTTGGATATAGGATTATTTATATTCTAGGATTAAATTGTGTAAACCCGTTCAGAGTTTTCGAACGAATCTCAACTTTTGAAAAATAAACAGAAGCTATGAAAAAGATTAATGGTCAGAAGAAAATAGAAAATTCAAGAATCAGCAAATACTGGAGCAATCTCGGATCCTTTTCCCCCTCTCTTTTTCTTTCTTTTATACATGAAAACTGGTCTATCCCCCATAAATGGGTTTTAATACATATTAAATACAATATCTACTTTAATGTTTCATCAAAAACTGCCATAATAAATCTTATGTCAGTTTTGATTCTATATATTTAAAACGATCATTTCCTTAATGGCTTTAATCTGAAATGGGCCTATATCCTTGGATTTTATTTTCTAATTGGGCTTTTAAAATGGGTATACTGATCCAATGTAATTTGTACGATGGGCCTGATGAAAAATGGGCCTACACTTTGCCCCCAATTCCCAAGCCCATTTCATTTTTTAAATAGGGTGGGAATTCGAAGAGCCATGTGTAACTGCTATTTTCCCTATTTCCTGTGTTTCCTTCAATATTTCTTCCCAGTTTACAAGAGCAGATTCACTCTATTTGAAGACGATTCCCAGCAAGGAACTCCTAGAGGTTAGTTTTTCTCTTCCATCCTTCATATTTCTTTCATTAATCAAAGAGTATTATGAGTAGTGATAGCAGCCGAACTCCCTCTCTGGAGGTGGTTGTCGATGATGCCCCAGATATTTCTTCCTCTGAAGTTGCCCCCAATTTGATTGAACCAAGATCCCAGAAATTTTCCCGAAACACAATTACGAAAATTGCCTTTAGCCGCTCGGTGTCGAATTGAGTTTGACATACCAAAAGATGTTTCGATTTCTGAATATTCTTCTGATTTGAACTTCAAAACTTACGAAGACGTTGAACCGGGCGAGGTTTTGTTTTCTGCACATCACTTGGCCGTTCTTAGATTTCCTTTGCATCCGTTCTATCATTATATCCTTTTTTCTTTAGGACTTGCCCCTTTGCAAGTAAACCCTAATTTCTTCAGGGTTCTATCTGTTATGCTCGTTCTGAATCACAAACGAGGTTTGAACCTAAGTTTAGATGATCTTTTGCTTTGTTACAAAGTCAATCAGATCAGAAAAAACCCCGGACGATACCATCTGCACCCCCATTCAACTCTAAAACTTTGCGAAGGCAATCCTTCTTCTGAGAAAGAGTGGAAAGATAAGGTGGTGAAAATTGGGGGAAAATGGAGGGTGGATGCGTCCGGCCCGTATCCTCTGCCAAGGGCCTTCGGTATATGTAAGAAACTGAAGTGTGGATTCAAAAATCCTGGCAAGTGTATTTTTCATACTTTATAAATTTCGTCTGCTTTATTTTGATCTTCGTACTTGTTTGTTTGTTGATCGTATGCCAATGTTTTATATACAGTCGAACGGGTTGAATATCTGAACGAGAAAGTATTTTCGTCTCTTCCGTTCAGCAAGTCACTTTTGACTTCCAAAAATTTGAAATTGATCGCTGCCAGTGCTTCAGAGGCGACTATTATGGAAATTCCGGTCACCGCCTCCAAGCGTGCTGCTGCACAAAAATCTACTCCCCCTGCCGGCTCGACAGTTGAGAAAGGCAAGGGCCAAGTGGTCGATATGACTGAAGATCCGAAGAAGACAAGGGGGCATCTGAAGAGGACGAACCCCGAAGACAGTGGTAATGCTCCGAAAAAGCTGCTGCTGGGCCCCCCTTCTGAACATGCGAAAAGAATTGATTCTGACAAGCATGAAAAGCTTGTTAAGAAAGCCAGATTTGTGAGCGGCTACACTATCCCAGACTGCTGTTTTCCTCCATCGTTTGATCCTGAAGGTGAATGGATCCCCAAGTTCGAGAAGGGCGATGGCAGTGTTCTGAATCGCCGAACGTTGGCAATGTCTGATCCTGATTCTTTGTTGGTTCTCGCTCGTGGCATGTGGCCTCCTAAAGATGAAATTGATCGCTGCCAGTGCTTCAGAGGCGACTATTATGGAAATTCCGGTCACCGCCTCCAAGCGTGCTGCTGCACAAAAATCTACTCCCCCTGCCAGCTCGACAGTTGAGAAAAACAAGGGCCAAGTGGTCGATCTGACTGAAGATCCGAAGAAGACAATGGGGCATCTGAAGAGGACGAACCCCGAAGACAGTGGTAATGCTCCGAAAAAGCTGCTACTGGGCCCCCCTTCTGAACATGTGCAAAGAATTGATTCTGACAAGCATGAAAAGCTTGTTAAGAAAGCCAGATTTGTGAGCGGCTACACTATCCCAGACTGCTGTTTTCCTCCATCGTTTGATCCTGAAGGTGAATGGATCCCCAAGTTCGAGAAGGGCGATGGCAGTGTTCTGAATCGCCGAACGTTGGCAATGTCTGATCCTGATTCTTTGTTGGCTCTCGCTCGTGGCATGTGGCCTCCTAAAGATGAAATTGATCGCTGCCAGTGCTTCAGAGGCGACTATTATGGAAATTCCGGTCACCGCCTCCAAGCGTGCTGCTGCACAAAAATCTACTCCCCCTGCCAGCTCGACAGTTGAGAAAAACAAGGGCCAAGTGGTCGATCTGACTGAAGATCCGAAGAAGACAAGGGGGCATCTGAAGAGGACGAACCCCGAAGACAGTGGTAATGCTCCGAAAAAGCTGCTGCTGGGCCCCCCTTCTGAACATGCGCAAAGAATTAATTCTGACAAGCATGAAAAGCTTGTTAAGAAAGCCAGATCTGTGAGCGGCTACACTATCCCAGACTGCTGTTTTCCTCCATCGTTTGATCCTGAAGGTGAATGGATCCCCAAGTTCGAGAAGGGCGATGGCAGTGTTCTGAATCGCCGAACGTTGGCAATGTCTGATCCTGATTCTTTGTTGGCTCTCGCTCGTGGCATGTGGCCTCCTAAAGATGAAATTTTTCAGCAGCACGTAGACCAGAAAGAGCTTCTTGCTAGGGCTCCTGTTTCTATTCTAGAGGTACCAATGTTTTTTTTTTTTTTTTTTTTTTTTTTTGACAAACATTTCTTCTCTTTTTAGTCTGTGTTCAATGTTCTAGCTCTCTGTAAGGCTGTGGAGATGGGAGAGTATAAGAGAAAGAGCATTGATGATGCATACCTTCGAGCCGATAAATGTGCCATGTTGGCTGAAAAGCAGAAGAAGATCTTGGAGCTTGAGGTGGAGAGTTTAAAGAATCTCCATAAGAAAGAATCCGATCGGAATGCTGAGCTGACAAAGCAGATCCATAACCTTGAAACTTCTAATGCCTATCTGAAGACGGGTTTAGAAATTTGCCGAAGGGGAGGTCTGGACATGCATCGGCGGTATGTGAACATCTTTGACATAAAGTTCTGTGATGGGTTCAGATTTTGCTTTGATCAAATGTCATCAGATCCATCTGCCCGTTCATATGATAATCCGGCCGCCCATGATGCCGCTTGTGGAGTCGTTCATCCATATAAAGAGCCTGAGTCTTCCCAAGATGAAAAAGATTTAGCTCAATTCATTTTGCATGGGATCATTCCGGTCGAACGGCCAAAGCCTGTGGCGGATGACAATGAAGTGCCAGCTGAGCCTTCCGTTCCAGCTTCAGAGAGCCAGCATCTTCCTATTGATGATAACAATCCTCCACTTTCTTGATTTAGAAGTTTCTCTCATTGAACAATTTTTTGGGTCTGTATATTCTAGATGCTCCTGTGATGAGCGTTTTTTCGGACAAGTTTTTGGAACAGCGCTGACGTGTTTTAATGTTTTTCGAACAGGATTGCACTAAGGTGCATAGCTATTTTATAAACAGATAGCATTTTTTGAACAGGATTGTACCAAAGTGCATATAGTTTTTTTGAACGATGGCACCGAGGTGCATAGATGTTTTTCTGAACGGATGGCACTGATATGCCTTATATGTATATATATATATATATATATATATTTTATTTTATTTTTATTTATTTATTTATTTTTTAACAGGATGATGCAATCTTTTGAACTATCTTTTTGATGCGTATCCATATACGTCTTTGTTGCAAACAGGAACTTGGTGCCATCTTCATGATGGTCTTTTGCCTAATAGGCATATGTATTTTGGCCAAGTACTTTGAACAGAAATATGAGAAGACATGAATAACATCTTTATTCATTCGACATGGATCCTTATCATACAAAATGATCAATTTAAATTTTATTGAAAATACCTTTTGAGGTGTATAGCATTCCAAGCTCGTTCGATCTGTTTTCCATCTTGATCAGCCAATCAATAGGCACCTTTCCCGGTCACTTCTATTACTGTGTATGGCCCATCCCACGTGGGATCCAGCTTGTTTGATCTGCTAGCCAATACCCTTAGTACTTGATCGCCAACTTGGAATGATCTTGGCTTTACTTTCTTGTTATAACTCCTCATCAACCTTTGTTGATACTCTGCCAATCTTATTGAGGCCATTTCTCTCTTTTCATCTATGAGATCACCTTCGATTTTTAAGATTTCCTCGTTCTGCTCAGGATCGAATAGATGAATTCTTGTTGTGGGGATATCCAACTAAATTGGGATCACCGCCTCGACTCCGTATGCCATAGCGAACGGAGTCATTCCGGTTGGCTTGCGTGGAGTCGTTCGGTAGCTCCATAGGACTCTCGGTAATTCATCTAACCATCGTCCTTTTCCTTCGATCCCTTCCAATTTTCTTTTTATCCCTGCGAAAATCGTTCTGTTTGTTATTTCAGCTTGTCCATTTGCTTGCGGGTAACTGACAGATGATAAATTCTGATTGATCCCGTACTCATCCAGCAATGCCCGAACGTATTGATTGTCCAGATTTTTGCCGTTGTCCATCATTATGTACTTTGGTACCCCAAATCTGTAGATTATACGATTCAAAATAAAATCTATCACTTGAGTGTGAGTGATTCTTACATAAGCCTTTGCTTCCACCCATTTAGTGAAATAATCTGTGGCCAAAAGTACATGCTTTTGATTCGAAGCTGCTCGTGTTAATGGTCCGACCGCATCTATCCCCCATCGTGCGAACGGAACAGGGGAGGCCATCGCTGTGAGAAGCTCGGCCGGTTGATGAATTATGTGCGAATGTCTCTGACACTTGTCACATTTTCTTGCGTATTCTTCTGCGTCCCGGATCATGTATGGCCAGAAATATCCTTGTGTGATTGCTCTATGAGATAATGATCTACCTCCGATATGACTTCCACAAGTCCCATCGTGTAACTGCTTGAGTACCTCTTGTGCTTCTGATGGTGTCAAACATCGCAGATAAGGCCCACTTGACGATCGGCGATAAAGATAGCCATCGATCACTGAATACTTGGTAGAGGTTGCTCTTATTTTCCCTGCTTCTCGTCGATCCTCAGGTAGAACGCCGATCAATAAATACTCAAGGATTGGATCGATCCAACTTGGCTCGTACGGGATCACGCATACCTCCTTCATTTTACCGATCGAAGGGGTAAATAGTTCATCCACCGGGATTATTCTGACCATATCGTCTCCTGCTGAGGATGCTTGATTCGCTATATGATCGGCCTCATGATTTTCTGTCCTTGGAATTTGTTTAAAAGTGATTACCTGAAAGTTCCTCATTTCTTCCTGAACGATATTTTTATACTGCAACATTCTTTCCTCGCTAGTATTATAACTCCCTGTGATCTGATTTACAATTAACTGAGAATCGCTGAACACAGTTAGTTCTTTAATCTGGAGCTCCCTTGCCAATCTCAACCCTGCCAACACGACTTCGTAATCAGCTTCATTGTTTGAACTGTCAAATGACAATTTGATAGACTGCTGTAACTTGGTGCCTTCTGGGGATATTAGTTCGATCCCCACACCTGCCCCCAGACTATTCACTGATCCGTCTACATAAAGTAACCACTTTGGATTTATGTTGCAGACCTCATCTTCGGCTGCTTCATATTCTAGGAGGAAATCTGCCACAGCTTGACCTTTTAAAGATGTTCGTGGCTCATAAGTAATGTCGAACATGCTCAGTTCTATCGACCACTTTGTCGTTCTTCCTGAGAAGTCCATTTTTGACAGAATTGCTTTGATCGGAAATGTAGTTGGAATTTTGATCGAATGGGACTCGAAATAATGCCGAAGCTTTCGTTTTGCCTGGACCAATGCCAAGATGATCTTCTCTGTCTTTGAATATCTTCTCTCGGCGTCAAGCAATGTCTTGCTCGCGTAATAGATCGGGTACTGTCTGCTCCCATCATCTCTTACCAACGCTGAACTGACAACGTTCGGAGAAACCGCCAAGTATAAAATTAAGGATTCATGATTCTTGGGCGCCATAAGGATTGGTGGTTTTGCCATATAGAGTTTTAGCTGGTCAAAAGCTTCTTGTTGTTTTTCCTCCCAAGCAACCGTTTTCTTAGACTTCAAGACGTCGAAGAACGGTTTGCATCTATCTAATAATTTGGATATGAACCGACTCAGAGCTGCTAGTCTTCCTGTGAGTACCTGGATTTCCTTTGGGGACTCAGGCGCCTTCATCTGAATCAAAGCTTGAACTTGTGCTGGGCTTGCTTTGATTCCATCTTTATTAACTATGTGACCCAAGAATTGTCCGGAAGAAACACCGAAAGTGCATTTTTCCGGGTTTAGTTTCATTTTGTGCGATCGCAGGGCTGCAAACACATCTTCCAAGTGCTTCAAATGATCATTCTTTTGCTAGCTTTTAACCACCATATCATCAATATAAGCCTCCACCGTGTCCCCTATCTGGGTCTTGAAAATCCGATCAATTAATCGTTGATAAGTCGCACCTGCATTTTTGAGACCGAACGGCATGACCTTGTAACAATAAGTCCCTCGTTCGGTGATGAACGCCGTTTTGTCTTCATCCTTTGGGTTCATCGGGATTTGATTGTACCCTGAATAAGCATCTAGGAAGGTGAGACGTTCGAACCCTGTAGTCGCGTCGATCATGCGGTCAATCTTCGGCAGAGGAAAATTATCCTTCGGACAAGCTTTATTTAGGTTGGTGAAGTCCACACACATTCGGAACTTCCCGTTCTTCTTTTGTACAACGACAACATTGGACAGCCACATAGGATAGTGAACTTCTCTGATAAAACCAGCATCTAACAAGCGGCTAACCTCTTCAGCTACAAACTTTCCTCGTTCGGTTCCGATCCTTCGGGGTCGTTGCCGTACGGGCTGGGCATTGGAATAAACATTTAATGTGTGCACCATGATTCCTAGGTCGACCCCAGGCATATCGTTATGCTCCCAAGCGAAAACATCAATGTTCGATCGCAACATAGAAACCAAGCTGTTTCTTTCATCAGGGTTCAGTCCCCTTCCAATTCGGGTGGTTTTTCCCTTGTCTCCGTCGATCAGATCTACTGTGATGGTACCCTCTGCGGCTTTCTCAGCATCATCAGTCTGATCGCGGAGGCTCGGTAATTGCTACATGCTCCGTTCGGAACTTTCGCCTTTCATTCATTTGGTAACGATGGCATAACATTCTTTCGCCACCACTTGATCGTCTTGAATATCAATAAACCCTTTCCCTGAAGGGTCAGCACATCGCATCACCTGGTGTAGAGTGGAAGGAACTCCTTGCATTCGGTGAATCCAACCTCTTCCCATGATCAGATTGTAAGAAGGTTGTATGTCTACTAACATAAAGTTTTCTGTCAAAGTTCGCTTCGCGGCCGTCACTGGTAAATTCAGCACCCCGATTGGAAAAATCCTTTTTCCATCAAAGCCTGTCAGCGGACTGGCTGTTGGTCTGATCAACTCCAGGCTAATGCCGATCTTCTCGAAAGCTGATTTAGTTAGGATGTTCGTGCTGCTACCTGGATCAACTAACACCCTTTTAACTAAACAATTTGAAACTATGATCGAAATTACCAGTGGGTCATCATGTGGAATCTGGACACGTCTTAAATCTTCTTGTGTAAATGATATTGCGGGCATTGGGTAGTTCCGAATGACATTCACCTCCCCAACCCTTCGGATTTTGTTGGCATTTCGCATGCGTGAACGCTGAACCGAACGGCTTTCCTCATCCTCCTCGGGTTTCCCATGGATTGTGTCAATAATTTTTACCGGCTGCCCACCTACAATTTTGTTAGGTTTCGGCCGATCAAAATTCTTGACTCCATTGTCCACATACTCCTTCAAATCTCCTTTGGCTATCAAGGTCTCAACCTGCCTCCTCAGTTGTCTGCACTCATTGGTTAGATGACCGAAGTCATTGTGGAACGCACAATGCCTTGTACGGTCCTGCAACTCTGACAGTGTTTTCAATGAAAATGGGGGTCGAAAAATACCCTTCGCCTTATTCTCGTTGTACAACTTTGCTAAAGTTGTTCTGAGTGGAGTTTCAGGTATGTCAAACCTTGGTCTCCTCTCCTGCTGTCTATATGGAGCCGATCGGTGACTGTTCGTATTATCTGCCTTCTTGATTATCCTTTCCTTTGATTTGCTTTCGACACTGACTAATGCCGAACGATGGCCTCTTTCTTGCTTATCCTCCTCTAATCTCAGATATCCCTGCGCCCGTGAATTCAACTGACCCATGTTGAGGGGTGTTGATTTCACCAAAGATCTATGGAAGCTGGTCCCTTGTTCGATAACCACCTTGAAAGCTTCCACTGCTGCTGGTTGATCACAACTGGGTATCATTCCCATTTCCAAATTGAATCTAGAAAGGAAATTCTTCAATGTTTCACCTTTCGCTTGCCTCATCGTAAACAGGTTAGAAATGGTCCTCTTCTGCTTCCGATTCCCGAAATACTGTGCCAGGAACTTTTCCATCAGTGTTTGGAAAGAATCGATTGAACCACCTGGCAATTGCCTAAACCATAACAGAGCAGGGCCCGTTAGGCTTGTAGAGAAAGCTTTGCACATTAGTGCATCATCAGCCATATCGAGCGTCATCATCTGCTCCACATAAAACAGGTGCTCGATTGGGTCCTGTGTTCCATCGAACATAATGAATTTAGGCATCCGGAATTTATCTGGCCTTCTCGCCTGCTGAATTTCGGGGCTGAACGGAGATCTAATCATTTTAGCTGTCATTTCGATAGCTAGATCGGCTGGCGACTGTGTTCTGAGATCTTTTACTTGTTCATCTACGATCTTTTGAAGTCGGGTTACCATATCGAGCGGAACTGCATGATTATTGATATTTGCTTCATCTGCGATCGGTTGGGTGTGAGCAGGATCTGCTGTGCGATCTGCTGAACTTGCCTCATTATGATTGTCTTCTTTTTCAACACCATGGCCATTACGGCGCCCTACTATTGGCAATTCTGGGTGTTCGGATTGATCTAACCTTTGCTTTAATTCTCGATTTTCTTTCTCGAGTGCTTCCAGGCGCTGAAGGATAGCAGCTGTATCACCTAGCTGAGTAGTGATTTCTTCCGCCATTGATCAAATAACCTCTGTCTGGATATCAGTTTCCCACAGACGGCGCCAAAAAGTGTAAACCCGTTCAGAGTTTTCGAACGAATCTCAACTTTTGAAAAATAAACAGAAGCTATGAAAAAGATTAATGGTCAGAAGAAAATAGAAAATTCAAGAATCAGCAAATACTGGAGCAATCTCGGATCCTTTTCCCCCTCTCTTTTTCTTTCTTTTATACATGAAAACTGGTCTCTCCCCCATAAATGGGTTTTAATACATATTAAATACAATATCTACTTTAATGTTTCATCAAAAACTGCCATAATAAATCTTATGTCAGTTTTGATTCTATATATTTAAAACGATCATTTCCTTAATGGCTTTAATCTGAAATGGGCCTATATCCTTGGATTTTATTTTCTAATTGGGCTTTTAAAATGGGTATACTGATCCAATGTAATTTGTACGATGAGCCTGATGAAAAATGGGCCTACAAATTGGTTTAAGGATGTTTGGTTTAGGAGTGTTTCAATCATTTTATATCATGAGGGGGTGTGATTAAAAATTTACAAACCTGAGAGAGTATAATTAAAATTAAAACAAGCATCAATAAAAATGAAGTTAACCTATATTATAAATATTACGTTTGTTTTCTATTTTAGATGTGTAAATAAATTTATTTTTAAAGTAATAGCTTGGAATAGTATATATATTGTAATTTGTACACGAGTATGCAAAATAACAGATGTTGAAATTATATTTTTATGTATTAGTAACAAGGGTTCTTAATAGAAACTAGTGTAAAATCGCACAGTAACTAAATAAACAAAAACAAAACGATCTACTATCATAGTATTTATTTTAATCTTTCTCATATCTACAAAATTAGAGTTTCTTCATCTACAAATTATAAGTTAAGCAATTAGTGCTATATTATATATCAAAAAATTTATTTCAAAATTCTGTAATCATAATTGAAAGTTTGAAACTCTAATATTCCACCCAAAAATTTTATTCCCTCTATCCCACAATAGATGTCCAAGTCTGACTTTTCATTATTTTTTTAGTTATTTTGTATTTCCAATTTTTTTTGATAGTATAATTGTAATTTTTAGTGAGCCTCATTACTTTGTGAAGCTAATAAAGAAAGATAATTTGAAAAAGTATAAGATTATACTGTATTAGAATTCAAAACCGAGCAATTATTTTAGGACGAATAAAATTGAAAATAAACAACTAATATGAGACAGAGGGAGTATCAAAGTAAATGAAAAACCCTTATTTGGTTTGTATTTCTGAATACTGTTCTTGAAAATTCTTTGAATAGAAAACAATCAAAATAATTTCTCTTTTTCAAAAAAATATTTTCAAATAATTGAATAAAACAGATTTTTTTAAAATTTTCTGATTTTAGTTTTCAGAAAAATATTATCATAAATACATATCAAGCAAGCCATACTTTCAACATTCAAAACTGAAATGTGAGGGGTATTTGTGTAAAATGAGCGTAGGAGCACAAATATATAAGGCGCTTGGGACTTCTCTTTCAACTTTAGCTGCAAAAATACCTACAAGCTGAGAGTTGAGAGAGACACACAAGAGTCCTGAACTGTGTGTCAGATCGGCCGTTTCAATTCTCCCCTAGCCTCTTCCATAATTCAACATGATGTATACATATATAACGTGAGCCTCTATTTAATTAGTCTTAATCTGACCCACAAGCCGGAGAAAATTTGGGGATTAGTGAGGGCTGGGTAAATTGGTTCGCGTGATGGGATGTTGTATCTGTCCGTTGGAGACTCCGGCGAGGTTGTTGTGGAGTACTAGCTTCTTCCGACACAGGATCATGCTCTTCTAATATTTAACACTCAATCAGACATACCCAATTGTATTCTTATATATATATATATAGTTCTTATATAATTCTGTGTGTATATCACCGTCACTGGTAATATATATTCGCCGGTGACCTGACCCACTACACACAAACAGAAATGGACTCCGTCCGTCTTTTCTTCGACCCACCTCCCCATGCTAACATGTTCTTCACAGGAAATGGTGATTCCTTTTTTCGAGGTGATTTAAAGATTATACAGAATATTTATATACATTTTTTTCCCTTTTTAGCCATATTCTTTGTGTTATGTTACATTCACTTAATTTGTATTAATTCTCCTAGATGGAAAATTTTCTATTTTTATGTTCATGATTATCGATTAACTTTACGTAGATTTTGTTCAGCGGAGTATTTTGCACTTTTGTTGTTAACAAGAGTAATAACTATGAATTCAAATATACTAAAATTTTATACCACTGGTGTTGCAGGAACAAGATCAATGATAAACATGGAGGAAACCTCAAAGAGGCGATCCTTTTTCAGCTCTCCGGGTGAACTCTACGACGACGAATATTACGATGATCAGCTGCCGGAAAAGAAACGCCGTCTGTCTCCAGATCAGGTCAGCCACTCAGACCTGAACTCATTCAATACTTATGACCGAAAATATCAAGTGATACTTAAAACATGACTTAAAATGTTTGTTGGTACTTAATTTTCAGTTTTATCATTCCGTACTAAATTGGTTTATCAATGGTTTGTGATTGAAGGTACACCTGCTGGAGAAGAGCTTTGAGACAGAGAACAAATTGGAGCCGGATCAAAAATCGGAGCTGGCAAAGAAGCTGGGACTTCAGCCTCGACAGGTGGCGGTGTGGTTCCAGAACCGCCGTGCACGGTGGAAGACAAAACAGCTTGAAAGGGATTATGATCGACTCAAGTCCAACTATGATTCCCTTTTGTCCAACTATGACTCCATTCTCAAGGACAAGGACAAGCTCAAAGCTGAGGTATCTCTACATATATATATATATATATATATATATATATGGCGTGATCTATTATTATATAGATAATAACAAGAAGTAAAATAATGAAACTATTTTGTTAAATGCAAATAGCCAGGGACTCTGATTATTATTAAGTAATCATATATGGCTCATGAATTTGAATTTAAA
This sequence comes from Cornus suecica, assembly GCA_963922005.1. Taxonomy (NCBI): domain Eukaryota; kingdom Viridiplantae; phylum Streptophyta; class Magnoliopsida; order Cornales; family Cornaceae; genus Cornus; species Cornus suecica. The sequence goes on from OY998238.1 coordinate 2,398,857, forward strand.
AACTCAAAAGTACACCAGAGGTTGCATGATTCAGCAAGGCCATAAGTAAACGCTTTGGGTCCGCTTAATTATTCAGCAAGGCCATGAATAAACGCTTTGGGTCCGCTTAATTGGTTCATTCGATGAAATTAACTAAATTTATAATAAGAATCAATTTTGACATATTCTTACGATAATTTACATGCAAATAATACATGTAGCTTAACAAAGTTGGTCAATATAAACTTGAGATCGAGATGGATGGACTGTCATTGCGATGATGAACTAAAGCTAGGGAAGTGCTTGTGTATGTGTGTGTGAATATATATATATATATATATATATATATATATACTGTCTCCTATTTTGTAAGAATCACCTTGCATAATAGTTGAACATTAAAGCTAGCGTCCATCTTGGATCGGACAATTCTATCGCGATCTAATGCACGCCTTGCCAGCCATGTTGATCTGATCAAGAACCTGACCTCTAATGGGTCCTACATATATCTAAGATTCGTTCTTAGCTACATGCATGTCTGCACTGTTGGTGTCTCAAACTCACCATCAGCTAATACATTGTTTACATACGTGTATATAATTAACACCTTATATGTCAAATAAAAATACATATATTCTAAACCCCACAGTACGCTGATGTGGTTCAATGGTTCAATAGCATTTGAACACTGGACAAAAAAATATCAAAAAATAAATAAATTAAACTTTTTTAGCTATGTGTCCAAATACTATTAGACCAAATCACGAGCTATACTTTTATGCTGAAAAAGGTTGAATGGCCTTTTAATTTTCCTAAATAAGGCGAGGCTAGAGTATTTATTGAAGGGCATTTTGGTAATTCTGAAAATATTTAGTTATTTTTTCATAATGCTGCATGGACTACTGCAGCTTGTTTCCTTAACTGAGAAGCTGCAAGCTAAGGAGGTGATCGGAATTCCAGAGTCAGGCCCGAAATCTGACCCACTCCCGGCAGACGAGATCCATGTTTCAACCATTGAACTAAAAGTGAAGGTGGAGGACCGGCTGAGCTCTGGCAGCGGTAGTGGAAGTGCGGTGGTGGACGAATTAGACGGTCCACAGCTGGTGGACAGTGGTGACTCATACCTTGCAAAAGATGACTACCCTGGTTCTGTGGCGGAAGATGACGGTGGTAGCGACGAAGGTCAAAATTACTTCTCCAATGTCGTCTTCATGGCGGAGGAACAGCAACACCCTGAGGAGGGAGAGCCACTGGGCTGGTGGGACTGGTCTTAATCTACTACTTTTTATTATGCTTTCGAAAATGGTTCTGCACTATCTTATATTTCTATGTAAAATAATATTCTATCGTGGCCTACAAATAAAAAGGACTTCAATTAATATCTCTATTTAATTAAATGGATAAAAATAAACGGGGAAGGTAAATTTTGTCCTATATTGGCAAATGCATGGGGCCTAATTGCTAAAGCATGTATTTATATGTACTTTTGGTGCCAAGCCGAATGTACATTCACTCATATTAGGAAGGTAGCAAACGGATGTGTTTGGGTTGGGTAGTTATCTGACGGGTCATAAATGGATTGGTGATCCGTTCATGACTTGTTATGATGGATTGATTACGGGTTGAGTCATAAATAAGTCAGGGTTAACCTGACCCGTATATATATATTTTGAAAAAAACATTTAACCCCCATTTGATATGTACGTCAAAGATACAACATCTATATATATTAAACTAACATCTCAAATCAATCCATCATTCTAAAAGAAAGAATTAAAAAAGATTTGATATATAATTTTTTTTTGGTTTTTGTTGTTATAGAGTCGCAAAACAAAGAGGGAAAAAAAAAAAAAAAAACCAAAACCAACCTCTGAAATCTGTCCAGTCAATAAAAAAAGAAAACAAAAAATTAAAGAATAGAATAGAAATTATAGAACTTCTAAACTCCTAAATCAACAGTGAGAAACATAATTTTGATAAAAGAGGGAAAATCATCTCAAACCTAGTTAAAACTCTATTAGTAAAAATTCAATATGATTGAACAAGAAATCATACACAAAAAACACTCAAATGCTTCAAACAAATAATAAAAAAATCAACAAATTAAATACTTTAGGGATATTTGAAGCATATATGTATATATATATACATATATATATATGTTACACCCCTTAAAAACCCAATTAGATCTTGGTTTGAATTTTCGAGATTTAAAAAAAAATCAGTGAATGGCTTCAAATAAATTAAAAAAAAAAAACAAATTGAATACTTTAGCATGTATACACTACACCCCTTCAAAAAACCAATTAGATCTTGATTTGAATTTTCGAGATTTAAAAAAAAAATCAGTGAATAAATCATCCATATGTATGTCAATATACACATCTACATATATATATAAGCCCTTCTCCTCAACAGACATTTCTCTCTATATATAGAGAGAGAGATATAGAGAAGGAAAGGTGTGATATGAGAGAGAGAAGAAAGAGGGATGAAGATAAAGGTAACCTGGAAATCGAGAGAGATGAGAGAGAAGCGACGCTGTGAGAGAAAAGTCAGAGGAAGGATTTATGCCTTTGTGGGTCTGGATTCTGGAAGGGTTTGTGCTTTTGTGGGTTTGTGTGACGGGTACCCTCGCCCAACCCGCTAACAACATGCAATTTCTAAATGACCCGTATATTATATCACTCATCCAACAACTCATATTTTTAGTGGGCGGGTGCGGGTAATTATTGCCAGCTCTATATACGCATATACAAGAGCTCTATTGCCATATGTGTAAACATTGCACAATGCACTGTGTAATCTAGAGAGAGCTAGGTTATACCATCCGTATGTGTAAACATTGCACAATGCACTGTGTAATCTAGAGAGAGCTAGGTTATACCATCCGTATTCTCTCCATTTTCTTTCTACTTTCTCAGTCTCCAATCACTTCTTCCTTCTTGAGTCCGCACTGGTCATCGATGCTTCTTGGGTCAGTTCTAGGGATGGCAATGGGGCGGGACGGGGCGGGTGATACCCGCCCCGTTTCCGAACCCGATTATTTTTCCCCGTCCCGTACCCGTTCTGTCCTCGATTAATTTTTTATTTCCCCGACTCGTCCCGCCCCGTACCCGTCAACTCCCCGCCCCGCCCCGCACCGATTACGTTTTTTTTTTATTTTGAATGGTAAGAAACTCACACACCACACCCACAAATGCCTCCTAAGAGGCTCGAACTCCTCACCTTTTCAATTTGGGAGTGAGATTATACCATTGCAACACACTTTCCAATTTGGGAGTGAGATTATACCATTGCAACACATGTGTGCAACACATCACACATGTGTGCTGGTTTACGTATTATTTTTCCCCCAAATAACAATAAAATCTCAAAATCAAACCTAACTATAAGATATCAAAATCAAACAATAAATCTATATGAAATCAAAATCAAAGATTTCAAAAACATAATAAACAATCCGTCAATACATGTTTATTCATATATATAGATAAATATATATAGATATAGATATATATATTGTTGGACCTAAATATTACTCAAACACACACAAACACATGGACACAATGATATTTACATGGTTCCCCAAAATCGGGTACGTCCACGGAAGGATAACTCAATATATTTCGGATTTTCTATCAACCCTCACATTTGCTCTATCACATAAATTGAGCTTAAAATTATACAACAAGTGTATGCCTCTATTTATAGGCTCTGTAAATGAAGGAGGAGAATTTTATATTGAATTCTTTTTGCAAGTTGTCACATGGAGTCGAGCCCATGCTGCCTTCCACTTCTTACTATCAGTACTGTGTATTGCTTCTCTGTAAGTGTTAGGGACATCATCTTCTGTCGCTGGAAGGGCAAATGACACCATGTCAATAAATCGGGCAGGCTTCTGAATGACCCTTCTAGGTCTGTTGGCGGCGATAGAGTCTGGCTGCTGACTAATTGTAATACCCCGTATTTAATGGATATTTATTTCCTTAATTATTTTGGATGGCATAATGAGTGTTTAAATTATTGAATGAGGCTATCTTAGTCTTTTTAAGTCTATTAGGTTATAATGAAATTTTGTGATCTGAAGGGGGGCAAGGTTGTCATTAGTGTTTGGGCAGTTTGGTGATTTATGCATAATACAAGGATAGTTTGGACATTTCCCTAACCCTAACATCTTCTATATAAGCATCCTTAACTTCAGATCTAGCCCCCATCTCATTTCTTCTACTACTTCTTCTTCTTCATCAATTATACCCGAAATTGTGAGGGTTGAGAGGTTGAGAGCTTAGAATTGGTTTGGATCTGTACTTGTGGTGGATTCAGCTCTACATTACAGGCAAGACATATGTTCTACTCTTCCTCTTTGTACTAAAATTTCGTAGCCTTTACTTTGTGCATCTATAATCTGCTAGATAATATTTTTCATATATGTATATGTATGTGTAAATCATGTTCATATATGACTTTTATATATTATGTTTATACATATATGTATAGGTCCGTAGGTATATATATAGATCTTGTATATAGGCATATATGTATAGATCTGTTAGAGTATATTCATATTCATGTTTATTTATGTGACTTATATATTCTATTTATATTCATGTATAGATCCGTAAGTATATATATAGATCTTGTATACATGTAGAGATTCGTGGATCTATATAGGCATATATGTATAGATCTGTTAGAGTATGTTCATATTCATGCTTATTTATGTGATGATATATATTCTGTTTATATGTATATGTATAGATCCATGATCATATGTACAGATCTTGTATATAGGTAGAGATTAATAGTCTTATATAGACATATATGTACAAATTTGTTAGAGTATATTTATATTCATATATATATATATAATGATTTATATTCTGGTTATACATATATGTACAGATCTATGATTATATGTATAGATCTTGTATATATATAGAGATTTGTGGTGATATATTGATATATGCATGAGACTATGTTTATATATAGCTATACGTACAAATCTGTTTTTACCATGTGTAGCTATACATGTATGGATTCGTGGTTATGTGTCTTGTTGGTATGATTCTGATGATGTGTATATGGTTGGAACTTAGTATAAATATCTGAGTACATAAATATTTTAGGTTTCAATGTTGACAAAGATTTCAAAACTGTTATTAGAAAAATATTGCATATTTATGTAATTGTTTTTCTCTATTTTCTTTGTTATCAGACTCTGGACATTGATTTATATTGTTATTATGTGTATCACGAATTATACTGGATTACGTATTTTCGACCGTATAAATGAATAGTTTCGACCGTATAAAATACCGTATACCTTGGCGCTGGGGCGCTGCCCCAGACCCCGCCAGGGGGGCGCTCAGGTAATGGTCGCGCCACCCCCCCTGGACCCCCCAGGCTCGACCTTATAAATTGTTATATGTTCCCGAATAAATATTACAAGCGAATTATTAAATTCGTAAAATCCTAAGATTTAAATTAAATGACTATGTTTTGGAAATTTATAAGAAACCACAAGGAGGCTGACTATTACTGCAGTCTAACTAGTACCACGGGACATGGGTGAGTTGTCACGGCATGGGTGAGTTGTCGGGTACGTGGTTATGGTACGGCATGGATTGGATGTTGTATGGAAAAATCATATTAATGTAAGAAATTTATAAACATAATTATATTAAATGGTGGTATATTAGTGACTATAGTTATAGTTAAATATATTATTTTTTCAATATAATTTTGGGATTAGGTGTCACTAGGAAAGGGGATGGATTTTGGTACTCTGCTTGGGATCATGTAGAGTTGTTCTTGCTCGTGGGTTTAACCCACATTTTTGTTGTTTCAGGTCCTCGGCAGTTTCACCAGCAGGGTTGAGGATTTCATATCTATCTGTCCGGTTCTATCATAGTTTCCTTCCACTCCAGGGTAGGATCCGATAAATGTCATATGTTGTATTTCTTATAAGTGTGTTTCTAGGGGTCCATGTTTATGGGATTTCCAAATTGTACTGTGTGGGACTTATTTTATTTAAGGATGTATTGGGAGTGGTCTTCTTCATGTATAAGTTGATCCTTATTTTGTTATTGTTGTTATTATTATATTTTTATTTTATGTCTTCTCTTCTGTGCTTATGTTATCAATTACTAACGTTCCTAGTTTTCTATGTATGGGTCTGGCCAACCTATGCATGAAAATTTGGGGGTGTCACACTAATCACCTGTACTGGAGATGGAGTCTCCACCTCAACTGAGTCCTCGTCCTGACTATCAGAATCATCTTCAGAACTATCAACTGGTGGCTCAGTATCTTCGTGACTCTCAAACTCCACCTGCTGCTGAATATTTGGATTCACTTCTTCTTTAGCTGGATTTGTCTGTCTCAACATGATAGACTCATCAAAAGTAACATCTCTGCTACAGATTATCTTCTTTGTTTCTGTGCACCACAATCGGAATCCTTTCACTCCTTCACTATGTCCCATGAAGAGAGTTTTCTTGGCTCTAGGATCCAGTTTAGATTCTACAACATGAAAGTATGTTGGACACCCAAATATATGAAAAGAATCATAATCAGAAACTGGATATCCGGACCATACTTCCTTGGGAGTTTTCCCATCTAGTGCATTTGCAAGAAGTCGGTTGACAATGTGAGTGGAGTATACCAACGCCTCTGCCCAAAATGTCTTACTTAGCTCAGATTGAGATAGCATACATCGTACTTTTTCCACCAAAGTGCGATTCATTCTTTCTGCTACTCCATGTTGTTGTGGCGTTCTAGTCACTGTGAAGTGTCTAATTATCCCTTCATTCTGACAGATTTTCATGAAGGGATCTGATTTGTACTCGCCACCGTTGTCTGATCTGAGCCTCTTGAGCTTCCTGCTTGTCTGGGTCTCTATCATTTTCTTCCATTTAAGAAAGATATCTAGCACTTCATCTTTATGCTTCATAGTATAAACCCAGACATATCTAGAAAAATCATCAATAAACGTTACAAACCAATGTTTACCTCCCAATGAAGCGATTCTGGATGGCCCCCAGACGTCTGTGTGAACATAGTCCAGTGTTGCCTTCGTTCGATGAATCGCCATGCCGAACTTGACCCTTGTCTGTTTGCTTAGCACACAGTGCTCACAGAAGTCAAGTTTGTCAGTTTTGGCACCTTTTAGTCTGTCTTGCCTTACCAAGCCTTGCAACGCCTTCTCACCCGCATGCCCTAAACGCATGTGCCAGAGTCGGGTAAGATCAGCTGACTTGTTTTTTGAACTGCTCGCCACAGCTACTCTTCCAGTTACTGTATACCCATCTAGGTAATACATATTTTTCTTCAAAATACCTCTCATTGCCACAAATGCACCTCGAACTACTTTCAGAACTCCACCTTCCATGGTCACCTTGTAACCACTGAAATCTAAAACCCCTAATGAAATGAGGTTTTTCTTCAGGTCTGGAATATACCCGACATCTGAGAGTTTTCTGATTGTACCGTCGTGTATCTTCAGACGTATTGTTCCGATCCCTTTGGTCTGACAGGTGTTGTTGTTGCCCAATATCACAACTCCTCCATCCAGCTCCTCGAAGCTAGAGAACCAATTCATGTTCGGACACATATGATAAGAACAACCTGAATCAAGAATCCATCTATCAGACTGATTAGTGTCTGACGATGAAACAGTAAAGGTTGATTCATCTTCATCTTCCTTCTTTCGGGCAATATTGGCATGTGACTTGTCCTTGTTTGGACAGTCTCTCTTCCAGTGCCCTTTCTAGTGACACTGGAAACACTCATCATTCTCTTGTCGTCTTCTGGATGATTCAGATCTAGTTGGTTGTGATCTGGATTTGGACCGCCATCTCCCCTTTCCTTTTGATCTGTTATTCGACCTGCCTCTGTCTACAGTCAACGCCTCTGATGTATTGTCCCGGTGATCATGTTGATCCTTCTTCCGGTACTCATTGTTTACCAAAACGTTAGCAACATCTATGTATTTAACATCATCTTTTCCGTACATTAAAGTTGTGGATAAATGATCATAGCTTTCAGGCAAGGAATTTAATAAAATCAAAGTTTTATCTTCATCAAGAATTTCAACATCTAAATTCTGTAAATCTGCAATTAGTTTGTTGAAATTGTTTGAGTGTTTGATCATAGGGGTACCTTTCTTGAACTGGAATCTGAAGAGCTTTGACTTCAGATAAAGGTGATTTTCTGGACTTTTCGTCATGAATTTGTCCTCCAGTTTCTTTCACAGATCTGCCGCCATATTTTCTTTCATCACAAAGTACTTCTGATCTTTCGCTAAACACAATCGGATTGTGCCACAAGCTTGACGATTCACAAATGTCCAATCTTCATCCGAGATATCCTTGGGCTTAACATCCAAGGCAATCTGGGAACCATCTCGAAATAGAAGATCTTGGACTTCGCATTGCCACATGCCAAAGTTATTGGTGCCGTCGAATTTCTCCACCTCAAACTTTGCATTTGACAACATGGTTCTCCTCATAGAACCGCTCGTCCCAACAGTATTCCCTCCAGTATCTCTAGCCTCTGATTGCTCGGTATCCTGTACTTCAGTTATGACTTGAAATAACAGATATTTAAAAAAATTGATGAAATTAACGCACCAACTAGGAGAATAAAACTTGAAACCAGATTTTCCCAAAATTAGAGTACTAATTTTGAAAAACGGAGCCCACCGTTGAATCCGGAACGGTTGATTTAGCTAGGATCGACCTTTCGTTTACTCAAAACGGACTTAAAACGAGCTCGGAATGACCAAAACAATGTAAAAGGGCAAAACTGTAAATATAAAAAATTTGATGACGTGGCAGCTGACAAAGTGACACATGGCAGCCTCTTATTGGGCACACGTGGCAGCTTCTGGATGGTGACACGTGTCAATCACTGGTCAGTGACACGTGTCAATCACTGGTCAGTGACACGTGTCAACATATGACTGAGACACGTGGCAGTGACGTCATCTGATGACGTCATCACCGAAAAAATTTAGTCGCCGGAACCCTAGCCGGAAAAACCAGGGTCGCCGGAGAAGGCGCGTGGGCCTCACGCACGCTGGAGGAAAAAGGCGCATGGGAGCGTGTCGCCGATGCCCCTTGACACGCCGATCTTCTGGCGGCGCGTGAGGGAGCGTGGATGACGTTTTTGGCCGGATTTCAACGGGAAAACCTTCCTCTCTTGATGGGCAATCTCCCAGTATATTTGGTGTTTGGGTTTGATGCTTGGTTTGTTTCGAAATAAAGTCGAAAGAAACGGCTCTATTTTTTACAAAAATGGCTCTGATACCAATTGTTGGACCTAAATACTACTCAAACACACACAAACACATAAACACAATGATATTTACGTGGTTCCCCAAAATCGGGTACGTCCACGGAGGGGTAGCTCAATATATTTCGGATTTTCTCTCAACCTTAACACTTGCTCTATCACAGAAATTGAGCTTAAAATTATACAATAAGTGTATGCCTCTATTTATAGGCTCTGTAAATGGAGGAGGAGAATTCTATATTGAATTATTTTTGCAAGTTGTCAAAGATGTTATCAAGTTGAACACTGGTAGCTTCCATTTTAATGGTCATTGCATGCATCACTCCTTCATGTAGGTCATTGCATGCATCATCCTCTTCATTACATCATTGTTTCATCACCTTGAGTCATTAACATGCATGGCATGCATGGAACTTGTAGAATAAATTTCACATATATATATATATATATATATATATATTATATAGCTAATCGGGGCAGGACGAGGGTGCCCCATACCCGCCCCGATTATAATCGGGGAATTTTTTTTTGCCCCATACCCGCCCCGGTTAGCTAAACGGGACGGAATAAACGGGGGGACGGATTTTTTTGCCACCCCTAATCAATTCTTATTTTCTAGGTAATCAATTCTTTTTCTCTAGTTTTCTGTTTTTGAATTGATGCATATTTGATGTTACTCATGAAAATTGCAATGAACATTTTGGACCTACACCGCTCGGGACTGTTAAGTCTCTCACTGGAGCCGGTCTAGTGAAAAAGAAAATAGAAAGGATAATGTTTTCGGATAATTAAACGAATATGGTGGGGTCGGAAATTAATTCCACTTGACGATTAAGATGGCAATTCCATCTGAAGGGCTTCAACCCTACGTCACAAACCACTCAATTTCAACTTGCACTAATTCCCACCCCTAGAATATGTTGCTAGTTCCCCAAAGTCCCACTCTCTCTCTCTCTCTGAAGGACAAAACAAATGCAGGTGGTTCATGCCAATGTGCTACAACTAAATGTATGTGTGTGTGTGTGTGTTTGTATAGCTTAACTAAAAGATACTACAAGAACATCATAACTATGATAAGCAAGTATGTATATAGTTTAACATATATACAAGGGAATGAAACTCCAGACAGTAGGTATCTTTACTTGGATATCCACATCGTGACATCATTGCTCATGATCGCTTTGATTGCAATGTTCAGGTAGCTTTCAATGCAATGTTCAGGTAGCCAATATGCAGGATTACACCGGGAAGAAAAGATAGAAGCTTTTCCTTTGAACAAGGGATGTTTAGAATCCAAGTTATAATGTCTCAAATTGCTCAAATAAAGAAAATACTATCTTGAGCAAGTATGATAGAAATGCCTTTATGTTGAAAGGAAAGAGTTTAGTGTTTGTAAATAATATAAATGTAGGATATATATAATATAATATGCCCAGTTACACTGAAGCTGTCCAGCTAATCATATTATAATGTTGCTGAATCATGTCATACTAATTGTAGTATGGGTCCCTGATAGAACACCTAACTATATGTATATTGCTACACCTGTGATAATTTTACTTATCTAATTACTTTTTTCTACTTTTGTTAATTAAAGCAGATAGATAGTCCAATGGTTTTATTCAGTGGTGCGCTTCACTAATCATATTAGTAATAATATACATATATATATATATATATATACTTTTGGTACATGTAATTATTTACTATCAGATCATAGACTTTTAGCGTATATTTGAAATAGATGTAGTGTCCTTCTCAACAGGAAAGGTCTGATGTCCTACAGTACTCTGAATGGGGCAAGCGAAAAGAGATTACATATTCAGTACATGTTGATTATGAGGTCCCCTTTATATGTGGCCTGATTATAAATGTTTGTTTAGTCCCAAAACTATCACTAAATCAATCTATCAGATCTTATCATGGTTCGGTGTCTGGTATTGATTTTGGCAGCAGTCACGACGATGAGTATCGGTAATGTGTAAGGGTATCAACAGCTATACGACTAACCATAGTTATTATTGAGGGCTCAATTGAATTCAAAATTCAGGTAGGGACAAAAGACATGGACTGCCCTGGAGAAAACGACTAAAAGATGATATAAGGTTCAAATTCTCAATCTTCATACCACATCTAGCCACTCTTGAGCAATTTGGTTTCTTTCTCACCCACTCCACGAGAAAGCTAACCCATTCACCCACTAAACATCTATAAATTATATATATTATAACCCACAACTAATGCATATACTGGTCTGCTTATGCTATCAGGAATTATTTATGTCTTTATAACACACTTCCCTCCCTCTCTCTCTCTCTCCTACAACTTCAGACTTCACAAATGTGAAAGCTAATATATTCCCAAGTTTCTTCATTTGTCCTTTTCTTAATGAATACTGAAGTTTTGGGTGTGGCCACACAGGTTATGGTCATGGCAATTGTGATATCTGTGATATTGTTGTTTGTGGGTATTGGAGTTTTGGTGTTGATTCATGTTTGTATTATTGGGAATACACTCAGGAGAGGATTTGGTAACACTACTATGGCGGAAAGGGGCAGCATTGGGAGCACAAGCATGTCTTGGGACGATATAGAAAGGCTTCCTTGCTTCGATTTCAAGGCGAAAGAAAAGGGAAGTAGTCCTGTGGACTGTGCTGTTTGCTTGGAGAACTTCAGTGTTGGTGAAAAGTGTAGGTTACTGCCAATGTGCAACCACAGCTTCCATGCTCAGTGTGTGGACTCATGGCTTCTGAAGACACCCATTTGTCCGATATGTCGAGCCGGTGCCAATTCGGGGAAGGGTGGGTTGGCATGGGAAGAAGGAAGTAATCGTCTCAGGGAGAGACAAACAACAGATAGTGTTCAAACGGCTACCGGATTGAGAGAGAGCCAAACGGTAGAAAACTCCCAATTTGAGTGATATTGGTGTTGAGTTGAGAGAGAACCAAACAACAGAAAACACCATGGCCACTCCTATGTAACATAATTCTATCACGTGAAACTGCTTTTCAATTCTGTCTAAATGGTTTCTGAATTCTAAATATCATTAATTTCTATCAGTGGTTTATAAATTTTTGGATATTGTTAGCATATTTTGGCAACACAAAAAATAGATTTTGGTAGCATGTTCATTATGGTAGATTTAGTTGTATGGTGGTTCTGGTTCTTTCCTGGCCACTTTGATGCAGCTTATTTGTAGGCAGCTTCATTTGTGTTTGATCAGTTGCTTACCAACCAGAAACTGTAGATTGGGGTTTTCAGGGTAAGGAAGAATCCCGGCGGACAGTTGTAATAAAAACATGAAGAGAACAATAATAATGAAACCTAAGAGAGGTGAGAACAAAAAAATAGATGAAAATAGAAAAAACACCCACCCAACCAACTCCACCTAAAAGGGTGAGAATTCAGGTCTTCATAATAATAATAAATAGGTGCATGAGTTTATCATCAAGAAAAAGGGAAAAAAACACACACAAAGACAAATAAAGAATTGTTAGCGGAGATGTGAGAATTCAAGCCTATACTAGCACATGGTCTGTCCTTTTAGGCCAAAAGGGAAAAAAAAATGCAAATTTCTTGACAAGAAGATATATAAATATATATATATAAGGGAAAAAATAGATTTGGATGAGATTAAACTAAAGCCTTGAGATATTAGTTTCAGTTTCTCTCATAGAATTGATTTCAAATTTCATTTATACAGTAAAGTTAAAAAGGAATATAAAAATAAATTTTGGAAATCTAGAAACTAATTGATTGAATTAAAAATATAGAATTAAAAATCACGAGGGTACAATTAAAATTTTAAAAGATTTAAAATTAAAAAGAAAACATTTATACAAAGGAAGGAGTAGTTTCTTTCTGAAGTGACCTTAGAACAATCTCAAATTAATAATAAATAGCCTCAGGAACAAAATTCTAAACCATATCATGAACGACTCTTAACAAATAATTGCAACTGCGTAATAATTGCAGAATTAACCACTACATGAAATATTATAGTGGTGACTTGCTTTCATTAAAACCACACTACTATTCCCATTGCCACAAAATAAAAGAAAGAAAAAACATAAGAGACAGTAATCTCTGCAATCCACATATTGCTCAATGGCATGGCAAGATAATATTGTTACCAGCGAAGACAATGGTTACATGAGCTTAGTTCTTCTCCTTGTTGCTCTCCAGTTCCTTCCTCAGCTGCAGTGAGAAATCATCAGTGACATCATCATCATCCCAGTCGTCTTCCCATTGCTGTGTTGTTTCTTTCCCTTCTTTCTCATCCCACTCTGCCATAATCAATGAAGCAATCAGGTCACAGCACAGCAGAAAATAAAAAAGAAAGCATGCAGCAAACGTCGAATCTTCAATAACATCAAAGGCTTAAGCCCAATTGATATATCCTTCTACTATATAGAAGGAGTACAACCGACTCAAATAGATCAAATGAGCACTGTCTGAATTGCATACCAAATCTACTACAACTTAAAAAGCCTTGTTCAGAAAAATATTTCATTATGGAGTAATTTTAAACTCGGGCTTGAGCATTTCTGTTTCTTTTGCAAAACTAGAAATTTACAAAACCGGGAGCCCAGTGAATTCAGGAATTAAATCAGCAAGTCACTAATGTTTGTTTTCAAACTATATATCTAGGGTTTGTGTGAAGGAATATTATTTTTAGGCCCTAGATTCGTTAAGGAGGGGGCAAACTCGATACAAAGCTAACTTACGCTTTTGACTCAGCAATTATGTTGGTCAACAAGTGAACTACATGTTCATGATGGATGAAACATCAATCCATAATTAAACTGAATTGAGGACTAAGTATTATCTATTGCGTAGAGTAACATCATCCCTTTCCGTCAATTTTCGCAAAGTAAAAATGAAAGTAAAGTTGAAATAGAATATAAAAAGATGTCAACTCCTCTAGATCCTTTTCACTCAACGGAAACACAAACATGAAAAGACACATTCCCTCCCTTAAAGATGTATAGTCTTTCATACCATTATCTCCATCAATATTTTCACCCCCTGTACGAACCAAAACATGAAACAAAAAATTGCCTAGATAGATACTACTATGTAGCAAATTAACCAGTTACATAAGGGACTGATTATTAACCTTATCCGGATTCTAGCAAATTACCACATAGAAGAATGTCTCATTATCATCAACAGAGACGGTGGCTCCCAGAGATTCGGTCTCAAGTTCTTTTTCCACCACACCTCACTAATCCTCCTCCAAACACAAAACCGCGAAAAATATGGTATAGGTCCCAACAATTTTAATCACTAATGGGGTAATTTATACTATACAAAAAGGGTTCATGGATACATATCTTGCCCTCACAGAAAGTGTCACATACCAGGGATATTTTGTCAATAAAAGTCCATTATAAGGAGGGAAACCCAAATTTAATGTTTCGATGACAAAAATAGTTGTCAATCATATGAATTGCTGATCAACAACAGAGTAAAACATGTAATATACCATATCTTGCTTCCTTATTTGAAATAAAAATTGAATCAACCATATAGATGTAAATGCATAAACACCAGCCAGTGATTGTTATCATCAAGTACAACACCCATAGAGGATCACAATGTTCAGCAAATTAAGTCCACATACTGGAAGAAAGAGAATACCTTCATTGATTTCAAACTCCTCGAACTCGTCGTCGTCTTCGAACAAGTCCACCTTTGGATCTTCAGAGGCTGCCTTGGGTTCCTTCTCCATCTCAACAGTTCACAGCAATCTGCACTGATCACCAAACAACAATCAATCAACTACGAATTTTGTAACGGAGAATGAGAAAACACATATAAATCTCCATAAGTAAACCCTAACCAAATTTACACTCTTGAACCCTAGGTCTTTAAAACCAAACCCTAGATAATGCAACCATAACGGAAAAGATAATGAATATGTATACATATATATATGTGTGTGTGCGCGCGCGCACGCGCGTCAATGTTAGAATAGGATACTAACATTAAAGGGCAATCGAGAGACTTCCAATGGCGATTCGCGCTGAATGTCGTCGATGTCTGATGTTAGATGGTCTATGTAATATCCTTGTATATATATATTATATATATAATTAAAACCTAAAAATATATAAACCGACTTAAATAAGTAAAAGCTAAAAGATAAATAAATAAATAAAAAAGGAAAAATATTTTATGATTTCTTGAAATCGTACCTGTCTATTGTCCCGGTTGATAAAATGTTCAAATTAATTATTTTGAATTGATGGAAGGTAACTTGAGTCTCAAAAGTCAATAATATTCAACTCGGATTCATATAAAAAAGAGAAATTTATTATTTTATAAAATTTAGTTAATAAGTTTGCTAAAAAAATCTTTAGGAGTGTGATCTCAAAAATTGTTATAGTAGAGTAAAAGATTTGTTAATGTGTACTTTTATTTTTACTCGTTACTTTTATTACTTGTGTCTTGTAAAAATAAAGTGTTCTTAGAAGAATGAAAACACACAAAAAATAATAGTACAAATAAAAATAAACTGTCTCGCTCTTATCTAAGTTTTGGTTCCTTCAAAATATAACAAAGACACTTACATTATATATCATTCGAATTGGAAGTGTTTACTTATCCAATAAGCCAACACAATTTGAGCTTATAATGAGCTAAATAATTTGATTTATTTTTAACTTCTCTTTTCACCTTAATTTTCTTGGAACACTTTTATAATTTCTCATACATACCTAGCTTCCACAAATCAAGAATTCACCACACATGACAGAACACTCACCTATCTTGTAAGGAGTAAGTTCTTTTTTCTGCGGCCGAAAATTTTTAACAAAAGAATTGAAACTAAACTAATGGCTTAACACTTCCAAAAACACCCATAAAATATATTCGTCACCTGTTTTCATGTTCTACCATGGATTTTTTTCGCCTCTGATTTAATGCCCGATTTACCCTTTTAGCCTTTCAAAAATGTCAAAAGCTAAGCTATTAAGAAAACAATGTATTTATCAGAAAAAAGATTGAAGAAACATAAACAAATTGTATTGATTATCATTTAAGTAAATTTACAAGAACTTTGATACAAATAGATCCCTACTCACCTCTCATTAGGTCCTAACTCACCTCTCATCAGCTCCTTTCTGATTGCTTGTCTCCTGTACAAATTAAACAGCATCATCTCCTTGTACAGAGAAATCAGGCTCGTCCGGCTTAAAGAACTTGGGCATCTTTAGGCTGGTAGAAGGATCAGCCCCGTGAAACTTAAGCTTTGCCCCTCTTCTTGTATTTTTAGCGAACTTTGAAGCCAAAATTGTAGCTCCAAGATGCTGAAAATTTGATGGATTATGCATTGATGAACTCTCACCACTCCCATCATAGTAATTTGCATCAGTAGCCTCATCGTTGTACTCACTTTCCTCATCATCGGAGATTGGCATGTAAGGATTCTCGTGTAGAGCCAACTCCTCTCCCAACTTTCTCTTATTGAACCTTCTCCATGCAGCTTGAATAAAGCAGGCAGCCCATGTCCTCCACTGGTGAGAATAGTACCTGAATGCGTGCTGCAGCTTCTTGCTGTGCAGACGCTTAAACTGATTCGCGAAAAACTTGAGGTCTTCAGCTCGAAGCGCGAAACCTTCAACTTCAGTAAGCGTTCTGACAGTTCGAGTTGAGGCAGGCAAGTTTAGACTTGAGTTAGGCATTAAGGCCCATGTCAGTAATTCCTCTCCACAGAAGTCACCAGGTTCCAGATGAATAGAATTGAAGAATCCAGACCTTCCTCCATTTGTTGTGGAACTTTCCAGTTGTCCCCTTATAATAAACAGCATCTCATTTACTGGATCACCTTCTCGGAAAATGTAGGTGCCTCGTGTACTCAAGGATGAGACAAGACGTTCACATATGGCATCCAGAAGCTGTTCATCCATTTGTGAAAAGAATGGGACCTATAAAGCGGGAGAGCGTGAAATTGGAATGACAAATACATCAACATATGGAAATTAAACTGTTTTCTGACATCTAAAATCGTGCAAACTCAAATTGCAGAAAGTAAACTGCTTTATATCATCTAACAAGACGGAAACAAAAATCCTAAATGCCCATTTCAGATTTTATCCTACAAAACCTGTCCACGCGATAATTAATGAGGACCTGAGACTGACGTAAATTTGAATCTGCCATACCCTCAATACGTTCTCTCCATATTAATTTTCATTGGTAGATCCAACACTGGAGAGTTCTTCCTTTATATATAAAATAATCTATCAAAATAAAGATTTTTCATCAACCAGCCACAAATATTCTTATAGCTAGATCACATTCACAAGTTGTTTCTTTCACTTGGCAAACTACTCACACAGCCATTTGCCCTCATGGGAACTTGAAAACCTCACATTTTCTACTTAAGGAGGTAGAGGAGAACCACCTGGCTACAGTTCTTGGCGGTGAACATATCCATACATGAAGTATAACACTACTGTTGGGATTTTTTTTATCACTAATATAAAAACTAAACATTCTTAATGTCCAAAAAGTAAAAGTAAACCTAAGCAGTAAGCATATCATTCTGCATATCTTTAAGCATATGAAACACAAGTATACCCACACAGACGTACACGACGAACAAGCTTGAGACATAGATGCCTTTGAATTTCACGACGGAGATCCAAGGGTAAGGACATCAAAATAGATTCTTCATCGACTCCTCTTGTGGTGAACCACTTATATTGAACAAAACGCCGAACACGTTCTTGCAATTCCAAAGGTAATTGACGATGCTTCATCCATTCCTCAGTGTCTCTTCGCTTGATCCTCCATTCTTCAATTCTCAAGGTCATAGATTGCAAATATTTCTTTAAACAGAAACGTGAAAAATCAGTATCAACATCTGGAACTATAGATTAAATTTTGGAAAGGCTACTAATAGTGTTGTCACATACTAACATTATAAATTCAAAAGAGATGGGTGACCCCCTGGGAAGTTCTCATGTTGCACCCCCTCTAAAAATATATATTTATTGGGGGAAACAAAAAAAAAAGGATGGTCATTGAGTTAAGATTTTTTTAATGACGTTTATACACCCTTAGATTAACGTTCACAAATATCTGGAGGGAGATATGGCTGGAGAGGACTCAAGTTCAAAAAAAATGGTCATTGAATCCTTTGCTAATTGGATGCAAAAATTATCTTTCATGGTTGATCGCACTGCCAAAACTTTGTTTATTTATCCCTACTACACATTTCCCAAATGATGAATGAGTACTCAACCATAAATCAGTTAACATCATAAAATGATCATCACCGTTTAAACATCAATTTCAAAATCCCTGCATGCAATAACAACTGAAATCTTCAAAAGCAAACTAAAGAAAATGCAATATCACGTGTTTACTTTTGCTCAAAAGACATAATTCTGGATTTTTTATGCCGCTAGTGTAACTGGTCTAGCATTTTCCTTATTACCCAACTTATATTGTTTGATAGTCCTTCAGAATCATCCTTAGAACCCCATGACCTTCCTCAGTGAGTCCAACGTGGGGACGAGAACTTCTAACATTATTGGACTATGAACAGTGTTGTCACGTATTTACACATAAAAATTCAAAAGAGATAATCAATGAATCCTTCACTCTCTGCATTAAATGAATTTGTTTATTTATCAGAGATATACACCTCGCTAATGATGAATCAGTTCTCGCGCATGAATTGCTGGGGCATTATGCAGATCCACCCTTATGAGGGCATGACCTTCCCCATCTGTACCTATTGTGGACAATAACTTATAACATCCTTTGCTACAACCTGAAGTCACAACTCCCTCCGCTGTCTGATCACCCTGGCTACCCTGTGCAGACAATGTCCACCGGGTGGGTGCTTGGCATGACATCAAACAAAGAAGTAGGTGTGACTCTCATATCACGTGTGGAGGGTCAGGCGCTTAACCTTTTACCTAAAAGCTTAAATTGTTGGGTAGTACTGCATATCCACCCATATAGGTTGATGACCATTCATCCAGATCCGACATGAAACAAGACCTCTAACAGGCAGGCAGTTGCAGGCACGGATCCATGAAGGGTGTAGTGGGGGCATCTCCCCACTGAAATATTTAGTATTTTCACTGTACACCTATATATACTTTCAAAATTATACTTATGCCCCCACTAAATCTATAAAATTATAAGTATGCCCCTCCTAAATATTTAAAAAAATCTCATGTGCCCCACTCAAATATCTCTCTAGATCTGTCACTAGGTAGTTGCATCCATATTCGTCAGATCTCTTGGATTTGATCATGTTAGTTTTTTTTTTTGAATGTTAAGGAACACACATCCCACATGAGCCCTATACGGCTGGAACCCCAGACATCTCCCAATTTTGGGGAGGAATGGAAATACCATTAGACCTTAAGGTCATTGGTAATTGGCGGTTTGGCGTTGGATTTGATCATGTTAGTTGACTTGAATAAGGACACAAATTTGTGCCATTTACTATAGTACAACTTACCAGCAATATAGTAATCTACACTAAACTTCACCTTACAAGCTTATACTCAATTCTGCATCAAGGACTGACCTTTGAATGATTCAGTGTTTGTGAGTGGAATAGGTTAAAGTTTTAGTCCTAGGCTTCCATGATATATATTTCTGTAAACATAGCTACTGAATCAGTTATAATTTTCCCTCCAAGTTTTCAAATTTCTTGTAACGGAGAATCAACTGCCGGTGCTTGCTGTTTAGTAATGTTGCTTATCGATTTCGTGTCAGTTCCATTAAAATAAAGATAAAGCTCTGTTAGCTATCAGGAAACACCTACTTTCTAAACCAATAAGTCTTCCTGACCCATGTCTGCAAATAGTTTTTAGCTTCATGCTTTTCTTCTATTTTAGTGTTTCTCTAGCAATGCGCATTTACCACATCGGGTTCACTTCTCAGTCAAGTGGCAACTCAAACTTATGGCGTCCTCCTTATTTTTGGTCTTCATTTATTCAGAGAAATGTAAGAAAGTAATTTCTCAAGAGTTTCACTCATAAATCCGCTTTAGATTAGTAATTTTTCAAGGTCAACTGCTGGCATTTTTTTGACAATGCTTGTACCTAAAGAAGCGGGGCAGTGGACACGCAAATAAGTATCGTATTGACCGGTTTAGAGAAGTCAAAATATCAGCTTGCATATCATTCCATAATATCTCTACTACTACACTACACGGATAACAGTCATGGTAATAACTGAAATGGAGGCAGGAAATATTACCTGCATCTGGCCTATCAACTGTGCGAACAGTATCAAACCCACAACGCATATGAAAATGCAAAATAATGTCTCTCCAAGAAAAGTGCCTGTATTTATGTTCTGTCCATATGAACTGCCAGACAGGTTAGAAAGGATCTTTTAGCATGAACACCAGCGCAATATTTCACACATAACCACCAATTATCGTAACAACATTATCCATTAGTTAGCAGTAGATAAGAGTACTATATCCACTACCATCATTATCATCATCCTAACGTTTGCCCCATAGGATATATATGCAGTATAAAGGAATGTGTGGCTGCATCTAAAATAGTCAAAGCATGCAATCTTACTTTATTGGTAGCTATTCTCTAACAAGAATACCGATAACGAACATTTTGATTTCCATGTTTAGACTGCTAAGCACATCACGCTTAATTGATATTGCACGCAACACAATTTGTTCAACATAAAACATTTTTCAATTAGGAAACCTTTCTAATCGCAGATAATACAGATCCACTGAATAAAACTGTGTCTTTGGGAAGTCAGAGGTCAATTTACCTGTTGATCCGTCTCAACCAAAAAATTAGCTATTTATAAACTTGCCAAGGGCCAGCTGAGAGAGAGAGAGCTATGTCATTGATATTATTTCCTTGCAAGATAGTTCTAGCGATACCTTACAAATATTTAATTTAGAGAGCATATGCCCATGTAACCAGATGAGTACCATATAGCATGTCTTCACAAAGAATAAAGCCAGACTGATCCATTACAACCTAGAAACAAGACAAATACTTCTAACAGGAACCCTCTGATTGAATGTTTAATGAATAGCCTGAGCGCTGGCCTAACATAGAATCACTTCGAATAAAAGCAAATACATAACAGAGGAATAAAATAAATAAATAAAATCCAAAACGGGAGAATTCCTACCTTAAATTTCTTAGACCCCACCAAAGGCAATAAAGATACTTCTCCATGAACTTCGCTTGAGCAACTTCATCCTTAAAAGCATCTGCAAACATTCCAAACTTAAAAGTATCACCATTTTTGGCGTCACATCTCTCAACTACTTTTGTGGACTTCAGCCAATTTTCCCTGTCTGGTGTCGAAGTGCCGCAATCCAGATACTTCAAAATGCAGGGAGGGTTTGCTCTATTCTCCATGGCACAGTACTTTTTCCAGCAATTGTGCTGTCGTGCTATAGACGAGAGATACCATGAAGCTCCTAGTACCTGTAGCAACATTAGATTGTGAAAAAAAAAAATGGTGCAACTAACAGTAGGAGAAAAATCACTCATGTGGCAAGTAAATAGTGGAAGGTATATATTACATGACTGGCCAGCATGTAGAGAAGGAGATTGTATGCAGCTCCTGCCCAAGGGGTCTTAGCAACAACACCGGTAGTCTTAATAATCTGCTGGTTTAGAGGGAAAATGAGAAACAATCTAGGCACATACTGTATGAGGACAATAAGAGCAAGAGTGTTGTTGGTATGATCTTTGTTGGAATGCTTCGTTGCTGGTATTATAAGCCAGATGACAAACTGCAGCACAAGAAAGATGGAAGAAGTTGAAATCTGAACCATGAACCATGAACCAAACAATGATGAAAAACTGAAAAGCAACATGATAATTGAGTGATTATCCCCTGATAATTCACATACTAGATAATGACAGTGAGTCAATATGCATAAATGATTACATACTGATTTTATTCCCTGTTTGCCAAAATAACAAGCGCTCCCATATTCATAAATTAGCATACCACCATAGTTCAGTCTTTGCCCACTTACCCCACAGAAGAGAGGAACCAAACTCATTAATATTCTCATAATGGTGAACCATCCTCTATGCTGATTTTGTGCACAACTACAATACCCAAAATTTAAGCTAAATTGTGCAAAAATAATAGGTAAAATAAAACGAGAAGGTCATCCTGATAAAAATTGGGGTTTTAACACTTATAGATGCCCCATATCTTTCATAGTAGTAACTAGAATAAGAGCAAAAAGAATCATTCGAAGGGCCTTCCTACGAGCGTAACTTGAATAAAAATGCATAGAAGAGAACATACAAAACCACATTTGCAACCGGACTTTTTTTTTTTAATGCTAAGAAACTCACACACCACACTCACAATGCCTTCTAAGAGGCTCGAACCTCTCACCTCCCCAATTGGGGGTAAGGTTATACCATTGCAACACATGTGCGCTGGTAACATAACAGGACTTACACATCAAATATACAACAAATTCCCTGTTATCACCAATGTTAGGGTAAATAAATTAGGGGTCAGATTTCATCGATTTCTAATGTACATCAAATTTCCCAACTATCATCAATGTTAGGGTATATAAAATTATAACAAATTTCCCAACTAGCAGTGTATCACCAATGTTAGGGTAAATGAATTAGGGTTTAGAGAGCATCAATTTCCAATGTACAACAAATTTCCCAACTATCCTCAAGGTATATAGAATTATAACAAATCTCCCAATTAGGGTTTAGAGTTCATCAATTTCCAATGTACAACAAATTTTCCAACTATCATCAATGTATATAAAACTATAACAAATCTCCCAGCTATCACCAATGTTAGGGTAAATGAATTAGGGTTTAGAGTTGATCAATTTCCAATGTACAACAAATTTCCCAACTATCATCGATCTTAGGGTATATAAAATTAGGATTTATAATTATATACCTGAGGCAAGGGAAGAGTAGCTGCGAGATCGATGATGAAATCGGACTTCAAGTAGCGGAGGGCAATCTGGCGGCGGTCGGTGACGAGCTCGCCCCTGCCGAAAACCCTAGAACTCGGCGCGACGAAGGCGGTGCGAAACTTGATGATCATGTGCCAGAGATAGAAGAAATCGGTGAGAGTTCGGATGAAGGTGAGGACGATGCCGAATTCGGTGTGGGTGGTAATGCAAGCTTGGCCGCCGATGTAGGGGAGGAAGAAGTAGAGAGGGTCGATGAAGAGAGCGATGAGACTGGAGACGAGGAAGATGTAGTTCCATCGGGTGACGATGTCGCCGCTGGGGTCGAGGATTTGGTGGCGCCAAGGGAAGATGGAGGAGGTGGTGGAGAGGAGGAGCTGCGATCTTGGTCGCCGGATATGGCGGAAATGGGACGACGGCTTCCTCAGTATGTTATTCATCTTCCATGGCGGATTCCGATGGGGTTATCGGATTCCGCTCATAAAATTGCAGAGAGAGAGAGTATATAGATATATGTATGTATATATCTATATATATAGAGAGAGGGATTGGATTTTATATTATAGAAAGAGTAAAGTAAGACTGAAGAAAAAACAAGAGGATGAGGATGATGAGGAAGAAGAAGAAGAAGAAGAGAGAGAATTTGCAGAGGAGGAGGGTTGAGGTGTGAGAGGGGAAAAGAGCTTCTGGTTTAGGAGATGATCTTTTGACCGTTGAGATTTTCGCGGGAAACTGGAGAAAGTGCGTGGACTTCGGGTGTCAAATAGCGCGCCAAATTAGGGGTGTTGTCAGCAAATTTTCCTTTACGAACTATATGAGATTTTTGCTAATCATCATTTAATTATCCTACTGTATAAATTTCGTTACCGCATTAATGTGATATTCCCCATTTAACAAGTGTAATTTCACAACAATTCACATTCACATTATCATTGACATTAATGAAATGTGGGCGAATGGTTAATATAATAAGGGTAAATAGCCTAAACCCCCCTTCAATTTTACTCTCTTTCCCTACTATACCCCATCAACTATGAAATGAGCTTAGAACCCCCTAAAGTTTTATGAAATGTTGCATCATGGGTTTGCCCTCAATTATTTTTACCCTTTTACCCTCCAAACTTTTTGTATTTCCACCTTACCTATAATTTTATCCTTACTATTATATTTATTAATTCTTTAAATTACAAAAATATTATTTCCTTTAGTTTGAATATTAATTATACCATTTACCTTTAATGTATTAGACTAAATATACTCTCAAATGTTAATTTTTTTTTTTTTAAGTTTTAATTATTTTATTTGTAAATCAATTAACTTGTTATTAAATTTTAGTTTGATTTAAATCATACAAATCAATCCTAATTAATATATTCATAAATAAATCACAATTTATGAATATATTTTTATGAAAAGAAAGTTTCATTTTGCAAAAAAAAATTTTAATTAGGATAATGAGTTTTATGATTTAAATGAAATTAAGTTTTATTGGAAAATGATATATATTTTGGAATATATATATATAATTCGTCAAAAATATATATTTTTCGAATTGTTTTAAAAAAATATGAATTTTTTTCAAAAAATAAAATTTTTGGGAAATATATATATATTATGTTCCAAAATATGTTTTTTTCCGAAAAATAATTTTTTTGAGAAAAATATATATTATTTTCCAAAATATGATTTTTTTCTGAAAATAATATAATTTTTTTCCGAAATATATATTTTTTATATTTTAGAAAATAATGTATATTTTTCATAAAAAAATCATATTTTTTAAAACAATTCGAAAAATATATACTTTTAACGAATCTTATATATATATATTCCGAAATATATATCATTTTCCATATATATTTCATACTTTTGACGAATTCATACTTACATCTAATTCATACTTACATATAATTTTATTTTCATTAATGTTTTTTATTAGATGTAAGTATGAATTCCTATTTAAGTGGTCTAAGACAAGTATTGCTCAGCCCCTGTTTGGTAGGTGGTCTGGTCCCAGGTGGTCTGGTCTGGTCTTGCGTTTTATGGGACCAAACCGTGTTTGGTAGCATTGGTCCCAAATTTTTGGTTAGACCAAGTAAGACCAAATGAGACCAAAATGGCCTCATTTCAGACCAAAAAAAAAAGGTGGTTCCTGGTGGTCCGGTCTGGTCTTATTAATAAAATATATTCATAAATAATTAAAAATGAATAAATAATAATAAAAAATTATTATTAATAATAATAAATTAAATAAAACATATTTTAAAAATAAAATATAAATAATAAATAATAAACAAAATGAAAAAAATAATACCTAATAATAATTAAAAAATGAATATAATAATAATAAATAAATGAATAAATAATAAAATATATTTATAAATAATTAAAAATAAATAATTAATAATATAAATAAAAAATTAAATAAAACATAATAATAATAAAAAATGAATACAATAATAATAAATAAATATAATAATAATAATAATAGACTAAATAATAAATAAATAAATTTAATAAAAAAATAATAAATTACATAAAACATATTTAAAAATATAATAAAAATAATTAATAATAAACAAAATGAAATAAATAATAATAATAAATAAATATAATAATAAATAATAAGTAAATATGATAATGAATAAATACTTCATAATAATAATAATAAATGAGTATAATAATAATAAATTAATATTAAATTAATAAAATATATTTTTAAATAATTAAAAAATGAATAAATAATTTATAAATAAAATGAATTAAATAATGAAATAATAATAAATAAATAGAATATATTTATAAATTAATAAATAATAATTTAATAATATAAATAATAACATATATTATAAAGTGAAGAAATAATAAATAAATAAATAAATAATACATAAATAAATATTATAATAAATAATAAATAAATAGTAAGACCAGACCGCTTACCAAACAGACTTTTTCAGATCAGATTAGACCAGACCAGACCAGACCGCCTGCCAAACATGGCCTCATACAAATATTATTACTTATTATCTTAATGTAGTATATATAGCTTTTTTGAGTTCGAATAAAGGAGCAAAGAAGGCAATGACTTTGAAAAGTTATTCGAGTTTAGATCTCATATGTGGCCATTATACATTTTTTTCTCAGACTTTGGAAGGAATATTTTGATTGATATGATACGCAAGGGAATTGGGCTTCAGCATCTGCTGAGTCAAACTTCTAAAACTCTTGGGCTAAGCCCATATTCACTCCGCAAACCTTTTTTTACGGTTACGTATCGATTTTGATTGTCGTTCTGATAATAATGATAATAGTATTAGTTTTGGTTGTGGTCATGATTATAATATAGCAATCTCAAACCATATCCGTCTTGAAAGTGAATTTCGAATAAATACTGTTGTTACAGAAAGATATTAACACATTTTAAAACATTATGAAGCGGAATGTAACATAATGTATCCTATGATACGGCCAACCATGGATATAAGATATGTTTTGATATAAAAAAATATATAATAATAATAAATTAATTAAAAAAGAAAAAGGAAAAGAGAGAGAATAAAAATGGTGACACTAAATGGAATGCTATTCAATGTACTGTTTCCTCTTTTTGTAGGGTATCCAAACACCACTAAAAAGATATACGTAATAATCTGAGCTCCCCTTCATATAAGAGTCATCTTCGTCTTCCCTTGTGGTAGGTTGTGGTCTGACGAGGAACCCATATCACCCTCTTTCTTTCTTTAAGAGTGTGGGAAATGGAATGGAACATCACTTTCACTGGGGTTTTGTCCCCATTCACAATTTCTCTTTTTCTCAAATGCCCATTTCTTTTTCTGGGTGCCATCCAAAATGCAAGAGGGTGGGTCCTCAAATCGGGTATGGGGTTTTGGTTGGCCCACAATTTCCTTCACCATTTTTGCTACATCAAGGTGGTGATGGTGTTTTCCATTTAGCGCTCAAATATTTTGTTGCACATGACGAATCAAAAATTATTCATTACAATAATAATACCACATCATCAAGACTGATGTGGTATCACTTTCCATTAAAAGTCTTCGGTTTTGATGCGTAATACCTTATATCATGACAACATTCCACAGATATAGAAACAAAGTAATAAAAAATATAAAAACAATTTTGTTTTGTATTTATTGAATATTGACATGGTAGTACCTAAGGACTAGTGAGGGCCATGGTCCCACTGAAAGTTTATTTTTATTTTTTTTATCCTAAAATTTTGAATATTTAGCATTTAGCTTCCATTGAAAAAAAAATTTACCTTAAATATCACAGAATTTAGATTTCTTTACAACTAAATCCCATTAAAATTTTGTTTTAAGTCACACTGAAATAAATATATATCATTTATACCCAAAAATTCACTGTAATTTTTTTTAGCCCTCACTAAATTGAATCTTTAGATCCGTCACTGTGCATTATACCTTCATTAAATTATAATATCACATCAGCGTATCATTATTGTAACAAATAATTTCTCACATATAACATAGTTTTGGTCAACTAACAGTTTTATTAGATTTTCTTTTTTGCAAGGCACACGAAAATTTTAAGCCTCTGCACAATGAAAGGAGTCAAAAGGTATTTTGCCCTCTTCTTTTATTTTTTCATTATATGAAAAAAGCCTTCTTCTTTCTTTTTTTTGTCAATTACATAATACCATAAATGGTTAAGACATGCCATACTCATTTTCATATATTTTACAAATTGAAATGAAAATTTGGTGCTACTCTCATTCGTAAATATAATTTATTTATGAATGAAAGCCAAAATAGACCATTTAACCAGCACGCGCGCCTCCAAAACGTGAATTATGTAGAGCAGTATAAGAGACAAATGTACTACATACATATCCATCATTGAAGGTAGTTCAGCATTCGATTAGCTGTTATATGGGCCCCTTTTCATTTTTAAACCACATGAGCTGCAAGCATGCATTACATATATATATATAGTATATATATTATCTTTATTTGTATCCGAAAATTTAAACTTAATTCCTTTTTATAGTGTGATCAGATCTTCTAATTTCTCATGGTTTCCTTGCCTAGATTATTGCGCCTTTTCCATAGACAAACCGTTACCCACCCATCTTAAATTGCATTTTTATCGGTGCTTTTATATTCAAAACAATTGTCCTATTACAAATCCTAATTACCTATTTTGACAATAAAAATCTCAAATAAAAAATAAAAAAAACTTAAAAGTTCAAGCAACCTCGATAAATGTTCTCTTGCCACCGTTGAGTAAAAAAGTTTATACTCACTTTTCACAATGACTCGGTGGATGTAATTGACATAAATATAAGAATTATTATTTAAAATTTAAAAATTATATAAACAGTTGTAATGATAGGTGAGTATCAATTTTCTTACTAACCGGCAAGATACCATTCCTCTCTCTATATATATATATATAATCATATTGGCACCAACTCATGGGTCTATCAATAATATTCATTCATCCAGCAAAACCCCAGGTAGAGAAACTCAGAAGTTAGCAATGACCTTGTGAAACAAGATACATCAAAATTCAGTCAGGCCAATTCTTGAAGTAAAGCTATAGTAGAAGGACATGAGAGAAAAAGGGGTAGCACACAGC
Source organism: Cornus suecica (assembly GCA_963922005.1). Classification (NCBI taxonomy): domain Eukaryota; kingdom Viridiplantae; phylum Streptophyta; class Magnoliopsida; order Cornales; family Cornaceae; genus Cornus; species Cornus suecica. Next base: position 2,427,693 of record OY998238.1, read on the forward strand.
TTTCTTAGCATGATAAACACCATAAGGGAAGATTTGAAGGTTATCGATTATACTAAGGCTTTGTTTGGCAGAGATTCTACTTTTACAAGGAAGAAAAAGAGAAACATAAATCATTTTGAGAAGCTAGTACCCTCTAGCTTTTCAAAATGCTCTTCTAAAAATTTTGTCAAACTCAAACACCATCCAAAATAATTTTTCTTTCCAGAAAACCAAAAAGTCAATTCAAATAGGGCCCAAATACTGTTGAGAATTTTCAAAATCCAGTTACAAACTGCCAAATTAACATCGGAAGATTCATTTAGGCACTCCATATATCATTTCTGTTATTTGAAAGCCAAATCAATCAACTCAACGAAAGTTGTTCAATTCAAACATATATCGATATTGCTGAATATGCAACCATAACTTCATCAACATTTATGAAAAATATTCAAAAGAAATGACGGTAATAGCCTAATAAGGGGGAGACCTGATTTCAGATTTTCGATGTGATTTAAGGACAAACCATGACCCACACCAGCACAACAACAGCCAAGTTTTGAATCGAAGAAGTCTCATTATAAGAGAGAAAGTCCTATCATATTACTTACATGGATCCCATCACCACACTGTCCCAACCCAAAAGATTATGCTCACACTACCCCAAAAAAATTAAACAAAAGGATTCCAAAAAAGCACAAAAAGAAAAGCAAAAGAAGTTGGCCTATACTACTGTGAAACATGTTATATGCCTACATATATACACACACACAAAAAAAAAAAAATTCAAATAATAACTACTGAAACAAAAAGCACAATATGTTTCAAATTATGAAAAACTTTGGGTCATTCAACTATTTGGACCCCAGGACTCTTTCAGAGGAAAAGGAGATGTGATATCGCACAACAAGGATCAGGATTCTCAATCAGTTATGTTAACATTCTTTCTACAGATCAGTAAGTCAGTCTCTTCCTCTCTGCTAACATATTCAGGGTATGTGAAATTGCAGTGATGTAGATTTTACACTAATTACCTGCCTTTGAAGAAAACATGTCCAAGCTAGACACGACTTTTCGACTCCTTTTGTCTCTCATGAATTACAAGCCCGGCACGTCTAATTTGGCCTCCTGGTTTGTTTAGTGCAACCCTAAACACAAACAAGACTGCAAAAATTTGTCCCTAATACATGTTTCGAGTAATCTGGAGGTTGCAAGTGACAGGATGCTCTAGAGTAGCCCATATAATTATCAGAAGTTTGTCCCTGGATCAACAAGATGCTTATGAACAAAAAAGGGGAAAGAATTTAAAGTAAATACTGAGAATGAAAGTTTGAATTGGGATATAAAGTACACATCTAATATAGCAGAAAACATAATCACAATTCCTGAATCAGCATCCCCAAAAATTGACCAAAATGAATAAGGATTTCAAAATGCTATCATGATTTGTTAATTGATTAATGATCCATCAAGAATTAAGCCAAATACCTCTCAGATACCTTGTGGTTTCGCCATCCACGGCAGCTCTGTGTTGAGAGAAAGATTACTCATTTGGTTCTCTGACGAACTAGCAAATTTTCCCTTTTTAGACCAGAGCCATATCTTGGAAACAGAATAGCTATCAGTTTTTGTTCCGATATTAATCTTCTTCCCCTCGGCATCTCCATCAACTGAAAAATTATCATTGTGTTCAGTCCCTTTCACAAGGTTTTCATCATGGCCATCTTGCCCAATATTCAAGGCCACCCTGAGGTTTGTACTCCCAACAACATACTGATATGAACCCATTGAGTAACACCTTCTTGCATCTAAATTACTGCTACTGGTCTCTTCTCCTCCAACCTCCCCTGCCCCATTATTTAATTTCCTGAACTTACCAAGCCTCACAGGGAAAACCCCCTTGTCCACCACAGTTTCCTCAATCTCTACCGTCTTCTGCCTCGAGACGAACCCATTTTCTCTACTACCATGAAAACCATCTTCTTCTCTCGGATCATCGAAATCGAAAGCCGGGTTTTCAACAGAATACCCAGGAGTGAAGAGGGTCCCTCTACAAAGAGGACAAGTTGAGTTTGACAGTAGCCAAGTATCTATACAACTGATATGAAAAGCATGACTACACATAGGAAGCAATCTCAGCTTGTCTGACTCACAAAATTCACAGAGACAAACAGCACATTCAAACGGATCTTTTCGACCCACGATTTCTTTGTACATAAAAACAGGCAGAGCATCTATAAAAGCTTGATCCAGACCAGAGTCATGAAGATTGAAAAGTTGTTGTAGCTGTCTCTGAAGAGCCTCAGAGCTAGAGACTTCTGGGTATCCATTAGATTGGGAGGAAGGTGAAGCAGATGGGTGTTTGATGAGAAATCTAACCAGAAGGTGAAGAAGACCAGCTATGAAGAATAGAACAGCTAAAATCACTATAATGAAAAGAACAGCAGGACTAATTTTAGTGCCAGACGATGATGAAGGGTTTGAATCTCTATGAAAAGAAGCACCATATGGAGATGAAAACGCGGGAGAGACAGGACTAGGAGGTGGGTATGTCAAAACACCATCTTTTCGGCTGATTTGGTGTTGAATCCAAGACATTTTCAAGTGGGTGTGCTCAGAAGCCCATCGTTTCTCTCTCATCTCTGACAAAGAACATATCATTTTGTATACACTCATATACTATGTCTTCCTTGCTCATAGATTAGAACCAAACCAGAAACGAACACTTTCTCGTCTCTCATTGAAACAAAACCACAAACATCTAAGGTGTGTATGAAATTATACTATTACATATTGGGGTTTTTTAAAGGAAAACCAAATCAGTGATTGAGCAATAATAACACGAAAGCTAAAAGTTTTGGGTTTACCTACCTTTGATTCTGAAGAATCCCCACCATCAATGTTTTTAATAAATCTCCTGATTTGGACCCTCTTTTGCAGCAGCAAAACCCTAATAATATAAGAGGAAAGTGAAATGGGGATCTCTGAATATATATATTAATTGTAGCTAATTGTAGAATGTATATCAATCACTATATATTGTATGAGTGTGTGTGTGTGAGTGTGTGTAATTGAAAATTGTAGAACTATAGAAGCCAAAGATTGGGTCTGACACTTGGTCAGCAGTTCCCAATGTGCTTGGTAAAGGATGTCAAAAATAAACAATTAGGAAATTACTCACGCGCCCAAGGTGGCGCGTGGATATAATTGTCAACCATTATTGACAAAATACTTTATCCCCATAGATGCCACAGTCCAAAGAGTACCCCATTTGAACCGGCAAAATACACATGAATTAAAATGAATATAATTAACTATAAAAGAGTTGAATCCGCATAATGATTAACTCCAACACGATATAAGAATATAAGTATCCATCCGAATACGATACGAGTTATTCGAACACGACACGTTTAATATGATTATATTTTTATATATATAAATTTTATTTTCTCTAATTGGTCATGTGTTAAAATATATCAATAAATTATTACTGGATCATGTCAAATTCAATTTAATTTAACCGATAATAGATTAAATAGTTGGTTTCGTGTTGGATTATGTTAAATTTAATTTAATATATTATAATAAATAAGTTAAATGGATTACATGGATCAATACGTGAGTCGACACGGATAACTTGTGAGTTGGATTATGATTGAACATATTTGACACATATATTAATCAGGTCTTTTTCGATATAACATGATACGATATTAACCCGACACGAATACGACCCTAGGCTCCATGTGAGACCAAAACCTTTCACAGACAGAATGTTTTACATGAAACAAAAATGTAACCATTTCATTTGTTTGGTTTAATTTTTTTCTCAAAATAATTAAAATTTAAAAATACTATAAAGTTCTCAAAAAAACAAGGTTAAAACACTGAATTTCCAACTTAGGATATGTGCCCTTAAGAAGAAAAAATATATTATTGTGTATATATATATTTGAACAATCTTATAATCTTATTTTTCGGTTGGTAATATTAATTAACCGATGATCAGAGTAATATATCAAAGTATAACATATAAATTCAACAATTTTTCGGCCAATGAAAAGAATTGATAATAAGTATTCGAATGAGTCTCGTGTAAGTCGGTGAAGGGGAAGATCTTCATTTTTGGTGTCCATATGTTAGGAATCGCACTTAAAAAAAAAACATGAAAAAAAAAAACTTTTTTTCACCTTGAATAATCCTACTCATTGACCTGTTTAATTATTTAATTTCTTAATGGTGATTTTGATAGTATGCCAAGCATCATACATCGCATTTTATTACATAAGTAATTACGTTTTTATTTGTTTGAAGTGAAGACAAAAAAGGAAAAAAAAAAAAAAGAAATTTGAGGGTGTTTAAAACTAAACAATAATTCCATAGATTCAATTTGGCAAGTCTGTATAGATGACTCAAGGTGTCAAATTTAAAAATAAAAACTATAAAACCAGAAACAAAAAACAAAAAATATTTTCCAAGTTTCTCTTTTCCAATCTTGTATACCAAACCAAGGTTTTAATTGCATTATTTTATTGCAACGTCACATCTCTTTGGTGGTTATTGGAAGCGGAGGTGCCTTTAAGAATCAAACATGTGAATGAAGGCTTCTGTTTGAGCCAAAATACAAATTAGGTGAGCAATTTTTTTTTATGACAAATCAAAATTTATTTATATATTAGAAAAGTAATCAAGAAGAGACATGTCATTAGGTAACTGAAAAATGGGTTTACATTCCAACCACCACAATTGCTAGTGGTGTGTCTATTCTTTAATTATTTCAGTTTACTAACATAATTGTCATTTGATGATGATTTGTCAAGCATAGCAGTGAACATATATATATATATATATATCATCATCCATTAAGATGAGTATACTACCGGTGGTCATTATTAGGATTAGGTTGAGGACTGAGATGATAACTCAAGAAGAAAAATATGTTCACAATAGTTTATTTTCTTGATTTCACTTGATTATATGGTTAGTGCAATTTTAAAAGGCAACAAATGTGACCCCTCAAAAGTGAAAAAGATGTTCTTTTGAAAAAAAAAATAAGTGAAAAAGATGTTGTTCAATGTAAGTGGAAAGTGGTAAAGTGTTATTATTTCTACAAAACAATTAAGAGAAATATAGATTTAAGAATATATATATATTTTTGTTATTTATTTATTTAATTAATTAATTTTTTTCTATGTTAGTCGTCTAGCGTTGATATTCCTACCTTCATCTTGAACTAAGATAGTCTCATAATTTCTGTATTAACTACTACACATATGGCCTCTTGTTTCATGGGGGGTCTGCACTGACGGATGCTAAATTTTATTTTATTTTTGGAAAAGTAAGGTTAATAAAAAATTATATTGAATTTTTGGGGTATAAATGAAAGATATTTATTTCAATGGGGGCATAAAACCAAATCAGTGGGCTTACTTGTAAAGAAATCCAAATTTTAGGATATATAAGGTAAAAAATAAAAATCCAGTGGAGGCCACTGCCCCCACTGGTCCCTCATTGGATCCGTGCCCGGGTCTGCACACCACCAAATGTGGATTGTATTCATGATTTAGTGCATGACTTCTTCTTTTTTCTTTCTTTCCATTTTTTAATTTTATACTCTTTGTATTAGTGGATGAAGTATGTCTCCAGGGAATTTTAACTCATACACAAGTATGATATGAACCCTTACACAGACCAAGGCTATAACTTGTCTTTGGCAAATATAGGTACCATGTATCAACTTATAATTAATTAATCAAATCACAAAGTCTTATATCCATGAAAATGAGCTTCATAATTTGCACAGACCATGGTTAGTTGTAGCTCAAGTTCGTAACGTTTTTAAAAAATGCCGATACCAGTACGCAATATCAAATATTCATTCATTTTGTTTGGGTTATTGGAAATTTACTTGGTTGTTAGCTCTAGGGCATAAACTGACCCAAATACCATAGTTACTAGAAAAAATATATATCAATATTCATTTAATATTTACTTTTAAGATTGATTTGGCCGAATCCGCTATACCGTTATCACGATCGCAAACCATGACACAAACTAGTTTAGTCCGTAAGAATTCACGATTGTGGCCCTAATAAATTGTTTGCACCTAATAGAAATCGAACATGAAACTTCATACTTCTTGAGACACCAAGTCCCAAGTATTTTCTAACTAGGTCAACTCGCTCGGGTTACATTATCATCAGATTTGGCTTCTTCTCATTAAACTAAGCACTAACATCAACTAAAGTTCTACATACTTTATCAAGCAAAATATCCAGTTACACTTGGGTATTCTGTGTGCTACTCAAGATATCATAACCCACAACACCATTAAGCAATAACATGCATGATAAAAGACTTTAATCACTGATTTACGTAAACCTGGACATAGTCTCAATTTTATGTGCAACATCAACTATAGATTCAGTATATACAAGTTTATCGTGTATCCTGTATCCAGTTTGTAGCTACCCCTTCCACAATATTACTTGCAATGAAGCCCGGATTCATACAAATAAGAGGAGGGGTTATTATGTTTAAGATCAAATTACAGCGGTTTCGTTATGTGTCTGCATGTCCAGCAGCATCATCATCACTTGACACACTTCTTTTATCACTAGAGCCATCAGTACTGATCTCCTCCTCACTAGCTTCCGTCTTTTCTTCCTTCTTCGCATAACGCTTGCAGTACTCTGTCGCCATGTAGTGATTCAAAAATACATTGTCACTATCAAAAGCTTACTATTTCAGACTACAAGTCCTAACAGATTTCCTTCTCTAAGGTTTTAAGTTTTCATAAAATAAGAAGAAAGAATCAAATAAAAGTAACACAGGCCAAAAAAATGGGGTTTTATGAAGATGCTGACAAACCCCAAACTGGTAATGCTTGGCTCTTTTCCAATATATGTTTCAATTATATAGCACTATCATAAGATAGTGCCACAAAATATAAGCAACAGAAGATTTGCCAATATATATATATAATATGAGCTGCAAAATGCTGATTCAAGGGCCTATGTTAGAAGAGAAAATAAAGAACCCTTTCACTCTTTATAATGTACTTTCATGTTAAGCCTTAAATTAACATTAGGCACTAAAAATTTATTGCAGAATTAGTACAAATTATTTTGCACAACTAAATTTTATAAATAAAACAGGTGAATTCAAATATTAGATCAAAATCTGAATCTGCATTTAATTTACAGATTCAGTATTGGTTAGCAGCATTCCTCAATTTAAGTTTATTCCAAATAGTATCAATTCAGGCTTGATTAATAAAGAAATCACTTGAATATAGCCTACATATTGAGAAGATTACAATAGAAATATTTACATATTGAGAAGATTACAATAGAAATATTTACCTCTCACTTTCTCTTCATATTGCTTCTGATCCGTCAGCAACAGTGATGCCGCGTTACGATTAAAAGGGTCTGAAGGATTTGGGTAAAGCAAAAGCTGCGGAAGGAAAATCTCAAATACATTGACAAGATCTGCAACTCAGAATGGCCACGGTAAGATACTCAACCACCACAGAAAAGACCAAATATACTGACAACAAACACACACATTTTAATGTCCTAATGTTGGACCCTCAAAGGATGAGATTTATACAACAAAATAATGTCGAGTAAATTTTGCCATTAATGACACTTGACAACCTAATCCTTGGGTGTCAAGACCCGGTGCAAGTTTCTCCATGTAAGTGTAGATATAACATGTATAAACGTGACCCCAATCTGTAAAATTTTCTTCCTAAATTATAACCAAAGAACTACTGTAAGTTGCCAGCTGGTGAAGAACCCATGTATATTTTCTTGCATAAATCACTTCCTGTTTTCTTTTTGGACAGGCAAGGGGTGGGAGTGGGACGTTGCTTCTTGCACGCATGAAAATACGTTGCATTTACTTGGTATTTGGGCTTTAAACAAACTTACCATAGATCGGCCTCCATTCTTGATCAAGAACATCCAAGCATACAGAACCAGACCTGCAGTGGACCAAGAAAATCAAGTGAGCATATAGCAACTTTACTAACAACAATACTGGAGACATACAATATAACAGAATGAAAGAAAAAGGACTCTACAATTCTATGTTACACTAACATGGGCACTTGTATCAGGTTTGGTGTTTGCCTGGCATCTGATCTCCATAAAACCCAAATTCGAGAATGCAAAAACTTTAGAGGCTAGAAATGTGTCCAAGAAAAAGATCTCATCATGTGTCTGTCAGTTAATGATTTCCCGATCAACTCAAATTTAACAGCATGTAAAAGGGGAAGTCCTTTCTATCTCTCTAACGATAAATATGAAGCTTTCTCCACTGGCAAATCAAAGATTTCCCTTCATCCTCTTCCATCATCACATGGAGGGGGTCTGTTTTTTAAATATGGGTATTTGGTCAAACACGTATCACATATTCATATTCACGCATTGTCGTGTTGACATGGGTACCTTGGTGAAAGCATAAGAATCCATGTAAAACGGCTCTATTTTCTTTTCTTCTCGTTATAAAACACTAAAAAGGTTAGTCAAATGAGCCAAAAAAAACACTGTTTTATAATCAATTGTTTTCACAGTTCATTAATTAACATAACACTAGATGAACAGATCTGGTGAAGCACCAGCTGAAATGAACAGCTATATGAATGTGCAAGTAGGCTCACATTTCCTCAATATTTGGATGGTATATTTTATTCAGAAATCCAATGGAGGGAGACTTCAAAGGGTAATCGTTTGGCAGCACCACACGAATTTTCCATACACCACCTTCATACAGGCCTGCAATAGCAAATTGCATTAACAAGTCATAACTACGGATAAAGCCACAAATGTAAATACCTGCACAACATGAAAGGGTTAAAACAGAAGACATTAGACAGAGACATATTAGGTGCAAAGGGGAAATGTATTTTAGGAAATTGACTACATTATCAAGACGATACAACTTCCTGGCTAACAAGTAAACAAAAACTTAAAACAAACTTGCAACTGAAAAAGAGGAGGCAAAGGTTTAATAAGATCTCCCCAGAAGTGAGCAACCAATTCCTCATGTACAAAAATAATATTTCATTTAGTTAAAAATGGCTACGGACACCAATCATGTGGTCCTCAAGTAAATTTAAAAAGGGTATCAACTACGAGAAAATTAAGAATGGAATGCCCTCAGGTTCCAAACCTGAGGTTAAATCTCGTGTCAGCTATTATGTTAATCAGGTTACGGTTCTACAAATAAGTTTCTATGTAATCAGTTAAAATTTATTTGAAAGTCAGCTTTGAGAAAGATTCACAAGATGTAAGCAAGAGAATGTAGAAGATATATGAACATGGAAGCTGCATCGCTTAAGGATATCCCTTTTTTGAGTTGAGGAAACAGTGGTTATTTTCACAATTCTCCTCTCATAATCGGTATCTGTTTTAGCTGTCTTATATTCTTGCATACTCTACATAGGAGCGGTGAAATGCGTAGAGATGATATTAATTTCTAGTGTGTTTGCCGTCTGTTTATGAGATCTCATAATATGTGTTATCCTAGCAGGCAAAAATGTGGATCAGAACCTAGTGCCAAACACTGCTATACGGCATCCAAGGTAACTAATAAATCCCAGATTTCTCAGAAAGCCAACTAGGGTCTACAAAGTTATCTTTGACAAACTTGATATAAAAGATGTAAAAACAAATGAATAAAAAAGGAACAAAAGAAGGCAGGAAGGAAAATTAGAAACCGAAAACAGAAAATATATATGATTCACATTGATAAACTAACCTACAGTGATCCAATTACAATTTTAAACCAATATTGTGGAACAGAATAACAGCATTGAGAAAGCAAACAACATAAGACTGATTCTAGATAAGCTCAGCAAGAGTTTTTCTCTACAAATTCCAACCATAAGTTTTAAATCATAAAGCATAAAATTTAACTTCATTATGGAATGGCAAAGGTTGATTTTCTTTGGGCAAGTAAAATGTAGTAAGGAATGGTTGCTTTGTCTGAAAATCGACTTCAATTAAAAAGCCAAAACAGTATTCTGAAATCAAATACCAGTTTTAAGCCCTTGCAGGTTATGTGGAACAAAGATGAACACATTTTATCCGGGCCTTTTACTTAGTAATAAAAGAAGTAGTAGCAGTTGAAAAAATATGTTACACACAAAAGGAGGACCTGGTGTCTACAAACAATGAGTAGACAGGGATCTGTGGTCAGCTTTAATGAGATAAAGGACAAAACTGGGGCCCTTAAAGTTTCTTCAAAGCTACGAAGCATACCTTAAAATCTAAATCTGGAATCGTTGAAAGACAACACTCTATAACCCTAGCCATAAACACCCAAAGCTATGATTTCGCTGTATCATGCTGATGATGTACATAAATTCGCTCCATTGGCAATGGACAAAATTAAGAATCAGCAAAGAACATATTTTAATTTGACTGTATAATTGTATTAGCTGGAATGGGAAAGCACAAACCGTGTAGTAAAAGAATAAAAACTACCTTTTTTACTGAATGCCTAATCACCGTTCAAGTTTCAGAAGAAGATTAGAGACAAAGACAGAGACAGAGACAAAGAGAGACAGAGAGCATCCATTGTAACAATTTCCGATATGCTATTTTCAGGATTAGCAGCATGTACAAGGCAGAAATATTACTTTCTTTTGGACCATGGAATTCCACATGCACTTCGCTAGTTCCATCATTTATTAGTTCCACATTGAAGTCTTTCATCATCCTACAAGAAGAAAACAATGGGTAAGAAGGAAATTGCACAACAAAATTTCAACAAGGACATATCTATATTCTCAAATGCAATTGGAAAACCATAGAGTTTGTGAAGCCAAAATATTTATGTTAAAAAATGACTGTAGGATTTCGGTAAATGAAACAGAAACAGATACAAGTTCATGTCATCAAAATGTAAAACCCAAATGTACGTATTAAGAATAAGAATGATTAAAAAATCACTTTTAAATCCTTACAATTTCGTGATGTCCGTATCTCTCCTCTTGAATGGAGTAGACATTTTTGTGATTTGTAAAGATAATGTAGCAATTAACCTGCCAAATAACAGAAGAGAAAAGATGCCAAGAACTTTAAGATTCTACATTATCTTAAACTCATCAAACATAAGAGAAAAAATTGAATCACCGCATGTGAACGAAAAGTATTAAAGATGTCATGCAATTACTTGACAGTTAAAAATCATATAAGTTTCTCAAACCCAAAATTTTCAACTGCAACGGACAACGGGAATGTGCATGAATATTTACAAAGTGTATAATGGTGTCATTCTAGTTTTTCTAGCAAATCTATCAACACCATCTTTTCGTAGCCGATATCCCGTTACAAGAAAATCATCCCAGATTACTTACTAACTCGACAAAGATTTTCCTCAAATGAACAGCTATCCTGTATTTCCATTCCTTTAAAACGACATTTTGTGATATCTTTCTTTAACATCTCAATAGATACATGTATTTATATATACAGATATATAATTTTGTCTATCCCCTTAACAACCATTATCCTCTCAATATACGAACCTTTCACTATTGCAATTATTGATCTTTGCTACAAGTAATAAAATCATTTAATCGCATAAATTTTATCTCATTTTATTTCCAATTGGTACTTTCATCTTTTGTTAATTCTAATTTTATCAATTTACCCTTGAATTTTTGACAAAATTAAATATCTTCAGCCAACCAAACACAATCTTGCAAATTGCAAAAACACCAACTGATGTAGGGGACTGAAAAAATAGAATTGAAGAAATTTTGGGAAGTGTTAACATAAGAACTAAGATATAACTGAAAACCCACCAAACAAAAAATCATACCAAGAACAACTTTATATTCACAAATTTCTTCACAAACAGAAACCCATATACAAGAATCATCAAATCAGTTAAACAAGAAACTCGAAAAAATAAGATAATGTTCGTTGCAATTCTCATGGCTAGCATGAAATATTTCTGATATATGCATCAATTGAAAAACAGGAAAATAAAAAAATGAAAATAAAATAAAAGGAAAAAGAAAAACGTATTCATTACCTATAAAATATGAAGTGACCTAAAAAGCGAGTAATGATTCAGTGAAGAACAACTGGGGTTTAACTTGCATAATGCGGACTGAAAGAAGTGTTTGGAGACCGAGAAAGTAGAAGGAAAACACAAGAAAATCAAAAGACGGTGAAAATGTCATAATCTCGATTTCCAAAACCAGTTATTCACAACATAAACCCACATACAAGAATCATCAAAAATAAATAAACAAGAAATTGAAAAAAAAAATTATGTTCATTGCAATTCTCATGAGAAACATCAAATACGCATCAATTCAAAAACAGAAAATTAGAGAAAACGAATTGATTACCTAGAAAATAAGAAGTGACCCAAGAAGCGTCGATGAGCGGTGAAGAAGAACTAGGGTTTAATCTGTAGATTGCGGGCTCAAAGAAGTGATTGGAGAATGAGAAAGTAGAAGGAAAACATAAGAAAAAACAATAGATATATGGTGGAAGTGTTTATATAGAGTAGTAGGCGCGTTTTCTGAAGCACGGGCAAAGTCGGTGAGTGACACGTGTCTTTTATTGCATTTACATAATCTGTTTTTATCTTTAATTATTTCGTTTTAAAAGCATAATTGTCATTGATGATGATTTATCAAGCATAGCAGTGAACAGATATAAATGTGTGTATACATATATTGATATATATTTCATCCTCCATTAAGATGAGCATATTTCTTCCTCCATTAAGATGAGGAAACTACCTGTGGTTATTATTAGGGTTTGGTTGATTGTATGGTTAGTGCATTTAAAAGAAACCAAATGTGACTTCTCAAAAATAATAAAGATGTTGCTCAAACCAAATCATGTTTGGTAAATTTGATATGGTCTGAAATTCTGAAATATTTTGTAAATATATATATTTTAAAAAATAAAATATATAAATAAAAATACATTTTAAAAATATATATAATTCAAAAAATATATATATAAAATTTGAAAAAAATATAAATTTTGAAATATATATAACATTCGAAAAAATATATAAATTTCAAATATATATATAACCTGAAAAAAATGTACAAAATTTGAAATATATATAAAATTTTAAAAATATATATTGTTTAAAATTGAAATTCAAAATTAATATTTATTCACAAACACACTCACACATATACTAATTGCCCGTGTCAGTAACCTAATTGCACAAACATTTGAAAATTTGGTTCCTTTTTGTTTCATTTGGGGTGGAGTTACAGTATTGCACCAACACAAACCATGTCTTAAGACGGTTCAAGATTTGCTTCATTTGATACCAAATGATTTCACCCCAAAACCAAGCAACCAAACATGAGTTGGGTTAACTTTTCTACCCAAAATCAAATTTTTGGCACCAAATCCTTCTGCCAAACGAGAAATTATTAGTTATAACGGTGATATCATATCATTAAGCTGACATGGTATCATCAAACCAATAAAATCAAATATTTTTGTCATGTGTCATTTATATTTACCAACTCAGCAAAACAATATAATATGAAACAATGAAAAAGAAAAAAACAATCGTCAAATTATCAGGTCCTTTTTCTCTGCTTTCATATGGTTTTATGCTTAAAATAAAAAAGAATTCATACCCAAAAGCTCAAAATAAAAAGAATTGTATATATATAACCCATATTATGTTTCACTAACATCTCCTTGGGTTGTGTTAATAATATTAAGGTTTATGATTGTAAGAGTGGAAATGTCTAGCCCAGCTGAGTCAATCTGTCATCAGGCCCATCAGAGTCCATCTGTCATCAGGCCCATCAGAGCCCATTTGTCATCAGGCCCATCAAGCTACTGGGCCAGCAAGTTTCCTATGAACCCAGTAATAAAGCCCATTTAGAAAATGTATATAAAGGGAATCCGAAAATTAATAAAGGGATTCGAAACAGTGTTGAACATTTTTATGTCTTTACACATTGGCGCCGTCTGTGGGAACGAAGGAGGAGTTCCTGATTTTTCAAATGCCCTTCAGTACCTGTAAAATCGCCTCCTTCTTCCCATCTCAAAAAGATAAGTCTGTTTGATAGGCAAAAGACCCTCCACCTCCAAAAACTTCCACACACTACCTCCCCGGACGAGAATGCCAGTCACTAGTTCACAGGCAGGCATTCTGCCCATTGAGGACAATCGTGCAGAGGATTCCCAGACCATGGAGCAAATTCTTCAACGCTTGGCGGCTGCTGAGGAACGTAGCGTGGCCCTGGAAAAACAGAATGCAGAGCTCAGGGAGAGGTTGGCTCCACCAGCAGCTGCCTTACCGGCAGTTACGCCTAACCCTCCGGTGGCGGCGATCGACCATTCTCTAAACCAACCTGAAGAGCACGCCGAATCTTCTCAGCGCTCAAGAAAGGCTCCGGCAGCCGACGAGTCCATAACCCCTTGAGAAACTTCAAGCAATGATGGACGAGTTCCAAAGGAAAGTTCTCGGGGACTTGAGGTCCCGATCTACGGACGACATGGCCATCCAGGCGTCCACTGAATTGATACAGTCTCCCTTCATTCAGGAAATAACCCAAGAACCTTTCCCAAAGAAGTTCGTTATGCCACAATTCACCCCTTATGATGGCACAAGGGATCCCGAAGAACACATATACCAGATTCATCAGAAAATGACCATGTACGCCGAGAACGAGTCCCTGCTGTGTAAAGTGTTCTCCACAAGCCTTGCTGAGGCCGCCCTATTATGGTTTAGGAAGCAGCCACCCCGATCCATTGGCAGCTGGCAACAGTTGACCAGGCTCTTCATCGCCCAGTATTATGGAAACAAGAGACAGAAGAAGACCATATCCTGCCTCTTCACCATGATCCAGGAGAAAGGAGAGTCACTGAAAAGTTTTCTATCCCGATTCAACATAGAGTCCTCTTCTGTGGATAATTGTGACCAGCATTCTGCGGTTGAGGCATTCAGGATGGCCCTCATTCCTGGAACAAAATTCCATCAATCCTTCGTGAAGCGCCCTCCATCGGGCATTGGGGAACTAAACTCTAGGGCCCAGGGATACTTGAGAATTGAGGAGGAGGAAACTATCAGGCAAAGGAGATCAGCCTTTGTCGGCCTTGAAATCCAGTCCAAGGATCGATTGATCGATCGGAAGCGATTAACTCCACCGGGATTGTCAGCCCCAACGGGAGTGTCAGTCACAAAGCCATCTAAACGACCCAGGTTAGAAGAAAGGATAACACCCCTGAAGGTTAGCCTTGCAAAACTTTACCAGGAGAACAAAGCCAAAGGAATTTTCCAGCAACCCCCTACCATGCGACAACCACTTGACCAGAGAGACAAGACAAAACACTGCGCTTTCCATGGTGATTTCGGGCACATCACGAACGAATGCCGCAATCTAAGGCAACAGGTGGAGGCGTTACTACTTCGCGGAGTACTCCGGGATTACGTCCAGCAAGACAGGCCAAGAACCGATCAGCGCGCCCCCGGCGTCCCTCAAAACCCCTCGGATGCACAGCCGGTTAAAATCATCAACATGATTCATGGTGGCCCCCCACCCAAAGAGACCGAAGGATCGCGCCGAAGCTATCTACGGAAAGCCCACAAAATGAGAAAAGTCAACGAAATTAGTGAAGCCCGATACAAGGCTGAAGAAACTCACATCACTTTCTCGGTGTCGGACCTCCGGGGAGTCCAAACCCCGCATGAAGACCCTCTGGTTGTGACCCTAATGGTAGCCAACTGCCTTGTGAAAAGAGTCGTGATCGATCCAGGGAGCAGTGCCAACATCATCACCAAATGGGCTTTCGAAAAGCTCAAAATCAATCCATCTGAAATTATGACATCCCGATGCCCCATCGCAGGTTTTGACGGCAGGCAAATCGAGCCGATCGGTGAAATTCAGTTACCTGTGTCTGCCGCTCATAGGACCCTGACCGAGACATTTGTTGTGGTGGACGCCAAACCTTCATACAATCTGCTTATGGGAAGGGATGGATTCACCGAATGCAAGGTGTGCCTTCGACTCTTCACCAGGTCATGAGATGCTTGGGCCCTGACGGTACTGGCACCATTGATGTGAAGGGCGACCAAGTGGCCGCCAAGGAATGTTATTCGGTCACTCTGAAGGAGATCCGGAAGGCCCAGGCCCCAGGGGTACCCCGATCGAAGGAGCAAAGTTCATGCTCCAAATAGCAATTAAAGAATGGGGAGCCGGGCTCCCCAATTGTGGTTGAACCACTACAATTGGTCTGTGTCGTGCCCGACAACCCGGAAAAAGTTACTTTTGCAGGTACAACCCTGACCGATTCTGAATTTGAGGAATTAACACAATTGCTGCAGGACAACTCTGACGTCTTCGCATGGGAGCATATAGACATGCCGGGAATAGATCCTGACGTTTCACAACACTCATTGCATGTTGACTCAAACGTCAGGCCAATCAGGCAAAAGCAAAGACGCATGGGGGCACATCGGAACCTAATTATAGCAGATGAGGTATCCAGACTGCTCCAAGCCGGCTTCATCCGCGAAGTCAGATATCCCGAATGGCTTGCCAACGTCGTGGTTGTTCAAAATAAAAACGGCAAATGGAGGGTTTGTGTCGATTTTACCGACCTGAACAAGGCATGCCCAAAGGACAGTTTTCCACTCCCAAAGATCGACCAGATGGTTGATGCTACCTCGGGCTATGACCGTCTAACTTTCCTGGATGCCTATTCAGGTTACAACCAAATAAAAATGAACCTGAAGGATGAGGAAAAGACTTCATTCATTACTGAAACAGGTACATACTGCTTTAAAGTTATGTTTTTCGGACTGAAAAATGCAGGTGCTACCTTCCAGAGATTGGTCAACAAGATCTTTAAAGGTATGATGGGCACAGTAATCGAAGCCTACATCGACGATACTGTAGTCAAGAGCAGAAAGAAGGAGGACCACATCACTCACCTACGCCAAGTGTTCACTACCCTCAGGTCCCATGGCATGAAGCTTAATCCAGCAAAGTGTTCTTTTTGTGTATCATCTGGACAGTTCCTAGGGCACATCGTGGACCGGACTGGTATCCAAGCCAGCCCGACACAGGTCAAAGCTCTCATAGAAATGAAGGAGCCCCGAACACATAAAGACGTTCAAGTTCTGACGGGAAGAGTGGTAGCACTTAGCAGATTCATCTCATGACTCACTGATCGGTGCCGACCATTCTTTCAAGCAATAAAGGTGAAGAAGGGAGAGATCTGGGGTCACGAACAATCGGAGGCCCTGGCGGGGTTAAAAGAGTACCTGACCATGCCCCCCATCTTGTCTACACCAACCCCCGATGAAGTCTTATACCTTTATTTAGCAGTATCCTCCGCTTCAACCAGCGCCGCCCTCATCAGAGAGGACGGGAACCTTCAAATGCCAGTATTCTACACCAGCAAATCCTTGGCTGAGGCAGAAACTAGATACAGCAGGCAGGAAAAACTGATTCTGTCACTGGTGAACGCCAAAAGAAGGCTAAGGCATTACTTTGAGGCCCACCCGATCGTCGTCCCAACAGCTACACCCCTACGGGTTATTATATCGAAGCCCGACCTCTCAGGACGAATCTCTAAGTGGGCCATCGAATTGGGCATATATGATTTGACATACATACCTCGGGTTTCCATCAAAGGACAGGCTGTAGCAGACTTTTTGCTCGAGAGTGAGACTGAGGAGCCAGACCAGAACAGTGAACTGGATACATGGAAGATCTTTGTGGATGGGTCAGCCAGCTCTTCCGGCTCAGGAATTGGCCTAGAAGTTTTAACACCTGATGGAACACGCCTTCATATGTCGGTGCAGTTGCAGTTTTCGGCCACAAACAATGAGGCAGAGTACGAGGCCATCGTATCCGGTTTGAGGATAGACCGAAGCCTTAAGATTCAGTCCTTAGCAGTACACAGTGATTCTCAACTTGTCGTCCGTCAGATCAACGGAGAATACGAAACAAAGGACCAGACAATGAAGTTGTATCGAGCGCTAGTTTTGAAGGAGACAGAAAGTTTTCACAGAGTCACCTTTACCCAAATCCCCAGGAATGAAAACTCTGAAGCTGACCACCTGGCCAATCAAGCTTCCTCAGCCGGAGAGGATCTAACCTGGGTGGCACTGTTGGATTTTATTCAGAGGCCCAGCATTCAAGAGCCCGAACGAGTAATGCTCATCCCATGGGAGCCCAGTTGGATGGATCCCCTGATAGATTACTTACGTAGTGGAACTCTTCCCGAAAATAAAGCTGAAGCTCACAAGGTCAGGAGGAATTCGGCCCGGTACTCAATCATAAACGGGCAACTCTACCGAAAGTCCTTTTCCGGTCCCTACCTGAGATGTATCACGCCGTCAGAATCTAGAGCAGTGATGCACGAGATTCACAGTGGGGCTTGTGGAAACCACTCCGGTAGCAGATCCCTTGCCCATAAGGTACTGTCTCAAGGGTACTTCTGGCCCTACCTGTCTCGGGATGCCGAGGAATATGTCTGAAGGTGCAAGCCCTGTCAAATCCACGGGGATGCTATCCATCGCCCACCTGAGTTCCTACATCCCACTATAGTACCGCACCCATTCGCCCGGTGGGGAATGGATATAGTGGGACCCTTACCGAAAGCAATCCGGTCGAATGCGTACGTCCTTCTGGCAACCGACTATTTCACCAAATGGGTTGAAGCCGAAGCCTATCCCACCGTCAAAGGGAGTCACGTCGTCAAATTCGTATGGACCAACATTATATGCAGATTTGGGCTACCAAGAACTATCATGATGGATAACGGAACAAACCTGGACAACAAGGAGGTTAGAGCATTCTTTGCCGAACATGGTATCAACCAGAACACGTCTTCCGTCGGCTACCCGCAAGGGAATGGCCAGGCGAAAAGGACAAATCGAACTATATTCAACACTCTGGCCAAAAAACTTGAGGAGGCCAAAGGGGCCTGGTTAGAGAAACTGCCCGAAGTTCTCTGGTCATACAGAACGACCCCCAGACAACCCACTGGAGAGACCCCTTTTGCCATGGTGTACGGTGCTGAAGCTGTGATTCCGACTGAGATCCGGGTTCCAACCCTCCGGAGAGAGGCCTGGGTCGAAGGACCAAGTAACCAGCATTTGGCTCAAAATCTTGATCTTCTGGATGAAAGAAGAGAGGTCGCCGGGATCAGGCTGGCCGCTTACCAACAGCAAGTCCGGAACCACTTCAATCAAAGAGTCAAAAGAAGAGAGTTACAGATCGGAGACATGGTCCTTAGGCGCAAAATCGGGCTTGTAGGCAAGCTCAGGGAGCCTTGGGAGGGCCCGTACACCATCTCCGAAGTCATCGGTCGTCATCGGTCGCAGAGCATACCGAGTCCGAAGGAATATTGATGGCAGAATGGAACCAAACTCCCAGAACGCCTCTCGACTCAAGAGGTACTACCCTTGATGGGCCAAGTCCTGTTTCCACTTGGATCTTTTTGTAAAAAGGCTACAGCAACTGGTCGGTAAAAATCATTATTATGATTATTATAAAATCTGCTGAAGAGCCCGAAGTCGCAACACAGATCCTGAAGAGATCATTGTTCCAAAAATAAACTAAGTGTTGCGTTGACTTTCGCATGGCCTGAAAAGCCCGAAGTCACAACACAGATCCTGAAGAGATCGTTGTTCCAAAAACAAACTAAGTGTTGCATTGACTTTCGCATGGCCTGAAGAGCCCGAAGTCACAACACAGATCCTGAAGAGATCGTTGTTCCAAAAACAAACTAAGTGTTGCATTGACTTTCGCATGGCCTGAAGAGCCCGAAGTCACAACACAGATCCTGAAGAGATCGTTGTTCCAAAAACAAACTAAGTGTTGCATTGACTTTCGCATGGCCTGAAGAGCCCGAAGTCACAACACAGATCCTGAAGAGATCATTGTTCCAAAAATAAACTAAGTGTTGCATTGACTTTAGCATGGCCTGAAGAGCCCGAAGTCACAACACAGATCCTGAAGAGATCATTGTTCCAAAAATAAACTAAGTGTTGCATTGACTTTCGCATGGCCTGAAGAGCCCGAAGTCACAACACAGATCCTGAAGAGATCATTGTTCCAAAAATAAACTAAGTGTTGCATTGACTTTCGCATGGCCTGAAGAGCCCGAAGTCGCAACACAGACCCTGAAGAGATCACAAAACTTTGAAAAAATAAACAAAGTAACCAAGAATCGTTATAACTGTAAAAGTCAAAAGTGAAATGGACAAAACCTATTATATCTCATTCAAAAGGGGCCCCTATGGCCAAGGCTTACAATGCATTTCATAAACAGTAAATATTAAAGGTCAACGCTGGTGCCCGATACATTTGGGTTCACTGAAACGATGGCCTCATCGGGAGCAGGAGGATCAGGAGGGGCGGTTATGCTCATTCCTGGGAGAGGCTTGGTCAGGAACTCGCAGAAACGAACGTCGTCTGGACCACCAACCGGATCGTCGTATGGAGGGGAGATGCCCAGACTCTCATCCAGCTCTTCCACCGAGGCGAAAGTCCTTTCTTCGACGGGTTTCTGCATGTCATTAAAGCATGACCTCCAACCAAACCCGATCCGGTATTGGGAGGTTTCGCAGAAACGCTTATACACTTCGTTCCCACCCCGGTGACACATCTCCACCACCGACCTCTCCGTGGCAAGGAGATTCTCCATCTCAGCCCTCTCCTCCAGGAGCTTCGAATTGGAAACCGTCAAGCTCTCATTATTAGCTTTCAGATTCCCATTCTCAGCCTTCAAGGCCTCCGTCTCAGCAAAGAGGGCCCGCCGAACTGCCTCCATTTCTTTAATTTTTTCTTGAGCCGCCCGAAGCTGTTGCTCTGCAGCGACGGCCCTTCGGGTCTGGACATCCAATTTTTCATTGGAAATGGACAGTTGGTTGGCGACCTTCATCCGGGATTCCTCCTTCAGTCTCAGGAGCTCGTTGGAGTTCTTGAGCAACTTAGTGTCCTCCTCCATTTTTGCATTATAGGCTTGCGTCAGGTAGAGCATCTGCCAAAAGGTTAAGTGTTAGCCTGATAAGAAAGTAAATAAAATATTAAATGCAGTTGAGAAATCAGCAGATTCAAGCACTACCTTCATAGCAATCTCTGGACCTGTCAGAGCCAACTCCTCCCGATCGATGGTTCTCAGCCTCTTTCGGTCTATGGGTTTCCAGATCTGAGATCCCATAGCCCATAGGGCAGTGTCATTGTCAATCGTCGCATGCCCCGCAACCAGAAAGTCGCCGCCCGGGAGTGTAATCTTCGGCGCCCAGGGCACGGGTAGCTCCTTTTCAGTTGCGGCCCCACTGTCATCCAGTACGATGGGAGATTGTGTCTCCGTTCGGGCCCTTACTGACCGTTCGGGTAGATTCTCCTCCGATCGGGGATGTCGAGCCCCCGTCAGGCTCGTTTCCCCTTCAACCAACCGGAATTCAGGGACGGGAACATCCCCTGAGGATTGAGCAACCTCCTCTGATCCTTGAGGAGGAGTCTGGCCGGTTTGCACATTTCCCATTGGTGGAGATGGAGTTACTGGGCTATTCTCTACAGGAGGCGAGAGAACAGGACCAGCCGGAGGGGTTAGAACACTTTGTGATCCCTGCCCGATCTGGATCTCACCGGGGGCTGAATTTGAGGCCTGAGGTCCAACTGCCCGCTTAGGCTTCTTCTTCAACACCGCCTGCGGGATCCTCAGCATTTCTGTAGATAGGGCCTGCAAATTGGAACCTGTCAAGAAACTGGTACACATCCTCAAAAGCTGTCCCCAAATTTTCGATTTAAGCAATTCAAAACGAGTTCTGATATAATTTGAGGTTTTATATTCGTCGGGCGCTCCCAGAAACTCAAGCACATGGAGGCCTAACTTATCATTGCACTGATCACAATTGCACGCCCCCTATGGAATGGCTTGAAAGAAGGGAAAAGGTGTTGGTCAAACTCGTTGGGGACTTTGAATCTGGATGAGCTTGGGAGTCTCCAACTCCCACTCACAAGGACCATCCTTTCTTTCCACCCTTTATTGGATTTTTCAGTACCATCACAAATTTTCCTCCCACTAAGGGGAAAAAGGTTGTACCGGCCCCTGCACTCCTTCTGGACCTGTATTTTGTAATAGAACAGAAGTTCCGCCAGACCAAGGTCAAGTCCTAGATCCCGATTGATCATCAAGATCATGGCCAAAACCCGGAAGAAGTTAGGTCCCACCTGAAGTGGGGCCAAACCTAAGGTAGCTAAGACATAAAGGAAGAAGGGCTGGATCGGGAATCTAATGACCTGGAGGTGAAAGGCCGACAACAAAATCTGGTTATCCAAAACCCCCTCACCCTTCCTAAAATCATACTTTTTAGGATAATTTTTAATAATCACCCGATCGGGTACCCCGCATTTAACCCTCAACCTTTTTAATACCGACTCTACCCTGTTCATAGGGGGAATGGGATCGGCATAAAACTGATCTCCCGAAACCCCTGCAACCGGATTTTCGGCTGCTGCGACGTTCCGGTTAACTTCCGGTGGGCTAGGCACAGTTGTCCTAACCACCTCAACTGAGGGTGAACTGACGGATACGTCCGGGTCTACAGGGGAAGGTAAACGGTCGCTACCCGACCGGGTATCATCACTATCAGACATTTCGAAAAGAAAGACGTTGAGATGGAAAGAAATAACTTACTCTAAGATGAATCCCGAAGGATTTATGACGCTTTCCTGAGAGAGAAGGTGGACTCTGGCAACGATAAGTCAAGATCTCAAGTGCAGGGAGTTCTCTAGAATTTGTTAAACTGTGAAACGGAATGAATCCATAGCAGTGCAGTCGTTATTTATAGAAATCTCAGGGGAGCCTGAAAAGCCGTGCGCTCGGGAACCGAAGCGTCATCTCACTTCACGTGCGCCTCCACAGCCTCCCTTTTCGCCTACCGAGGCCACCCGGACCACGAATTTCAAACGTTGCAATGATTGTACAACCGTCATATTAATTGCGTCAGTCACGTCACCCCGATCAGGGGTGATGTATCTCATCCCCACTCTGTATCCTTTTTAATGGGCCGGGAAGATCGACGACCCATCACAAAGGATAGGACCTGTGTAAGAGTGGAAATGTCCAGCCCAGCTGAGTCAATCTGTCATCAGGCCCATCAGAGCCCATTTGTCATCAGGCCCATCAAGCTACTGGGCCAGCAAGTTTCCTATGAACCCAGTAATAAAGCCCATTTAGAAAATGTATATAAAGGGAATCCGAAAATTAATAAAGGGATTCGAAACAGTGTTGAACATTTTTATGTCTTTACAATAATTCATTTAGGTTTTATTTTTCTTTTCGATTTGGGTGTGTCAACATATATAAATATATATATAATTCATCTTTATTTGTTTGTTGAGAGAGAGAGAGTTAGATTGAAAAACAAACAAATCATATACTATTCATATATATATAAAAAGTTCATCTTCAACTGTAGGTGTATTGAGAGAGGGTTAGATTTTGAAAAAACAAATTATTGAATTATACTATACATTTAGATATATATATAATGACCAATGTATAGGCAGAGAGAGATGCAACTTAGAATAGTATTTTTTTGTTTCCTATTATATCATTTTGCTAAGTTATTTAGTATAAATGACATAAAAGGTAAAAAGATTTAATTTTATTCACCTAATGACATGATATCACTATTATAATGAATTATTTCTCCTGCCAAAACACGCACTAAAGATCCCGTGCGATGCACGTGCTAATATATATATATAACTCATCTCTCTCTTGATCATTGCAAGATCCAAACAAATGACACAATCAATGTTACAGATTTCTGTACAAATTGTAGTCGCCAGTGATTTCTGATTTTCTTGACATGTATCCGTAAGATTTGGTAATGACCCAGATAAAAAAGTTCCATCTCTAACCCTTTCTGTTTGGCTGGTACAGAGTTACAGAGCCTTTAATGTCGGTTTCAGAGAGAAATCATACACTTTCTGAAATTCATTTAAAGCAAATATTCAAGAAAACCTACAAGTGGGTTGATGGTGATAGGCAAAGAACAATAATTGAGAGCAATTCATATGGGGTTTGTGGTTGTAGAGTTTCAGAGAGAAAATTGAAATAAAGGAAAATGGAAAAAATTCAAAAAGCTTCACGAGATTGCCATGTAACCACCGCCTCCTCCACAACCACCACCATCGCCTCCTCCATAGCCACCACCACTGACTCCGCGACGGCCACCACCTCCATCGCTGCGAAAACCGCCTCCGTCAGCTCCGCCGCCTCTCCCTCACTCCACCCATCCAACCCCTCTCATTACCCACAAAATAAAAAATCATCACCCACAAAATAAAAAAGAATCAGAGTATCCCCTCGGTTTTGATGATGGAGTGTGAATTTGGAGGAGAGCGGAAAGATTTGTTCTAGGGTCTGGGTATAGAGGGGCAATGGAATAATTATTTTTCCCTCTAATTTTATAAAATTAAATATCTAAATTGAAAATAGAATATAATAATAGAGGACTGTTTGTATTTTAAATATGAAAAATGTGTGTAATATTATAGTATTATTTAAATATAAATTAACGTGTCATAATATATATATATTTATATATATACTACAAAAAATATATGGAACCCCTATTTTTAATGAATAAATTGGTCTCGAACTCCCTGATGAAGTAAATACATTAATTTATACAATTATAGACCATTTCATTGACAGACCTAATGACATTACTTCTAGAATTTATTATCAACTTAATAACCTTAAATACCCTACATTGAGTGATTTTAAATGTTACAAAGATATTTTCTTATCACATGTTTGACGGTTGGTGAATTGATGTTTCTTTTGTCGTTGCTTCACCAAACTCCGGTCAACAAAATTTATAATACCTACAAATACTTTACTTAAAATAGTATAGCAATAAGTAGGGTCGAACCACTCTCAACTTAGAAATCGGTTTGAGATTAGGATCCAAAACTATATTTTTCGAGATAAAAAGAAATTACTTAAAACAATTCTTGAATTTTTGAATAGTAAACTAAAATAACTAGATAATTATCAGATGATAGAAGAAATCTCAAGATAAGAGAATCCACCACCCGGGTCTATATAAATAATATTATATATTTCTATTGCAAATTCTCCTCCAACCTATTAAACATAAACATAGATATTGGTAGGCATTCCCCGTATTTCCATTAATTGGTAATCACGGAAAATCCTCCCTCTAATGTTTTGGTTTAAAAATAAATAAATATAAATAGTGGTAGGCATTCCCCGTATTTCCATTGATTGGTAATCACGGAGAATCCTTCCTCTATTTTCAACCTCTATTGTAGGTTTTGTCACTTGAAAGAATTAATTCGGGAAGAGAATTAAACAATAAGAAATAAAATAAAATTATGTATATCTTACCCAAGGTGGCTTCATCACTCCCTTGAGAAGATGTTTAAGCTAGCATAATGATATAGGAATAAAACATGATGATAGAAGAAATTTTCATTAACTAAGAAAAAAATTACAACAAAATAAAAACTTGATACAAGACTAAATTCTCTCTACAATTTCTCACTCTCTACCATCTAACTCCCTACAATTTCCAACTACTCTCCTATTTATAGAGAAAATTGGAATATAATGACATCTTGTAAAGTGAAGTTAGATCTACTTTTCTTTTCTTTTTCTTTGAATATTGATGTTTTCCAAGTCATTTTCTTATTTCTTCATGTGCATTATATTCTTCATCTTTCATCCATGTGCATTATATTATTTCTTCCATCCATGTGCATTCCTTTCTTCACTTTAATTTTCTTCATCTTTTCCAATTCAAACCTATAAGAAATAAAAAGATATATATAAGAACATTTATGCAATAAAATGGTGAATTAAAGATTTATTTTTGACATTTAAAATAGTGATTTTGTGAACTTATCAATGTTATGTTACGAGAAGATAGTAATAAACTATTTTGGAAAGAAAAATTTATTAATGGATTGCCCAAAATTTTCTCTCATAAAATACGCACAGAACTGAGTAACACTACTGTGTTATTGAATATGATAATTTAACCTATGATAATATTATTAGTCTAATTCAGAAAGTTGGACTCAAAATGTATATAGATATAAAAATTAATAATTAACTTAGTAAAGATAAAAATAAGGTTAAATGTGAAATGAGAACATTTTGTCAACAATATGGATTACCCTCAATTGCGTCATTTCAGCAAACAAAGAAATCAAGACAAACAAAATCATTCTCAAAATGTTCTACCCACCATTATAAAATATATAATAAAAAAATTCCAGCATAATGAATTCTATGATAGAAAAAAAAATTAGAAATAACAAGAAATACACGAGGAAAACCAAACCTTTTGAAAAAAATAATAAAACTGGTCTAACTAAAGTTACATGTTATAAGTATAGTAAGAAAAGTTATTACGCAATAAATTGTCCTGAAAAAATAAAATTAATCAATTAAAAATTCCCCATGAAACTAAACAACAAATTTATACAATTCTTGAGTTAAAAAACACGAGTGGCAGTGACATTAATAACAATGAAATTGAATCCACTTATTCTTCAGAATCTCCTGACACCTATCCTAGTTCACCTGATATTAGTTTTGGATGCAAAGACAGTTGTTGTACTAAGACAATCAACATACTGAATTGTCACAAACCTAGAACCATTAATGTTCTTACCAAGGCAGAAGAACAACAACATCTTCTTCTACATCTCATAAGTAAAGTCGAAGACCCATATTTAAAAAATTCTTATCTCCAAAAGCTTACTAAATTACTCACAATAAACAAAGACACTCAACTCCCTACCATAAACAAATCTTTTATTTTGAAATTAAGTTCAAAGTCCCTTTTTATGACCATCAATTCCCCTTACTACTAATTTTCGCCAAAAAATACAAAATCCTTTGGATTTTCAAATGGCATTACAGTCTTAAAGGAGACACTGGCATAGTATGTAGAGTCCATTATACTAAATGGTGGGATCCCTTCAAAGTCGAACAAATCATTCAACAAGTCCAACTAGAATTCTCAAAATAAGTTTCTTAGGCACTCAAGGCTAGCCCAATCACACAAGTCCTTGAAACAACACAGTCAAGTTCCTCTCCAGAAACAACAATTAAGAAATCAGTCTCCAAGAAGTCAACTTTCAAAGCTAAGCTCAAAGAGAAAATGGAAAAGCTCTTTGCCCAAATAAAAGGAGCTTCAATTGGTGATGAAAAAGATGAGTCATCTACAAAATCCAAATACAGGCTATATCAGGGTGCCCAAGATCCCTTCGATCTGTCTAAAGATTGAGAGGAGGGGAAAAGTCAAGCTCAAGTCAAAAGATATAAGAAAGGCACAAAAAGACAAGAATAATGAATAGTGACTTTTTGCTACAGTAAACCATCGGCACAAACGACAAATACAATACTTAACAGTACCGACAGACTACTATTACAAACAATAGAAGGAAACAGTTCTCTGCCCTGAAAGTCAAAAAGTCAATAGTGCAAAAGCCCACAGTAACTTTGTTATATTCTCTATATAAGCAATCAAATGTAATGGTTTAATCAGGTTTTAGTTTCCAGTTTTTCTCTCAGTGTAATCCCTCTCTCCCTCTTCTCTTCTCCAAGATTACTAAACCTCCGAACCCAGATGGATTGTCTCACATCCACTTGTAAGTTAGTCTATCATAGTCAACTGTATTTTTGAATTTATCTCTGTAATATTCTTAAATTTTCAGTCAATTAAAATTATCTATTTGTATTAAATTATCAAAGATCTTTAGTGATTATCCCTGTGACACCATAAGCTTCTTATGGGTACAAACCATCACTGAACGATCTATATACTCTGTTACGTACTTCATTTGCGATTATTCTTGTTTGTTTTTGCTAATATTACTTGTGATATGTTCCTGGTTTTACTTTATGTTTCTACTTCAATAATTTAATCTGTTAGGCCGAGTCTAGAATTGGATTCTATGTCTATGGTGCTAACGGTCTTTATAGCGTCTGTCTCCCAGGATACAACGACCTTCTTTTTCTAATAGCAGCACTACAAATTGGAAAACTAACGAACTTCTTCTGTGTTATACTCTCTACAACCACTAATATTATACTATACTATATGTATGTATATATATATATATGCTAAGGAAAGATAAGGAAATAAGGAAATTATTTTTGGAATGATTTTTGCAAATGACCCATGGGGTATTTATAGGCAACTAAATGCCTTTTCAAATGACGCGAAGAGTCATCGGATGTGATGGTTCAACACGAACCATCACTAGTTGCGTTGGTTCAAATAGGTTGTGTCTGTTCAATGTGTTTGTTGAGTGTACAACTGTAGACACAACTCTTCACTTCAATATCCAATTTCCAGACACAACGTTTCACTGCAACGTTCCACTGCATACATAATTCTTGGTATTTTTTATCTCATTAACTATTATTTTCCAACAATCCCCCACATGAATGAGATTATGACGTTAAATGAAAAAAATGAAAATGCAGACACTAGAGAAAATATAATTAGAAAGTTAACTGCATCAGGAGAGGTAACTTTTGGTTTTGAACCTTCCTTAGTGTATTACTATCGAATTTACTGGCTAATCAGTGAACATAATGTCTTGAATTGTTCAGTCGTTGATGTAAACCAAGACAATAGCAAACACACAGTTTCCTTCTGCACAGAATTGGTTATCACTGTTGTGTTCATTTTGGCCCTAAACAACGCCTGGTACTTCATGAATGCTCTAAACAACTTAGCCTTGGAAGTTTCATAGAAGCGGCCCCACTTCATACTCATATAGGTGACTTCTTATTAAGAATATCCTACCATATCCCGCTTGAATTTTCAAGCTATAAGAGTCATTAAAAGCGCAGCT
The DNA here is from genome assembly GCA_963922005.1 of Cornus suecica. Lineage (NCBI taxonomy): Eukaryota > Viridiplantae > Streptophyta > Magnoliopsida > Cornales > Cornaceae > Cornus > Cornus suecica. Next base: position 2,456,572 of record OY998238.1, read on the forward strand.
TATCCTGATCCTCGTTGTAGGTTGCACTGTCTCATCATAGAAATAGGTAGAAGATTTATTTCTTCCCAGTGTTTCTGGTGAGTCATTCAGAATTTATGTTGTCCCTTTGAACCTAGATCTTGGGATCTCCAGTCAACTAGGTTGGGTTTCCATTAAGATGACTCGTTAGCTTTCGGCTTTAAACCCATTCCCCTCGATGAACTATACACTTGCTCTCTAGTTAAACATTTTATAAACGGATCCGCTAAATTTTCCTTTGACTTTATATAATCTATAGAGATTATTCCATTAGAGATCAACTATTTAACGGTGTTATGTCTTCAACGTATATGTCGAGACTTACCGTTAGACATATTAATTTGTGCCTTTGCAATCGCCGATTGACTATCACAATGTATACATATTGCCGGCACATGTTGAGGCCAATTTGGAATATCTTCTAAGAAATTACGAAGTCACTCAGCTTCTTCACCAACTTTATCTAAAGCAATAAACTCAAATTCCATAGTCGATTTGGCAATACACATTTGTTTCGAAGATTTCCAAGATATGGCTCCACCTCCAATCGTGAAGACATAGCCACTTGTGAACTTTGAATCATTTGTATCATATATCCAATTTGCATCACTGTACCCTTTAAGTACTGCTAGATAACTGGTATAATGCAATCCATAATCCTTGGTAAATCTTAAATACCTCAGGACCCTCTTTATCGCAGTCCAATGCTGATTTCCTGGATTGCTTGTATATCTACTCAATTTATTAACTGAGTATGCTATGTATGGTCGTGTGCACGTCATTAAATACATTAAGCTTCCTATAATGCGGGAATACTCTAGTTGAGATATGCTAATACCAGTATTTTTCGATAAATGAAGATTTACATCAACAGGAGTCTTAACAAGACCACTGTCTTCTTTGTCAAAATTTTATAGTATTTTCTCAATATAATGAGATTGAGATAATACTATACCATATGATGTCCTAGAAATCTTGATCCCTAGTATGACATCAGTCACGCCTAAATCTTTCATATTGAAGTTTTTGGTAATGTGCACCTTAGTACCGCTGACTTCTGACACTACCGCTGAAAGGTTTAGAACTGACACATCAGTTGTTAACCTCTCCTCCTTGGTAATGTGCACCTTAGTATTCTTATTTTTGGAGTGATTCTGGGATGTCACACTTCGACAGTGATCGGCTCAGTAGATTGGCTAAAAATATGCTTAAAAATAAACCCTAAATACAACCTTGTTTTTCCAATTGCAAGCGTACGAGTCAGTTAGTAGTATAATATAGCTTGAGACAGGATTTATCGATCCCACAGAGACTAAGTCGTATTCTAAATTTTAATAAAATAATATTTTTGAATTGTAAAGATAGTTTGATTTTGATTTTTGATATTAAACTAATTAAATAAACAACAAAACTAAATAAAACAAGTAAAAATAAATTGAGAAAATTTAATAGAGAAAAATTATAGGGCGTATCTAGCGCCACTACTAACATTGTAATGTAAACATGCTATTTATTTTATTGTGAAAGGGAGAGACATCTCCTACAAATCAGACTAGTGCCACTGTAAGAGAGCTTCTATTCCCCATCAAAGGTTACATTTAACCGAGGTCACAATTCATCTTCATATCAAACATGATTTGGATATGTCATTACCCTATACTACTCCTACTTACATTAAATTAAAAACACATCCATTTCATATTCCCTTAGCATGAACTGTCCAAACTAAAGTTTCATGTTTTAAGTATCGTTATATAGATAACTAACAACCTAACTTTCGGAGTTCAAGCTCGTAGCAATTAGGTACAGTTGTGCAAGAATTAACATGAAATCAACCTAGAATAAATAAAATGAAAATTCTTATTTAAACATGAAGCACAAATCTCTTGTCTACATAACCATTATAGGAGTGTTAACCATTATAGGAGTGTTCTTTAGCTTCCCCTTTCACATTAAAAATAAATAAAATGATAGAGTACATTACATGATCTAGGGTTTTGCTAGAAACCCTAGTTACCGTTTAGTTGTCCATGGGTGTCGGTGATAGCGTTGTTGATAATGAACTCGACTCCATGGAACTTCCGGTGTTATATTTTATCTTCTTTTCTCTTGTTTCTCTTCCTTTTGTCGCTTTCCTTATATATATATTTTGTGCCCTAATTTTGTTATAGAAAAAAGAGGCGATCCAGAGAGACCCCTCAAATATGATATAAAACTTGTATTTATAGATGTGGAGTCTTGTAAAAGTTGGACTCTTTAATTGGTGTCAAATTCTTGTAAAGAAACTTAAAACTCCTCAACATCACGTTTCAGAGTGTGCAATACGTCAATCGGGGTCCACAACATTAAGCTGATTTATGAACTGGGATTGATCCCAAAAATATGGGATTGATCCCAAATTCAGTTTCTCAATTTCTAGTGCCTGAAGGTGGGATCGATCCCAAAAATACGGGATCGATCCTAAAACAACAAATGTTTTTATTCCTGTTTGCAATTCGCTCCATGCGTCTTGGTTGCTTCCATTCGCCTCTAATGCTCTTATTTTGCCTTTTTAACCTCTCTTTAGTATATTCTTACACCTCATTTTACCTCGGCACTGGTTCTTGAATGATTATGAGCTAGAACTTCAGTTAATTCACCGGATTTAGCTCGCTTTACACGTACCGAACCTGAATCATGCTTAAAGATACAAATCGCATAAAAATACCAAGGTAGTAAGATATAGAGACTAACAATACCGAATTAATCACTTGAAATGTATAACATTCGGCTTCTATCAGATAGTCTTTAGCACGGTGTCCTTGTTTACCGCAAATGAAACACTTCCCATTGAACTTTTTGTTCAGTCCTTGGCTGGAACCTTGGCCAGAGTATTTCCTCTTTTTATTCCCAACCTCAGACACATTTTCCCCATTAAACTTTTCAGGCTTTTTTCCCTGACTGACAAGAATAGTGTTGTCACTGAAAAATTTCACTACTAGAATAGAATGTGAGCGTGCCAGATTCCCGGAAGAATCAATGATGGTAGAAGGACAATGGGTATCCTTTTTGGAATATGGTTAGGCGATTGTGTAGGAGAAGGAATATGAAACTCCTAACAGGGTTCTTTTTATGTCTTAATGAAAAAGACTTAAAGTGTCAAGGTTGCGAAAGAGAAAGGAATTGAAAGTGCAGTGTTAGGATCCGAATGTAACACATTTTAGGCGATTAATTCGGTATTGTTAATCTCTATATTGTATTACCTTGGTATTTTTATGTAATTTGTATGTTTAAGCATGTTTCAGGTTCGGTACGTGTAAAACAAGTTAAATCCGGTGAATTAACTGAAGTACTAGCTCATAACAATTCAAGAACCAAGACTGAGGTAAAATGAGGTACAAGAATCGACTAAAGGGAGGTTAAAAAGGCAAAACAAAAGCATTGGAGGCAAGCGGAAGCAACCGAGACGTATGAAGCGAATTGCAAACAAGAATAAAAGCATTTGCTGTTTTAGGATCGACCCCACCTTCAGGCGCTGGAATATTGGCGAGAGTTACCCTGGGATCGACCCCACATTCTTGGGATCAATCCCACCTTATGCACTGGAATTTACGAAATTCAATCTGGGATCGATCCCAGGTCACAAATCAGCTTAATGTCGTGGACCTCGATTGACGTCTCGCACACTCCGGAACGTGTTGGGATATATTTTAAATATATTCTAATTAATATATCAAAGAGTCCGACTTTTACAAGACTCCACATCTATAAATACAAGTTTCATATCAACTTTTAGGGATCTTTTGATCGCCTTTTCTCTGCAACAAAATATCACATAAAGAAAATACAGAAAGAGCAATACAAAGGGAGGAATATGAAGAGTCAATAGAGGAGAACATCAAGCTCACCATGGAATCAAATTCAACATCATCGATGCGAGCATCAACATCCATGGACGGCTAACCGAGTAACTATGGTTTCTAGTAAAAACCTAGCCATGTAAGATAGTTGTATTTTTATTCACTTCTATGTAAAAAGGGGAAGCTAAAGACTACTGTCATGATGATCATGTGGATGAGAAAACATGCTAGAATTTTATATAAAGTTTTGCACTCTTTCTATTTCTTGTCTTAGATAGATGAAATGCTTGATTTTACACAATTACACTTAACCACTACGAGCTAGAACTCCGAAGGTTAAAAGGGTAGTTTTCTATATGATAGTGCTTAAAACATGAAATCTTGACTTGGACAGACTATGCTAAGGGATTATGAAATAGACATGTTTTAATTTAATGCATGGTAGGAGTAATATAAGGTAATTGCATGTACTAATCAGATTTACTATGATTATGGTGTGTGGCTAAGTCCAATTGAGTGTATTCTTTTAGGGACTAGGTACTCGCTTGTAGCAGTACTAGTCTAATTCACAAGAGTTGTGTCTCTTTTTTACAAAGTTATGAATGAAATGACTATATTATAAGGCTAGAGGTGAGACTAGACATACCCTAGGCTTTATTTCTATTGAATTTTCTCCACATTTCATTTATGCTACACTTAGTTAATTTTGTTCATAAAAGTAGATACATTCAACAAATCAACCGAATTCCATTCGTAATTCGAACACACTAGTATATTAGGGGTAGAATAAAGTCGAGTCTCTGTGGGATCGATAAAGCCTGTCCCAAGCTATATTTTACTAAGAATTGACTTGTACGTTTGCGATAGGCAAAACAAGGTCGTATTTAGGGTCTATTTTTAGCCGACCTAATGAGCCGATCATGCAGGTTGGCAGAAATTAAATTGCAGCAGAAAGTAAATGGCAGAAAGTAAAGTGCAACAGAAAGTAAAGTGTTGGAAGATAAAGGAATCGAAAGGCAAGACTTGTATTAAAATGACTGGAATTGAAATACATGAATTGAAATTACAAAGAAAGGTAAATGACAAGATAAAGTAAAGACATTGATAAGGAAATTTGTGTGTTGTGCCGATGGGGCATTCAAATGTAACCCTAAGTGTGTTATTTATAGCCTAAGTGTGCATGTGTGTGGTCTTCAGCATTGCTTCAGCTTCTGCCACGTGTTTTTGAACCACCCACTTCTTTGTCAAGTTGCCTGATTTCTACCAAGTGTTCAGCAAGTACAACATCTGCCATGTTCTCAGCGGTTACAACTTCTGCCACGTGGCCTAGCGGTTGTAACTTCTGCCATGATCTCTATCACGTGTCCGACGGTTACAACTTCTGTTGCGCATGATTTCGGCCATGTTCTTAGCAGTTACAACTTCTGCCAGATCTGCCACTTTCTTGTAACTACCATGTCTTGGCAGTTTCTTTTGCTAGTTGATTTCGACCACCATGTGACCTGACATAAAAAAACGTGTTTTCTGCCAAGTGTTGACAGATTTTCTTTCTTTAAAAGAAATTCTTCTGTCATCTTCCAAGTATTGGCAGATTTGTTTCTTTCACATGTGCTACATATAGCCTATTGATAGGATGCCACGTGGTTAGGATTTTTTGGGTGTCAACAAATAGTATGCACAGTTGTAGCACAACTACTTGTCATTCCTCTGTTATATAAATATACAAACCACAATCTAATATTCAAATAATACTATCATATTAAACGATTATGTCTTAAGATTGTATTTCAAATGTGAAAATGTGTGTAATACTATAGTATTATTTAAATATAAATGAATGTGTCACAATATATATATATATATATAGATCTATATCTATATATATACTACAAAAAATATATATAAACTATATAATAAAATTATATATATTTAAACTATATAATAAAATTATATGTATATATATATATTAAACAGAATATAAAATAAAATACAATTTGCAGACACAACGTTTCATTGCATACAAAATTCTTGATTTTTTTTTATCTCATTCACTATTATTTTCCAATACTGTTTGGTAATTTTATAGGTTATATGAATCAAACCGGAATTCCGATCAATTCGAGGGAGGTTACTGTAATATTAAAATACTAAAGAGGTGCGCGTAGGCTTTAATTCAAAAAACTACTAGATCGGTAGATCGGTAGCGAAGCATAAAAAAATAAGTTGCAACTTGCAATGAAAGCACCATGATCTGGTACGGAATTCATCTTCCACTACAACAGCTAGTCTCTCTTTTTATCAATTATACACATTTTCGTATATATATATATACATTTATAATTTAAATATTACAGTCTATTTATGTATATAAACATCTATACCTATATGATTATATCTATAAATATCTATACTAGTAGAACAGTGTGAACCCATTCCAATAATTCTATGCATTTCACTAATTATTAATTAAAAAAAAAATTCTTTCATTAAATGTATTTTATTTTATTCTTCAAGCATTATGGTATATGATTTATTATATAAATTATTGTTTTAAATTCAATCATGATTACTGTAAAGAAGCTCTTTTGAGAGAGGAGCTGGGAATCATGACAGTGGAACTAAGGTGTTGGACTATTTTTCCAACTAACAAACATCAAGCAACTTATCCCAATTGTGAAACTTCTAAGTGAGAATACAAAGGCAAATATGAAACATAGTCGAGATATAAAAATCCTTGAAGACTATATATTATTTATCCGATATGAACTTAAAATCAATATAAAAATTCAATAGCTAGTCTGTCTCTCAATTACGATTTGATGTCAACATTACCATGGTGGCACTGTCACTATCTTCAATTATGTATATCAGAGAATAACTTGAAACATATAAGGATAAAAAAAAAAAAATCAAACTATTGTTACAACAACTCCAGCAGGAAGTTTGATTCGGAAATAGTTGGCACGCTTCCTGGCAGCTTTTCTCTCATCCGTGTCCTCGAACTCCCATGGACCTCCTATATAAGGTGGTTGGCACGAATTTAGAGTAATCTTCTCGAGCATGGTAGCACTCTTGATTAAATACCTTGCAAGATCGAAGTCATTTCTAAGCCCAATCCACCCTATAAATTCCACCACCTTGAGGTATTGATGAGCCGAATATCTGATTTTTGGCCGTCTTGGTTTCCTTCTCCTTCTGCTCTCCGACAAGATTAGCTGTAACAGAAAGGAATGAAAGTCATACATTGGTTTATAAAGTTCATTCATTGATATACAAAACCAAAAATACCAATCATCAGCTCTCATGACATTGCTTGACTGAATGCAATAGCCAAAACGAAACGTGCCCATCCAATTATACATGCATCATATTGTAATACAATGTCGTAATATTCAACATTCTTCTTCATAATATTAGTTACCCTTCTTATTCAGATTGGGTGGACATGCGACCTGTGAATTGATCCACAAAACAATCTCCATGCATTTAAGAAACAACATATGTTGTAGAATGACAACAAATGGCTCAACTGAACTAAATAATAGTAACGTGTTGTATATTCATTTAAGAAACAGTCGAACAGCCAGGAGAGTATAGGATATAGGAAGCTAAACAGGAATATCATTTTTCCCATTCCGGGCAATATTGTAATGAAATAAAGAAACAATTACTTGGAGAAATAGAAAACTTTAAAGCAAATTTAAAATTCCATTTGAAAAAGGGATTATGAAAGACTTTGAAAGCAATGAACTTCAAAGTAAGAGTGATTACCTGCACTACAAATTTATGCAAGAAAGGACATGCCTCTATCAGAGGAGCAAAAACAAGAAGGCTTTCATAATCATTTGCATAAATGTGCAACTCCAATTGCTTGACCTTATTAAATATTGGAAATTTAGGAGACTCCAAGATTTCCTAAATGAATCAAAAGGAAAAGGAAAAGGAAAATCAGCACTGACTGAGAATTATATTTAAAAGAATATTAAAACAAAAATAAAGGGCGAGGAGATAAGATAATGGCTGAAATAGTTCAACTTACGAACCTCCATGTAAAGGATGTCCAATGTAAGGCATTCCAGCTGAGAAAAATAACTTGAAATCCCGCATAAGTTATGTATTAGATAACGGCAGTACTCACCCCCAATAAACACTTCAACAGGCTGCTGAACGTCCTTAAATGGCAGGCTTATTTTTGGTCCGAAGTATGCAAATGACACGAGATTTGTAGCATAAATCTCAATACTTTCTACGCTAAAGCAGTAAAATATACTCAAGCGCTTCAATTTGCGTGATAGAATAGGGACTTTGAGATTTACAAGAGAGTCGGAGCCATCCACAGACAAATTCTCCAACAATGGACAATTTGTTAAGAAATACTCAACAACCTGTCCTGTTACATTCACGTTTTGGAGCACGAGACTTGTGAGAGAATTGTAGCTAGTAAACCCAAGCGGCAGGTGACTTGTAATATGACAGGTTTCAGGAAAATCATAAATGGGAGACGGATACTCTAACAAGCTTAATTCAAGCCTTTTAACTCTCTTTTCTATTGCAAAGTGAACCCAATTGTCGATATCGGATTTACAAGTTGCATCAAGCTCAAATCGAACTATGAATTCATCAATGCTGCCACCATTGAAGGATTTTACCACTTGATTAACCCATCTCAAGTACAAAGGCGTTTCTACTTCAAGTTGTTTCTCATCCAACATAATTTTATTTATTGTATCTGAAGCATCAAAGTTCAAAATATAAATGTATGTCCAAATAAACCTCCATTTCTTCGATAACACACAAGTTCTTGCAGCTTCTTTCATTGTCAACTGTGACAAGATTGAAACAAGGATTTCATGGGGAAGTGCACTAATTTTATCCTCCAAACACAACTCTCCTCCATCAACTTTCTCACTAGTGCAACTAACATGAAAAAACAAATTGAAATCAGAAAAGAAAAAATTAAGAATTTGGGATGAGAAAAAAATAAGAAATTGGGATAACAAAAGGACCAAGTGCTCAATTTTTTATAGGAATAAATCGAATAGAGACAGAAAAAAATCCACAGATAAGCAAAAGAATGGTACCTTTGGTTTTGAGCAAAAGAGATTGAGGTGGGTCTGGTGGTTTTCTCCATGAGATTTGATATAGCGATTTTTTGGAAAAATCTGAAGATCCAAGAGAGACACAGTAGAGATAAACGTTACATAAGAGAAAAGAGGAAGCAACTTTACCTATAAAAAGAAAGCAACTTTATTTCTCCTAGGTTAGGATTTTGTTGTTTTTCCTTAATGGGCTCTTATCAGGAAAAGAAAAAAAAAAACCATATTGTTACCCAATTGTTCAAAAAAAATCCGATGGAAAACTTCCATAGTTTTTAATTTAATCAAATACTCATGCCCTACGAAAATACCGTCCAAAACTCTAATTCATTTTATTTAAATCCCACTTTTAATTTAAATCTCAATTAAACTATAATTCCTTCCATTTATCACAAATCCACTTTCTCTCACCCATTTACTCCAAAACTCTAATTCCTTCCATTTATAACAAACTCACTTTTAATATAAATCTCAATTTTAACCTAATTCAACTATAATTTCTTCCATTTATCACAAACCCACTTTCTCTCACCCATTTTACTCAAAAACTCAAATTTCTTCCATTTATCACAAGCCCAATTTCAACTTAAATTCCAATTTCAAGCAATTTTCAATTTATAATTACATATCTCTCTCTATATATCACTATATATATATAATCATATATATGTACTTATTTATACATATATAATTATAATCATATATACGCATATATATATTTACGTTTATATATTTACGTGAATAGAATATATATTATGTATATATCATTGTAAATATAATTATATATGTATTTAATAAGCATGTATATATGATTTAAATTGAAAGTGGGTTTGCGATAAATGGAACGAATTAGAGTTTAATTGGGTTAAAATTGAGATTTATATTGAAAGTGTGTTTGTGATAAATGCAAGGAATTAGAGTTTTGGAGTAAATGGGTGAGAGAAAGTCGATTACTGATAAATGAAAGAAATTTGTTAATGCGGACTAAAAGAAGTGATTGGAGATTGAGAAAGAAGATGGAAAACACAAGGAAAACAAAAGATGGTGAAACTGTTATAATCTCGATTTCATAGGCAAGTTATTCATAACATTAAACCCATATACAAGGATCATCCAAAAAAAATTAAACCAGAAATTGGAAATTTATATATATATATATATATGTTCATTGCAATTCTCATGAGTAACATCAAATATACATCAATTCAAAAACAGAAAATTAGAGATAAACGAATTGATTACCTAGAAAATAAGAAGTGACCGAAGAAGCGTCGATGATCGGTGAAGAAGAACTAGGGTTTAATTTGTAGAATGCGGACTAAAAGAAGTGAAAGTAGAAGGAAACCACAAGCAAGGCATAGAGATAGTGGAAGTGTTTATATAGACTAATGGCGCGTTTCCAGAGGCACGCGCAAAGTCGGTGAGTGACACGTGGCTTTTATTTAATTTACATCATTTATTTTTTTTCTTATTCCAAATTCAATTTCTACCTGATCGTATTTATTATACTTATTTACATATGTGTGATAAATTAATAATCTGTTCTTTGATTACATTAATTGAAATACAATATAATACTAACACATCGGAGTAAGTTCTGCATCTATTTTAGACTTTTAGTATTCCATTTTTAACAATTATATTATAAAAATATTGCGAAAAATATATACTTTATATATTAGGTATTTTGATATACGCAAAGAAATGTCACATACATACTGTAAATACTTGAAAATTATGAAATACATACGTAAGAATATATGTTTTATATTTATAACAAAAAAAAGATATTTAGATAAAAATATATGACAAAACAACAAAAATTATTCAAAATATATCTAGCACAAATATATGCAATAATGAAAATATTTAGCATAGAATCAAAGGCCTAATGACCAAGCGGTACCGGACTCTAACTCTCAAATGGGAGATCCATGATTCAAACATTTATAGGATTACAAAAATACCCTTCAAAACTCTAATTTATTTCATTTAAATCCAAATTTTAATTTTAATTTTAATTAAACTCTAATTACTTCCATTTATTACAAACCCACTTTCTCTCACCCATTTTACTCAAAAACTCTAATTCCTCCAATTTATCACAAGCCCAATTTCAACTAAAATCCCAATTTGAAGTGAATTTCAATTTATAATTACATATCTCTCTCTATATATCACTATATATATAATCATATATATGTACTTATTTATACATATATAATTATATATACATACATATATATAATTATAATCATCTATACGCATATATATATATTTACGTGAATAAAATGTATATATATATTTATGCATATATCATTGTATATGTATTTAATAAGCATGTATATATGATTATATATATAGTGATATATTTATATATATATATATAAAAATTAAAATTGGATTTGCGATAAATGGAAGGAATTAAAGTTGAATTGGGTTAAAATTAGGATTTATATTGAAAGTGCGTTTGTGATAAATGTAAGGAATTAGAGTTTTGGAGTAAATGGGTGAGAGAAAGTCGATTAGTGATAAATGAAAGAAATTAGAATTTAATTAGAACAAATGAAAGGAATTAGACTTTAATTAGGATTTAAATTGGAGTTTTGGAATGTATTTTTATAATTTTATAGAGGGCAGGGCGTATTTGGTTAAATTGAAAAATATATGGGTTTTTTTTTAAATCATATAGAGTTTTTTGAACAATTTGAAAATCATTTTATGATAATAGCACTTCCTTAATTCCACGTTTGCAAGCCCAACAAAACAGATCACTGGGCCTAAATACAAAGGTAAAAGGCCTGATCCAACCCAATATATTATCTAAAGACTGGTCCAAAATATCCAAGGCCCAGTTATTCCATCGTCCAAGACCTATCATTCATTTTGGGTCCGTTTGGATACGGGAAAATATTTTTTATTTTTTTACTGTTCACCCAGTTAAAAAAAAAAACATGTTTGGCAAATGCGCTTACTGTTCACTTTTTTTTTTTTCCAAAAAAACTGTTATCTGTTAATAGTGTGTAAAAGTAGTGAAAACACCAAATACTTTTTTGAGGTTTTTCACTGTTTAGGGTACCACCTCTGCTGCTGCCACCAACCACCACCACCGGTCGCCGCTGGCCACTGCCACCGCCAGTCACCCACCACCGCCACCCACCACTGCCGCCCACTAATACCATTTTATTTTTCAATACAAATTTTCATCGAAAAGCTTTTTTTTTTTTAGTTTTTTGCTGAAAAAAATAAGGACAAATACAAAAACAATTTTTATATTTGAAGACAGAAAATAAATATAAAAAATAGGTTTTCCAAACGCACCCTATAGCTTGGAAATGGCACTAAACTCCCCTATAGTTTGAAAACTATGCAGAAAATATCCCTCTACTTTATTTTGTGCAGATAACCCCCAACTAGTTTGGCAAAAATGTGCACTGTGACCCCCTATAACACTGTTCCGGTAGCTTTTTTGGACAGAATCTGAGCAAAAAAAAATTCCGAAAAGACCCTTACCAAGTTACCAAACTACCCCTCTTGCAAATAATAAACATAATTTGTACCTTTTGATTTTTGTTAATTGAAGATGCAGAAGTGATTTCAGAAAGGGGTTCAATGAAATTGGAGTTGTAACTATTCCAAACACAATGCTCAGCATAAGACTTTTCAAACTATAAAATTGGAGTTGTAATTATTCGCCCACTTTTCAAAGGATATGGGAATTAGAAATCATGAAGGGAGTTTTGTACTTACTTTTCAAACTATAAAATGGTTTAGCGCCATTTACCCTATTTTATATGTATTTTGTTTGTATTTGTATATTATTTTCTTTTAATTTTCTCTATCATATAGAGTGATCAATTTTGTGTAAAAGTATAAAACCTTTGTTAAATAGTGACATAAATTACCCAGTCAAATTAATTGTGGGTTTCGGTGTCTGACGAAAGATTACAATTTAATATCGTTTATGAACAATTGATCACTCTAAAATCATTTTATGCTAAATTGCTCACTCTATAATAGGAAATTTGTTGATAGAGCCAAAACAATATTTGATGATCTTAGAAAACCCGAGGGGGTGTTATGATAATAAACCTTAATATTATAATATATTCTCTTTTTCCTTTGTTTTGAACATTGTCGTCCTGATCCTATAGGGATCCTATGATTTGTATGCAATTTAGGACTTTTTAGGTGAAGAAAATAATTTTGGGTTAGGCTATCCATATAAAAGGGCCAATTTTTTTTAAAGAGAAACAAAAAAAATAATAATAATAAACTTTTGAAGCCCAAATTCAATTCAATCTATTTCTATATCTATGCTATTACAAAGTACAAGGCCCTTAGAATATTTCTATACATTATTTAATTATTTTAGAATAAAAAATATTAAATTATTTATTATTTAACATTTATTTTTATATTAATCATTGCAAAACTCTTTTGATCTTTTCATTAAATATAAATATCTATCCATATTTACTACTTATTTATACTCGTTATATAATAAAAACTGATAACCGATCTAAATTTATTTTTGATTTATACTCATCTATACTTTTGTATTTATTTATTATTTATTCTCTCTAATCTATATCTATACTTAGTTATAAAAGTGTAACTCTAATTAGTATTTCAAAAGATATAGATTAAAGAAATATAGAGTAATACTATATGATAGACCACACTTAATGTAATTACTAAAACAAAAAAAATGAGACTTAATTATTCTTATACAATTAGTTATTATGTTTAAAATGATTAAAAACAATAATTGTAATTTAATTCTATCAATAATTATTTAATCCAAAAAAATTAAAAATCTAAGCCTTTATATTAATTATGTAATAATACACAAAATCTATTTAAAAATAATAATGCAATAAAAAATTTAAGCTTATATATTATTTGTGTAATGCTTCACAAAATCTACTTTAAAAGTTGTAACTCATATTATCTTGATTATTTGTAGACATTAATTAATACTTTTAAGATTAATAAGAGAATGTAATTAAGACCATATGTATATAATCTTTGTAATATTTTTAAAATCGATTTTAGGATTATGTTTTTTTATTATATTTGATGTTTTTAGTATATTTTTGTTTTATTATAGAGATACCATTGATTAAGAAGTTATTTGAACTTTTTTTATAATAATGTGGTAGATTTTATAATTCTACGATCCTATCTATGATCGTGATCCTAATAACCAGGTTATGAAAAGATAGAGCTTGAGCTACAGGATAAATGGGCCTGGGATTTTTGGACCAGTCTTTAGTTATATATTGGGTTAGAGCAGGATTTTTACCTTCATCAAAATAGTGGGCCTCCAAGCCCGGTTTTCCAAGTCTTGCTAAAAGGCTGAATGTTAAGTGTGTATCGGGCCATCAATTATAGACTAATTTGAAAATGGGCCGTGTGTATGCTAGTTTGTGTATCGCATATATCCATCAATTTTATGCAGGTTTTATGTTGTTCATATATAATTATAATTACATATATATGCGTATGTAGAGAGAGAAAAGAAAAGAAAGTAACTGCGACCAATAATTAAAATTAACAATCCTGTAGCAGACACATGAAATTAAATAAAAAAATACGAAAAAAAATAAAATTTAATTACGAAGGAGTTTGTATTTCCTTAATAATTTCCTAGCAGCCGCATAGTCCCGTTTCTTTTTCCCTAGGATGACTTGAAACTCTCTCCTTTCATCTCTGGTCATCTTTCTCATAGCAACGTGAGCTTGAGACACTTCGGTTTCCACAGTTTCAACCGCTCGAATTACATCTCGAACCGTGTCCAGAGCTGGCAAAGCATTTCCATTTTGATCCATCTGAAAAATCAGCTATTAGATCCCAAAATATTTCATGACTAGCATTAAATATTTCTGATATATGCATCAATTCAAAACACAGGAAAATAAAAAACTAAAAAGAAATAAAAATAATAAAAACGTATTCATTAAAAATAAATGAAGTGACCCAATAAGCGTGGAGTGATCAGTGAATAACAACTGGGGTTTAGCTTGTATAATGCGGAATGAAAGAAGTGTTTGGAGACCGAGAAAGTAGAAGGAAAACACAAGAAAATCAAAAGATGGTACAAATGTCATAATCTCGATTTCCAAAACCAGTTATTCACAACATACCAATAACAACTTTATGTTCACAAATTTCTTCACAAACTAGGTATAATCTCCGTTTCCAAGTCAAATTATTCATAACAGACACCCGGATACAAGAATCATCAAATCAGTTAAACAAGAAACTCAAAAAAATAAGATAATGTTCGTTGCAATTCTCATGACTAGCATGAAATATTTCTGATATATGCATCAATTGAAAAACAGGAAAAAAAATAAAGAAAAAGAAAAACGTATTCATTACCTATAAAATATGAAGTGACCCAAGAAGCGTGGAATAATCAGTGAAGAACAACTGGGGTTTAACTTGTATAATGCGGACCGAAAGAAGTGTTTGGAGACCGAGAAAGTAGAAGGAAAACACAAGAAAATCAAAAGATGGTGAAAATGTCGTAATCTTGATTTCCAAAACCAGTTATTCAGACATAAACCCACATGCAAGAATCATCAAAAAAATTAAGCAAGAAATTGAAAATATATATATGTTCATTGTAATTCTCATGACAAACATCAAATATGCTTCAATTCAAAAACAGAACATTAGAGAAAACGAATTGATTACCTAGAGAAATAAGAAGTGACCCAAGAAACGTTGATGCTCGGTGAAGAAGAACTAGGGTTTAATTTGTAGAATGCGGACTCAAAGAAGTGATTGGAGACTGAGAAAGTAGAAGGAAAACACAAGAAAAGCTACAGAAAAGCTACTGAGATGGTGGAAGTGTTTATATAGAGTATTGGGCGCGTTTTCTGAGGGACGCCCAAAAGTCGGTGAGTGACACGTGGCTTTGTTGTTACATAATCTGCTTCTTCTTTAGTTTTTTTAGTCATTTGCTGATGGTTTATCAAGCATAGCAGTGAACATATATATATATATATATATATATATATATATATATATTTCATAGTAAATTACCAGTGGTTATTATTTGGGTTAGATTGATTATATGGTTAGTGCAATTTAAAAGAAATCCAATGTGACCTCTCAAAAGTAGGCCAGCAAATCAACCAAGCCGTTAGTGAGCAAGTTCGGGCAGTATGAGCATAATTCTTAGGTTCGTTCAGTTAACGAGTCGAACTTAAATATTGCAGAATTCAACTCCCCAAACTCGTGAACATGCTCGTTAAGATTAAATTATAAAATTATTTCATATTCAACAAAACAAAGTGCTCAAATTGAAATGTTTATGAAGAATGTTGTGAAAAAATATAGGACTGATGCAATTATTGAGTAAGAATCAATTCTGAAATGTTTGTAGTGGTAAAACAATATATAGATAAAGAAAAATTAACAAGAACCAAGGAATATGGTATTCGAAAAATAAAAATATGTAAAAAAACAAATTTGCAACAACTTAATTTAAATGGTTATTGGTAAGAGTAATATATGTTACAAATGAATCGAGTCGTTCGTGCACAAGCTCGGGGCTAGACTCGTTAGATCCAACGCTCTGCTCAGACTTGTTCGTTTAGTAAATGAGCCGAGTCTGAGCATATTTTCTAGGCTCGTTAAGCAAATAAACTGAGTTTGAGCATCTCAAAGTTCGGGTCGATTTGATTCGTTTGCATCCCTATTAAAAAGTAATAAAATTGGTACTTAATGTAAGTGGAAGGCGTATACTTTGTTTGGAAATTTGCATATTGATAGTTTCTGAAAATTATTTCAAGGGAATGATTTAGAAAAGTATTGAATTAAGATAATATAACTATTTTTGACAATCCAATTCTTTTTTCTTTTTTTTGAATTTTTTTTTTTTTTTTGTTATTTTAAGGGACTATGCAACTTGAAGTTATTTTTTGTTATTTCATGTTATCATCAAGCCCAATGAAGCTCGAACCAGACCTCTTTCAAATTTGGAGAGAAATGAAAATGTCATCAAGCTCATATCCGCATCTATAATTTGCACAAATTATAGTTGTCGTATCATCCTCACGTTATAGTGTTACAGCAACCCAACCCCCCCCCAAAAAAAACACGTTTTCTGATCACTGAAAAAATAATAAGCTCTACATTAGAACTTTATCATCAGATTTGACTTCTTCTCATTAAATTAAGCACTAACATTCACCTAAAAATCTACAAGCAAATTATTCAGCTATTCTTAGGTTTTCTGTTTGCTACTCAAGATATCAAAGCTAGTAAACATAACCCACAACACCATTAAGCAATAACATGCATGATAAAAGACTTTAATCACTGAATTACGTAAACCTGGACACAGTCCCTAACAACATTTCTATTCATTCAATTTCATCAACTATAGATTCAGTATATACAAGTTTATCATGTATCCAGTTTGTAGCTACCCCTTCCACAATAATATTTACAATATTACTTGTAATGAAGAGGAGGGGGTATTATGTTTAAGATCAAATTACAACAGTTTCTTTAGGCGTCAGCATTTCCAGGAGCATCATCATCACTTGACACACTTCTTTTATCAGCATCATCAGCACTGATCTCCTCCTCACTACTTTCCGCCTCTGCTGCAATCTCTTCCTTCTCCGCGTAACGCTCACAGTACTCTGTCACCATATGGGGATTCAAAAAAAAAAAAACCGTTGTCACCACTAAAAGCTTACTATTTCAGGCTACAAGTCCTAACAGATTTCCCATCTCTAACGCTTTTAAGTTTTCATAAAATAAGAAGAAAGAATCAAATAAAAGCAACCCAAAGGCCAAAAAAAAAAAGGGGGTTTCATGAAGACGCTGACGAACACCAAACTGGTAATGTTTGGTTCTTTTCCAATATATGTTTCAATTATATAGCACTATCATGGGATATTGCCACAAAATATAAGCAACATAAGATTCGCCGCCAATAATAAGAGCTGCAAAATGCTGATTCAAGGACCTATGTTAGAAGAGAAAAGAACAAACCCTCTCACTCAGAATGTACTTCATGTTGAGCCTTCAAATTAACATTAGGCACTAAAAATTTATTGGCAGAATTAGTACAAATTATTTTAAACAACTAAATTTTATAAATATAACAGGTGAATTCAAATATTAAATCAAAATTTGAAGTAGCGTTTAATTTACAGATTCAGTATTAGTTAGACTCAAATTTGAATGCAAACCCTCTTCAGTAGATTATAAGTTTATTCCAAATAGTATCTAATTCAGACTTGATTAACAAAGAAATCACCTGAATTCAGAATTATATCCTACATATTGGAGAAGATTGCAAAAGAAATATTTACCTCTCACTTTCTCTTCATATTGCTTCTCATCCTTCAGCAACAGTGACGCCGCGTCACTATTTAAAGGGTCTGAAGGATCTGGGTTACACAAAAGCAGCGGAAGGAAAGTCTCAAACACGTCGACAAGATCTGCAACTCAGAATGGCCACGGTAAGACATTCAACCACCACAGATAAGACCTATTCCTTGAAAGCATTGTATACAAACAACAAGCACACACATTTTAAACTAGTGAATTAACCCATTTCTTGAAGGAATTGTTTGCAAGTCACAAGGACCCAACAATAGCTGCATAATATATATATATATATATATCATGTTGCGGATCAGGGTGATCATTTAACTCATATAAGATTATACTTTTCCCCTTCTCTAAGAAGAGTTGGTCTAGAATTTGACACATCTGAATCTCCTACGTGCTAAGACCCGATGCAAGGTGCTCCATACAAGTGGAAAATAACATGTATAAACTTATTTATGTGCAACCCCAAAGTGTAAAATTTCCTTACTAGATTATAACCAAAGAACTAGTGTAAGTTGACAGCCAGTGAAGAACCCATGCAAATTTTCTTGCACAGTCACTTTCTGTTTTCTTTTTAGACAGGTAAGGGGTGGGAGTGGGAAGTTGCACGCATGAAAATACATTGCATTAACTCGGCATTTGGGCTTTAAACAAACTTACCATACTGTGGGGTCCATGTGTCAAGAACATCCATGCATACAGAACCAGAACTGCAGTGGACCAAGAAAATCAAGTGAGCATATAGCAACTTTACTAACAACAATACTGCAGACATACATGCTCATCAGCGAAACAATATGACAGAATGAAAGAAAGAGGACTCTACAATTCTATCAGGTTTGGTGTTTGCCTGGTATCTTATCATAAAATCCAAATTCGAGAATGAAAAAGTTTAAAGGCTAGAAATGTGTCCAAGAAAAGATCTAGTGATGTATCTGTCAGTTAATGATTTCCCGATCAACTCAAATTTAACAGCATGTGAAAGGGGAAGTCCTTTCTATCTCTCTAATGATAAATATGAAGCTTTCTCTACTATCAATCAAAGATTCTCCTTCATCCTCTTCCATCATATCACATGGAGGGGATCTGTTTTTTATTATGGGTATGTGATCAAACACGTATCAGATATTCATATTCATATATTGTCGCGTTGACATGGGTACCTTAGTGAAACCATAAGAATCCATGTAAAACGGGCTCTATTTTCTTTTCTTCTCATTATAAAACACTAAAAAGGTTCATCAAATGAGCCAAAAAGAACAAATGGGCCAAAAAAATCAATTGTTTTCACAGTTAACGATTCATTAATCAACATAACACTAGATGAACAATTTCTAGACACGCACCAGCTGAAATGAAAAGCTATACGAAGGTGCAAGTAGGCTCACATTTCATCGATATTTGGATGGAATATTTTATTCAGAAATGCAATGGAGGGAGACTGCAAAGGGTAATCATTTTGCAGCTCCACACGAATTTTCCATACACCACCTTCATACGGGCCTGCAACAGCAAATTGCATCAGTAAGTCATAACTATGGATAAACCCACAAATGTAGATACCTTCACAACATGAAAGGGTTACAACAGAAGACATTAGGCAGACACCTATTAGGTGCAAAGAGGAAATTTATTTTAGGAAATGGACTACATTATCATGACGATACAACTTCCTGACTAGCAAGTAAACAAAAACTTAAAACAAACTTGCAACTGAAAAAGAGGAGAGGCAAAAGTTTAAGAAGATCTCCCCAGACACTTGAGCAAACAATACCTCATGTATGAAAATTATATTTCATTTACCTAAAAATGGCCACCAACACCAATCAGCTGGTCAGTATCAACTAGGAGAAAATTAAGAATGGAATGACTAAACGGCTGAGGTTAAATCTCGCCTCAGTTATTATGTTAATCAGGTTATGGTTCTACAAATAAGTTTCTATGTAATCAGTTAAGATTTATTTGAAAGTCAGCTTATGAGAAAGATTCAGAAGATGTAAGCGAGAGACTAAAGAAGACATGTGAACATGGAAGATGCACTGCTCAACAGCTTAAGGATATCCCTTTTTGAGTTGAGGAAACAGTGGTTATTTTCACAATTCACTACTCATAATCGGTGTATGTTTTAGCTGTCTTATATTCTTGCATGTTCTCTATAGGAGTGGTGAAATGTGTAGAGATTGGAAAGAACACCAATAGCGAAAGCACTCTGCCGGGAGTGATCTATTTTCATGTCTACTCATGCTGTTTTTCGAAATCATATGGTATCAAGTTCTAGCCTGTTTTCCATACTCTTAGCTACTTAATTCTGTTATGAGATCGCATAATAGGTGTTATTCTAGCAGGCAAAAATGTGGATCAGAACCTAGTGCCAAACACTACTGTTCTGCCAAACGCTACTATACGGCATCCAAGGTGACTAATAATCCCAGATTTCTCAAAAAGCCAACTAGGGTCTACAAAGTTATCTTTTAACAAACTAGATATAAAAAAGGAAAAAAAAAAAAGACTGCGAAAGAATGAGGAAGGAAAATTAGAAACAGAAAACAGAAATTATATAGGATTCAGAGTGATAAACTAACCTACGGTGATACAGTTACAATTTTACACCAATATTGTGGAAGAAAATAACAGCATTGAGAAAGCAAATGACATAAAACTGATTCTAGATAAGCTCATCAAGAGTCTTTCTCTACAAATTCCATCCCCAACTTTTCAATCAGAAAACATAAAATTTAACTTCATTATGGAATGGCAAAGGTTGATTTTCTTGGGGCAAGTAAAATGTAATAAGGAATGGTTGCTTTGTTTGAAAATTAACTTCAGTTAAAAAGCCAAAACAATATTCGGAAATCAAATACCAGTTTTAAGCCCTTGCAGGTTATGTGGAACACAGTTGAACACATTTTATCTGGGCCTTTACTTAATAAAAGTAGTAGTAGCCGTTGAAAAAATATGTTATATACAAAAGGAGGACCTGGTGTCTACAAACAATGAGTAAACAGGGAACTTGCGGTCAGCTTTAATAAGATAAAGGACAATAATTCTTTAATTGTAGCCTTAAGAAAAAAAAAATTTGTTCCGTGATATTGAAGAATAGATCTTAATTTATACAAGTTAAATAACTTGGACAAAACTGGGGCCCTTAAAAATTCTTCAAAGCTACGAAGCATACCTTAAAATGTAAAGTAATCGTTGAAAGCCAACACTATAGTTCTAGCCATAAATACCCAAAGCTATGATTTCGCTGTATCCTGCTGATGATGTATATAAATTCGCTCCATTGGCAATGGACAAAGTTAAGAATCAGCAAAGGACATATTTTAATTTGAATGTATAATTGTATTAGCTGGAAAGGGAAAACACAAACTGTGTAGTAAATAAATAAAAACCACTCCTTTTTTACTGAATGCCTAATCACCGTTCAAGTTTCAGAAAAAGATTGGAGAGAGAGAGAGAGCATTCATTGTAACAATTGCCAATGTGCTATTTTCAGGATTCGTAGCATTTACAAGGCAGAAATATTACTTTCTTTTGGACCACGGAATTCCACATGTACTTCGCTAGTTCCATCATTTATTAGTTCCACATTGAAGTCTTTCATGGTCCTACAAGAAGAAAATAACGGGTAAGAAGGAAATCGCACAACAAAATTTCAAAAAGGACATATCTCTATTCTTAAATGCAATCCGGAAAACCACAGAATATCTGAAGCCAAAACATTTATGTTAAAAATAACTGTAGAATTGCGGTAAATGAAACAGAAACAGATAGAAGTCCATGTAATCAAAATGTAAAATCCAGACGTACGTGAGAAGGATGAGAATGATTAAAAAAATCACTTTTAAATCCTTACAATTTCGTGATGTCTGTATCTGTCCTCTTTCTTGGAGTAGACATTTTCGTGATTTGTAAAGATAGTGTAGAAATTAACCTGCCAAATAATAGAAGAGAAAAGATGCCAAGAACTTTAAAATTCTACATTATCTTAAACTCATCAAACATAAGAGAAAAAATTGGACCACCGCATGTGAACGAAAAGTGTTAAAGATGTCATGCAATAACTTCAGTTAAAAAATCATATAAGTATCTCAAATCCAAAAATTTTAACTCCAACGGACTAAAGGAATGTGCATGAATATTTAGAAAGTTAGACCTTCTTGGTTAATGGTGGCATTCTAGTTTTTCTAGCAAATCTATCAACACCATCTTTTCATCCTGTTAATTAGAAGAAAATCATCCCAGATAACTTATTAACTCAACAAAGATTTTCCTAAAATATACAGCTATCCTGTATTTACATTCCTTTAAAAGAACATATTGTGACATCTTTCTTTAACATCTCAATACATACATATATATATATATATATATATATATATGCACATACTAAGTGAAAACCCACCAAACAAAAAACAATCATGCTAAGATCAAACTTACATTCACAAATTTCTTCCCAAATTAGGTATAATCTCGATTTCCAAGGCAAGTTGTCCATAACATAAACCCATAAAAAAGAATCATCAAATTATTTAAACAAGAAACTGGAAAAAATAATATTATATCCATTGCAATTCTCATGACTAACTCAAATATGCATGAATTCAAAAACAGAAAATTAGAAAGAAAATGAATTGATTACCTAGAAAATAAGAAGTGACCCAAGAAGCGTCGAATGATTCGGTAAAGAAGAACTAGGGTTTAATTTGTTAATGCGGACTAAAAGAAGTGATTGGAGATTGAGAAAGAAGAAGGAAAACACAAGAAAAACAAAAGATGGTGAAACTGTTATAATCTCGATTTCATAGGCAAGTTATTCATAACATTAAACCCATATACAAGGATCACCAAAAAAATTGAACCAGAAATTGGAAATATATATACATATATATATATATATACATATATATATATATATATATATATATGTTCATTGCAATTCTCATGAGTAACATCAAATATGCATCAATTCAAAAACAGAAAATTAGAGATAAACGAATTGATTACCTAGAAAATAAGAAGTGACCGAAGAAGCGTCGATGATCGGTGAAGAAGAACTAGGGTTTAATTTGTAGAGTGCGGACTCAAAGAAGTGAAGGTACAAGGAAAACACAAGAAAATCAAAGAGATGGTGGAAGTGTTTCTATAGGACTAATGGGCGCGTTTCCAGAGGCACGCGCAAAGTCGGTGAGTGACACGTGGCTTTTATTTCATTTACATCATTTATTTTTTTTCTTATTCCAAATTCAATTTCTACCTGATCGTATTTATTATACTTATTTACATATGTGTGGGAAATTAATAATCTGTTTTTTTTATTACATTAATTGAAATACAATATAATACTAACGCATTGGAGTAAGTTCTACATCTATTTTAGACTTTTAGTATTCCATTTTTAACAATTATATTATAAAAATATTGCGAAAAACATATACTTTATATAATAGGTATTTTGATATGCGCAAAGAAATGTCACATGCGTACGGTAAATATCTGAAAAATATGAAATACATATGTAAGAATATCTGTTTTATATTTATAACAAAAAAAAAAATATTTAGATAAAAATATCTGACACAAAAATTATTCAAAATATATCTAGCACAAATATATGCAATTATGCAAATATTTAGCATATAATCAAAGGCCTAATGGTCAAACAATACCGGATTCTAACTCTCAAATGGAAGATCTAGGATTCAAACTTCGATGGAGACAGATTTGAGTGCTTCATTTTCCTTTACAAATTTGAGTCCAAGAGTAAATATAATCTATTTCTTAGATTATTCTATTAATGATTTTATAATAATAATAATAAAATTAATAAAAGAGATTCATCTACGGAGAGGTGTTATTTGATAAAACATAAAATTATAATTATATTGCAAATTTGAATATCTGAATATAAGTAGTAAAGATAAATTTAAATAAAAAAAATTTAAAGTGATGCTTAATTTATTTATTTATTTTCCTAATGGTATCAAGAATCTAATTTTAACAAATGTAAGAATTACAATTTATAAGGTACACAAGATTCTCTGCCCAACCTTTCAATAAAATTTTCAACTTTGCAATTTTAAGTGGATTTGGGTTGATTGAAATTTCATCTCCCAAAATTACCAAAGGAAACAAGAAGAAATTTTGTCGCACACGAGTTTATTCGTCTTGTTCTTAGAACCTACAATTCATCTTCTAACATGCCAATAAATTGACATTGAAATGGAATACTAAATAAAACAAGCAAATTTTAACTGCGTGAAAATGTGTTTCCAATTATGATATATTCAAGTGTTGCACTGCATTTCATGTTGATGAAAGGCTGAAAAGCTGTACAGAACTACCAACAAAAGAGAAGAAGAAAAGAACAGATAAGAGAATGAAACACTGCTTAGCATTTTCTTTTACCTGTTTTAAATGTCGATAGTTAAAAGTTCAAGTTCTAAACACACAGATACACACATGCAGCAAATGGTTATTCAATCAACGATATCGCGTATTTTTTTGGTTCTCTCATAGTCATAGCAGCATCGTATCTAAATAATTTGTCTACAGTACAAATAACCATTGATTGGATTTGCAAGAGGAAACAATGTTCAACATACGCGATCAACCTCACCTTCAAATAAGTGCCTTGTTACTGGTCTTCTTGTGGCCTCTTTGGCTCCGGAGTTGACTTGTATCAAACCCTAATGTCACAAGTTCCAGGATTGGCAAAGAGAGAAAGGATTGGTGGAAAGAGAAGAGAAAAAAAGTGCCTTGTTGCCAATATCATGATTCATTTATTTAACCCAAAGGGGAAAGAAATATATATATATATATCTGAGGAACTACACAGGCAAGACAAACGCCATGTGAGAATCGGATTTCATCAGGGACCCTCACCACTTTTCCCCGTAGTAATACGCTGTGCCAACCATCAATGCAACAGTAGCACCTTGGGCAACCACACGAGCTCTCATCAGCTTCTGGCCCAAGTGAGAATTGCCCTGTCTGAAACTAATTAGCCCGGCGGTGAGCACTCCTGCAGTCACAAGTGCACCTGAAGGAGGGAAAATTTCAATAATAAAAAAAAAATATTAGAAAATCACCAGTTATATTGCTCATGGAGGAAGAAATACAAATTCATTCGGACACATTCACAAGGAAATCATCTGTTTGGAAAGGTACTCGGAATTTAAAAATCCCCCAGAAAAAGAAAGTTTTCATTTGACAGTGTTTACATGGCAGAGTCCCCGCTAATCTTTCATCGTGTGTGTGAGAAATGGATTGTAGGACGGGTTTTATGTCTCATTTGTGAATTTAAAATTAAGACTGTCCACGCCCTCTTTGAGTGAAAAACCAATGTTTGTTATAACACCTTCTTGCTATAGTGATCGCATGGAATTAGCTCCACCAGAAGCTGTCAAGTCTAACGAGGTTGCAAGGTTGTGAGAATACAGGTTGTGTTCTTGACAGAATGCACTTTGTGACATAACAGATTCATTTTACAGCTAAAGATGTAAAGTTGAGACAATTGGACATTTTTGGAGTGGTTTGTGACATAACAGGATGGATCCTTGACAGAATATACCATGACAGTACAATTTTTTACTAAGATATTCAATTGGAACATTTTTAGAATCCTTAAGCTTATCATGGATAATCTAACCCGAGCACAGGCTGGAGTTTGGAAGATCAGTTGGTGAATTGTACAGTTAATTCATGATTTTAATCCGACATAAAATTTTCACATGATCGGAAAGAAGAAGATAATGCCTTAGGTAAAGGCATAAAGCTATGAAAGCAATAGGAGTTGTTTACATGATCACATAAGACCATGGATAAAGAATTTTCCTAAATCCAATGAAGGAACGTGAAACTCAAATCAATAATCAACAAAAACCCTATCCGAAGGAGATAATACAAAGAAGATAATATATATATTTTTTGATAAGTAAGTATTATATAAAAGAAAAAGCACTCAATCGGGGAGTGCATCCCAAGTACAAAAAGCCACTAGGGGCCAAGAGAACCCAAAAAATCTATTTTTTCCCCCATCGATTTACAATTCCGAACTCCACCCAACAAAACAAATTAGAAATAAACCCCCAAAGGAGACTCCATGCTCTCAAAGCAATGCCTATTGCGTTCCAACCAATCATAACCAAAATTCGATATATACGCATGAGAAGATGAAAAAATGGGAGAAAGAAAACTAAAGTGAAATATTTCCATTACCAAAATAATAATAATAATAATAAAAAATCATGAGGCTAGACTATGACACTACAAATATGATTTATGATTCATTGGTTGTCAAAATTCAATTAATTTTATAAACTTACAGTGATGTAACTTCACCTGGTCAATCATGTTAATCAGACTGCTTTATTCAAGAACAAGATGAACTGAATATAAAAAACACCTAAATTTATATTATGACTCGCGCTCAAAAATAGCCTTCACTATATCAAAACCGAAGTTTATGAAACCGTGATGCATTAAGAATCTACTGTTACTCTTCCTCCCTAGAAACATATAAACAACATAATCAAGCAATTGACTTAGGAGTTAGCTAGGAATCTATTGACAAAGTTCATGCCAACCCATCATTGATTTTACTAGATCAATCTGACATTATCAACCACCAAGAGGGTTTTAACTGAATCCCACTAAGAAAACCCAAAAGAACAGATTCACACCAAATGATTCATATCGCAATTGTATTGAATTGGTGTTAAAATTGGAAAATCTAGGTCGTAAATGTTGTAAACAGATCAAAAAGTGAAACCAAATCATACGATATTCAAACACAATCACCAAAGGGAATAAAGACAACAGAGATGAAGATATAGATATAGATACAGATATAGATATACCAATGGGGACGAAAGGGTTCTTGACGCGCTTCTTGTCTTGAAACAACTCTTCCAATTCGGAATTGACTCCCATCTTTTCCATACAAATTAGGGTTTTGATTTTACCTAATGCACCGCTCTTCTCTCTCTTGGTGTTGGACACTTGTGGCTCTCAAGGCGGCGACGAGGACACTACTAGTCTAGTCTCCGTTCCACATTTCTCATACACAAAATTTGACCGAAGACCCCACTTATTTTATTAAATTTTTTAATTAAAAATTCAATCTCACTGCATTCCAAATTATACGGTCATTTTGGGATGATGATTTTTATTGGTCTGATAGCTAATGAAAAATTAAATTTATCATTGGTCTCATCAAGTGATGGAATGTTTATAGTTTAGATATTTTATAATTTGAATGATTGAAGGGTAAATTGATAAATTGACCAAATAAAATGATATTGACTTTTATTATTTTGAAATGAATTAAATAGTAAATGTGGACACAAAAATTATCCTACTTTTTTCAATTACAATTCTAATAATTATGACATATAATTTTCACTTCACGAATGATATACTCTCTCCATATTAAAAGTCTATTCTCACAATTTATTCATTGCAAAATAATTATTTTAAATTTTAATACAATATAAATTTATAGTTTTTCAAATCACCCTTCTTCAATAAACTCAAAAATCCCCGTACACCGTAACAAAAGCGAACAAAGCTATATATTTAAAGGCAAAAATAAAAATAAAAATAAAAATAATCTATTAACCCATTAAAAAATAAAGGGAAAATTATACAAATTACCCCTGAACTATGACATAATTGCACTCAGTATTCCTTACGTTTCAATAATATCATAAACTATCCTTAAAACCACCTCCGTTGTAACACTTAGCCCCTTCCGTTAAAAGCCAACCCCTTCTGTTAAAAGTCAACGACAGAAAATTTTCTTTTTGGTCAATAAAGCCTATTTTTTGAGTGAACTTCCAATTTTGCCCTTATATATGCATGTTCCAATTTAACCCTTACTTTTACATACAAAATTACTTAAATACCATAACTTTTTTTACCAAATTGCCCTCACAATTTCATTTTAAAAAATATAAAAATATTTTTTTTGTGAAAAATATATATTATGTTCCAAAATATGAATTTTTTGGAAAAAAAATTTATATTTTCGAACATAATAAATATTTTTTTGCAAAAAACTATTTTTCAAAAAAAAAAAATCATATTTTGGAACATAATATATATTTTTCACAAAAAAAATATTTTTCGTAAAAAAATCATATTTTGGAACATAATATATATTTTTCGCAAAAAAAATATTTTTCGGAAAAAATCATATTTTCCGAAATATATATATATTTTGAAATTTATACTTTTTACGAAAAATATAATTTATAGAATCTTTTTATTTAAGTTTCTGAGGTTTAAACTACTATTGATGTTAATGGAATTTGCTAAAACATTGATGTTTGTGTTTTTTGGAACAAGCAATTTCAATTTTTATATTTTTTTAAATGAAATTGTGAGGGCAATTTGGTAAAAAAAGTTAGGGTATTTAAGTAATTTTGTATGTAAAAGTAAGGGTTAAATTGGAACATGCATATATAAGGGCAAAATTGAAAGTTCACTCCAAAAAATGGCTTTATTGACCAAAAGAAAATTTTCCATCATTGACTTTTAACGGAAGGGGTTGACTTTTAACGGAAGGGGCTAAGTGTTACAACGGAGGTGATTTTAAGAGTAGTTTATGATATTATTAAAACGTAAAAGATACCATATGCAATTATATCATAGTTTAGGGATAATTTGTATAATTTTATCAAAAATAAAGAAGTCAATGTGAAGCTACTTTTGTAAAACAGAGGGACCAAAATCTATAGATTACTTTCTCAATATTTTAATCGATTCATTAGTCACCTACGTCTTTGTAACTTTTCCCAAGGACAAAATACAACTCAAATATGTATACAGTAGTAGTTAATAGAAATTGGGTTAATTTTATTTACACCCCTAAACTATGTTTAAAATGTATTTTGACCCTATCTTTGTATAATTTCAGTCAGACTCCCTAATTAGGTAAAATTTCATCATTTAGACCCCGACCACTTTTAGCACATTTTCAGACCTAACAGCGTATGAAATGCCTAAACTACCCTTGGCCCTATCCCTACTTTAATATATCAATTACCCCCTAGATTTAGGGGGTGTAAATGAAATTAATTTTTTTTTAAATTGTTTACATGTTTAATTAACACAAGTATTTACTAAATTATTTGCATTTTTCAAAAAAAATACTAAATTGCATAAATAAATTGCAATTTTTGTTTCAAAAATAAATTTAATTTTACTCTTTATGTAAATAAAAATATTTAATTTGTCCATTGTAATATTCAAACATACAAATTTCTATTTTAATAAGGAAATAAAATATAAAAACACTTTATTCATATAGAATTAATAATAAATTTATATTTTTTAATACATTATTCAATTCAATTGATATAATTTTCTCTCTCCACCACCACCACCGCCACCTCCAAAAAATAAAAATATATATTATATTTTAAATCAAAATCAAAATATAAAATATTTGCATTTTTCAAAAAAATATTAAATTACACACATAAATAGCAATTTTTTATCCAAAAATAAATTTGATTTTACTATTTATGTAAATGAAATATTTAATTTGTCCATTGTAATATTCAAACATACAAATTTCTATTTTAATATAAAAATAAAATATAAAAACACTTTATTCATATAAAATTAATAATAAATTTATATTTTTTGATACATTATTCAATTCAATTAATATTTTTTTTCTTACTACCACCACCAGATCTGTTAGATTACCCTTTTTATTGCACATACCCAATTCAAATTTCATGTGTATATATATATATATATGTATATGTATATGTGCATGTGCGTGCGCGTGTGTGTATATATATAGAGAGAGGGAGGCAGTCATGGTTGCGTGTGTGTGTAGTTAGGAGTTACAGGCAGCAGGGAAGAGGTGAGTGGTGGTGGTGGTAGCAATGGTGGGTGTGTAAAAATTAGGGTTAAGGTTGGGGTTTGGTTTGGAAGAGGGGTTGAAGAAGATGAGTGTTTGGGAATGAGTTTTAATTAAACCTGAAATTAGAATAAAGACATCATTATTCCTGCAAATGGATATATTTAAATTTAAAATAAAGTTGTTTGACAAAGGGCAAACTTGTCTTTTCCTTTTAAGTCAACGCCCAAAAGTGATCAAGGGATCCAAATGATAAAAGTTTGTCTAATTAGAGGGTTTAAATGAAATTATGCATAGTTAGGAGAGTCAAAATACATTTTAAACATAGTTAAGGGGTGTAAATGAAATTAATTCATAGAAATTAAGGAAAATTACATAAACTACCCCTGAACTATGACATAATTGCATGCGATACTCCTAATATTTTAATAATATCATAAATTACTCTTAAAACTACCTCCGTTAGAGTATGACCTTCAATTAAAAGGATGAAAAACTGATATTCTTGTCATGTTAGAGTATTCCAACAAGACAATTCCTTGCAGAGGTGAGAGATATAGATGACATATCTGTATGCTGTTTCCTTTCAATCATAATTGAAAAGAGTTAATTTTAATAAATCCTCGTATACTATTCAATTTAATTAATTAATTCTAATTGTATTTATTTTGTCCTATATATTATTTAATTTTATCATTATGTCCTCTCTTATCTCACATTTTGAGTTAAAATACCTAATTTATCCTCAATAGTATAAGGGGTTTAGTAAAATCAACCATTTAAAAAATTATTTTTTAAAAATCAATTATATTTTTTACAAAAATTATAAATTCAAATATATATATATATATTTCACAAAAAAATTTATTTTCCGGAGGGAGTATATTATTTTCCAAAATATGAATTATTTTGGAAAAAAATAATAAATATTTTTGTAAAAAAATTATTTTTCTGAAAAAAATCATATTTTGGAATATAATAGTATATATTTTCTGAAAAAATCATATTTTGAAACATAATAGTATATAGTTTTTGCAAAAAAATTATTTTTTCGGAAAATATTATATTTTGGAATATAATATATATTTTTCGCAAAATAAAGTATTTTTCAGAAAAAAATTCATATTTCTACAGATCTGAAAAATATTTATATTTTTCTGAAAAATATATATATATATTCTGAAATTTATAGTTTTTACGAAAAATATAATTTATTTTCGAAAAATAATTTTTTTAAGGGTTGATTTCACTAAACCCCCTTATCTTATTAAAGGATGATAGTTTAAACATTTTGATTCAAAATATGAGAATGAAGGAACATAGTGATGAAATTGAATAACACATGGGACAAAATGAACACAATAAAATTATTAGATTATATTGAATAACATATGGGTTTCTTAAAGTAAACCCTTTAAAAATTACTCCATCAATTTAATTTCTACAGATCTGCCATGCTTCCTCTATTCAAGTTGTCTCTCTTTTGTAAAATCTGCCTCCTTGTGATTATCGGCTAACTTTGCATTATTCAATACCAAAATAAATTGATTCGGTGTGTGTATGTAAATGTAATGTCTAATTTTTTTTATTTGATTTTGTTATTTTGACAAACTGAAATATTTGGATATGCGGGTGTGGACTATAGTGTTGGGATTTGGCAAAATTTCATTTACTAGTGTGATATGATTTGCTAGTCAAAGAAAGACAATTTGGTAGATTTGACAAAATTAGGTAAAGACTTTGAAAGTTAGCCAAGTTAGGTAACTAGTTTGGTATGGACTTTGAAATTCATGCTAGGAAATGTGCTATATATAGATGCATAGTAAAGAGAAAAACTACAACAAAAATGTAATCCTAAAGAAGAGAGAAAGCTTTAGAGATAAGCTTTGTGAGAGAGAGAATTTTGTGGGAAAATTATTTTGGGCTTGTATTTGTTCTTGTTTGTTGTTTTTGGGGTGAGAGAAAATTACCGAGAGTGTGATTGTAACAATTTTCCACATAGTAAATTTTTCTCTGGTTGTCTTTAACAACAACAGTGATTTTTGTCCGGTTTGAAATTTTCCACTATAAATCTTTGTGTTATATTTTCTATTTTTCTGTTCTTTGATTTTCTACAAAGAAGGACAAAGAAGGATCCTGGGATAAAGAATTTGTGATTGTCCTGATCCAAATTTCCTAACATATAATTCTCTAACTCTAGCTTCAGCCTTGAGCAAATCTTATTCCAGCTTTTACTTTCATTCTTGCTATCACTTTCAGGTTGTGCTTTGTTCCTTTTATAATTGTTTTCATTAATTACCATCTTTATAAAAAAAAAAATCTTCCCACTTAGTGCTTGTTTGGTAGGAGGATTTGGAGTGAAATTTGTGGTTTTGGAATGAAATTTGTGGTTGGACTCATGTTTGGTAGAAAGAGTAGGGATTGAATAGTGTTGCACCATTGATACCAAATCCATCATTTTTCACACCAGTTTTCTTACACCAAAACTATTGTTTAACCCAAACCAATTCAATTTATAATATTATATCTATATAAATTCAAAAAATAAAATATTTCAAAAAAATCAAACGAAAAAATATATTTCATAAAAAATAAAATATTTCGGAAAAACAAATATTTCTAGAAAAAATAAAATATAATAAAAATATATTTATTATTTTTAAAAAAATATACAAATTATATGTATTTTTACTGAAATCTTTTATTTTTTTGAAATATCTTATATAAAATATTTTATCTATAAATATTTCCAAAAAATTAAATATTTATGAAAAATTAAATATTTTGAAAAAATTAAATATTTATATCTTTTATTTTTTAAAACATATATATTTACAAAATGTTATTTTAAATAAATAAAATGTCAAACTATTCCAAGTTACCAAATATGATTGATTTCAGAATTTTAGCTCATACCAACTCTACCAAACATGGTTTGGTTTTTCAGTTTCACTTTTTCTCACACCAAAATCATCTGCACCAAACATGGTTTCAGTTCAAAATAAAACCACATCAAATTCAACCCAACCCAACTCCAACCAAATCAAAACAAAAAATCAACACCACACCGGTTGCCAAACAAGCACTAGTTACTTAAGGAAACATATTAATACTTTATAGTTTGAGTATATTTTTGTTATATTATAAATATATCATTCTAAAAAAATTTAAACATAATTATTTATTATTAATTAGGTAAAACCTTATGGTTGTATGATTTCGATTTTACGGGCGCCAAATGATTTTACTTAGGGTTAATTTCAAGAAACTCTCCTATATTATCCAGTTTAATCAATTAACCTCCACTGTGTTCACTTTGCCCCCTACACTATTCAATTTCATCATTATGCCCCCTCACTTCACATTTTTAGTCAAAATACCTAAACTACCCTCAATAGTATAAGGGAGTTTAGCGAAATCAACCATTTTAAAAAATTATTTTTCGAAAATCAATTATATTTTTCGCAAAATTTATAAATTATAAAAAATAGGGTTAACTTCATTTACACCCCCTGAGGTTTGTCCTATCTTCACTTACACCCCCGGGTTTGCATATCTTCATTTACACCCCCTCGTGGTGTGAAATGTCTAAAATACCCTTATACCAAACACCCCTTAAATCAATTTAATACCTAAATCAATTTAACCCCTAAACCAAACACACCCTTAAATCAATTTATCCCTCCAACCAAACACCCCAACCCAACCCAACCCAACCCTAACCACCATCGCCGCCGCCACCACCACCACCACCACCATCCGTTGCCACTACCACCACCACCACCACCACCACCCGCCGCCACTACCACCACCACATCATCCACCGACATATATATATATGTGTGTGTGTATATATGTATATATATATATACATATATATATATATATATGAGGGGGGTTGGGGGGGGGGGGGGGGGCGGCGGCACCGGCGGTGGGAGTGGGGTGGTGGTAGGAGGGGGCGGCGCCGGCAGGGGATGGCGACGGCGCCGACAGTGGGAGGGGGTGGTGATATATATATATATGTGTGTGTGTGTATATATATATATGTATATATGCATGCAGTGTGTGTGTGTGAGAGAGAGAGAGATTAATTAATTTATTTGTAAAAATTAAATGTGTTTGTAAAAATTAAATATTTGGGGTTGGGTTAGGGGTTTTATGATTTAATTTTTATTCACAAATTAAAAAATTAGTTTTCAAAAAATTTAAATATTTGTTTGTGAATATTTGGGGTTGGTGTTTGGGGTTTTGGATTTTATATGTTTTTTTTTTCTTTTATAATTATTTTCGAATTTAATAATTCTTTTCAAAATTTAATATATATTTTTGAATTTTATATGTTTTATTTTTAATTTTATATATTTGTTTCAATTTTTTTTATGTTTTTTGCGATTTTTATATTTCTTTTCAAAATTTAATATGTTTTTTTGAAATTTTTTTTTCGAAATTTATATATATTTTTAATTTTATATTTATTTTCGAATTTATAATATTTTTCAAATTTTAATATATATTTTTTCGAATTTTATATATATTTTCAAATTTTAATACAAATTAAATTATTAAATGATGGGAGGGGTCTAATTGATAAAAACACTATATTTGTTTCCAAACAGAATAAGGATAAGACATTGAGGGTAGTTTAGGGATTTTAAAAAAAATTCAGCTGATGTCATCATTCAGGGGGTCTAAGTGATGAGAATATTGAAAAGTAAGGGGTGTAAATGAAGATATGCAAACCTGGGGAATGTAAGTGAAGATAGGACAAACCTCAGGGGGTGTAAATGAAGTTAACCCTAAAAAATATCTATATTTTTCACAAAAAAATTATTTTTCGAAAGAAATATATTATATTCCAAAATATGAATTATTTCGGAAAAACATCATATTTTGGATGCAAAATATTATTTTTCGGAAAAAATCATATTTTGGAATATAATAATATATATTTTTCGCAAAAAAAAATATTTTTTAAAATAAGATCATATTTTGGAACATAATAGTATATATTTTTCGGGAAAAAAATCATATTTTGGAACATTATATATACTTTTTCGCAAAAAAAATATTTTTCGGAAAAAAATCATATTTTGGAACATAATATATATTTTTCGCAAAAAAAATATTTTTCAAAAAAAAATTATATTTTGGAACATAATATATACTTTTTTGCAAAAATGTGAGGTGAGAGGGAATAATGATGAAATTGAATAATATAAGGGGCAAAGTGAATACAATGGGAGTTAGTTGATTAAACTTGATATTAACCCTTATTAAATTAAACGATATATAAAACCGCGTAAGGATGACACGCGGAACCGCGCCCTATTTATAGACTTTCCTCGCCTCCCCAGTCCCTGATACAAATTACAATCTAGGGTTCATCTTTCATCGACCGTCGACAGACTAGGGTTCGTCAGTTTGGTACCCTCTCTTCTCTCTCTCATTCACACACACATACACATTCACATTCACTCACACTCACTGGGGTTCTGATTCAAATAATCTCTTGTCCGCAGTGAGAATTTACCTGATAATGTGTGTAGATGATGATCATTAAAATATTAATTATAGACACTCAAATTATTGGATTCAGAAAAATTAAAAGGTAATCACTTAGGGCCCGTTTGATTTCTGGTCTGGTCTGGTTTTGTCTGGTATATTGGTTTTGTTTGATCTTTTGTAAAGGGTAGTGGTCAGCGGGGCCCACCATGATATATATATATATATATATAAAGAGAGTAAAGAATAGTGGTCAGTGAGGTCCAGCATGAATTATATATATATATGTATAGAAGAGTAATTTGCACTAACATCCCCTGAGATTTGGTTTTGCTTGCCATGACATCCCAAATGATCAAAATACCCTTCATAAAATTCGAAAATATTAAGGATAATGTGAAATGACATTTATGCCCCAACCCAAAATATATAAAATTTTGAAAAACATATATATAAATTCAAAAAAATATATAAAATTCAAAAAAATGTATAAAATTCGAAAACAAATATTTAAATTTTGAAAAAATATATAAATTTCGAAAAATATATATAAATTTCAAAAAATATATATAAAATCAAAAAAAAAATATAAAATTTGAAAATATATATATAAATTGAAAAATATTTAAATTCGAATATATATATTTCAAAAAATATATATAAAATTCAAAATATATATATATTCAAAAACAAAATTCAAAACATTATATAATTTCGAAAAACATATATAAATTTAAAAATATATATAAAAAATTAAAAAATATATATAAAATATGAAATATATATAATTCGAAAATATATATATAAAATTTGAAATTTATATAAATTCGAATATATATATTTCAAAAAAAAAATCAAAATATATATATTTTCTAAAACAAAATTCAAAAAATTATATAATTTTGAAAAACATATATAAATTTCAAAAAATATATAAAATTTGAAATATATATATTCGAATAATATATATATATATATAATTTGAAAAATATATAAATTAAAAAATATACATATTTTTTGAAATGATTATATGTTTTTCGAAATTATATAATTTTTTGAATTTTGTTTTTGAAAATATATTTTCGAAATATATATATATTTCGAATTTATATGTTTTTGAATATATATATAGATGCAAACCTCAGGGAGTGTTAGTGCAAATTATCCTATATAGAAAGAAAGAGAGTAAAGAATAGTGGCCAGCGGGGTCCACCATGAATTATATATATATATATATATATAGAAAGAGAGAGAGAGAAAATATGATGTGTAGTGGAATGCGGGGCCCATCTAGGAAAAACATTTGGTCTTAAATTGGAAAAACCAAAATCCATTTGGTCTTTAAAAAAAAAGCAAAAACAAGACAAGACTAAGTAACTAAAAATCAAACAAGCCCTAATGTAATTTGTATAAATAATACAAATTATTTGTATAAATAATAGGTATACTCATCAAGCATGATGTCCCCATCCAAGTTGGGCTGGGGTATTTTATTTTTTTATGATTTTTTTACCTAAGCATGCTTCTGTTTTTTTGAAATATTCTGTATTATACGGTGAATATTTTCATTGGCGATTTAGTTTATTTGATTTTTTACTTTAATTTTGTCAAGAATAGGTTTATGTATTCACTTTTTTTCAGTGAAGCAATTTTGGATCTACTTTAAGGATTTTTATCTTGGAGGAGTTGCAATCTCAAATTTAACAAATCAGAAAATACTTGGTAAATTATTTTTGGTGTGTTTTGTGTATTTGAATTGAAAGATTTCAACAAATGGTTCTATATACAATGGATGTCATGTCACATAGGACCACAAATTACTAAGTTATTCAACAAGTGGTGGGATAGTTAACCAGTTATGACATGCTATGTTTTGTGTATTTGGGTTGTAGGTGGTTGGATTTAGAGGTTTGGGAAGGATTTATTCTGTCTGTCTGTCTTTTTAAGGTTAAAGTCATGTCTACTATGTCGTTAACTCTTTTTATTTTTTATTTTTATTATTATAAAAATCATACTTCATGCTCTTTGTTTATGTTTTATATCAAACTGATATGCATAACTAATTGTAGGTACATATGTGGTCACACAGGTTTCTCCTTCGAAACTCACTTGCTTCTCCCCTGTTGTGTAGTTAATAATAGTAAATATAAAAGTTAAAACAATCTTGAATATTCCCATCTGAAAAATTGTTAGTGGCACATTCCTATGCTTGAACTGGTAACGTGCACAGTTATATTATTGTAATCTATTATTTGTTCTGGGCTCTATGTTTAAAGAAACTCTAAATTGTAATCCTATGTCAGGATCCGGTTGCTCGAATCTGGTAGGGCGCTCAAACTTACTATTTGAGAGGCTGGTGGTTCGAATCCACCCGGATCTGTGCTGTTAATAAAGACAAAGACTTGAATTGTGTAATATCTAAAGAAGGAATTTCCTTTATGTTGTCTGTCGCCATCATTGATCTGCCGATTCCTTAATTTTCCATCGTTCACTTGCTTGATTTTTCGCTTATTGAATTGGCACATATATATATATATATATATATATATATATATATATATATATATATATATATCTTTAGCAATTTCTCTGTTTTGAAGTGGTTACCTTCCTTTTAATTTGTTATTTTCTTTGTTCTTGATAGTACAAGGAGTTCCATTGACCAGCTGTAAGGTGTCTGTCTTTTTTCTATTGAGTGAAAAAATAGAATGTTGACTTTTTTCTATTTCGAACAGAAAGTTGTTAATGCCATTGTTATATTTGGATTAGCATGCTGGTAGGGAAGCTTAATCATCATGTTACATCCAAAAGTTATAATACCTATTGAAGGGAAATCTGTATATTTATGTTTTGTGTTCAATGTTTAAATGAATTTCTCTTAATGCAAGAGTCTCAGTTCTACTATTTGTCAATTGTTGTTAGATGTTTTGAAGGAGTTTTGCAATCTGGAATAATTTTGAAGTTGGTTACAGTTTCAAATATAGGATTATTTTTCCTTAATGTTTAAGCTGGATTAGAGGGGGGGTTGTGGTTTGGATCCACCTGTGCTGATGGTAGAAATAACGGCTAGTTTCATTTTGTTTAAAACTGAAGGCATTGGCCGATTTTGTTTTATTCATATATTTTTTCTTCCTTCTGCATTATTTGTTGGTTTCCTTTAAGGGTTGCAATCTGGACTGAGCTTTGAACTTTTGTTGCAGTCTCGTTATGAAAATTTATGGTTCAAATTTATGCTTGGGTTATATTCAAAATCTAACTTGCATGCAAGAGACTGGTGTTTCGAACCCACTAGAATCTATGTTTGTGATAATAGATAGTGCTTCGTTTACATTTTCATTAGCCGCTTTATTTTATCGTTTTTGGTGTGGTATCTATGTTTAATTTACCGGTTTTGTAATCTGGACTTATTTTAAAATTTGTTGTATTAGTTTCAGATTTACTGTTGTGTAACTTGACGGATCAAAGTTACATTTTAGAGGCTGGTAGTTCGATTCCACGTGGATCTTTGCTGGTGATAGAAATAATGACTCAAATTGTGACTGAAAAACCTTTCCATAAACAATTTTTCCAACTTTTGGATTTGGCATGTAGATTGTTGCGGAAAGAGGTTTGAAGATTGTATGTTCCGTTCTTTTTTGGCTAAGAATTCCTGTCAACTGTATCTTGAATCTTATACTTTGATGTTATAACTTTTGCATTCTACTTATTGATAAATTCTTGGTTGTGTATTGAATTTCTGCTTTTAAAGGGTTTGAATGAAAAATTGTTGGTACTCTGTTGCAAATCACTTTCCCTCCTTAATTATAGAGGCCAAAAAAGTAGAAAATCACAGTTCCCAGTCCACATCAATGTTTTTATTGGCCGTTGTTATAATTTTTGAATCAGCAAGGGGATGTGCATATAGTTATGTTTCGGCCGAAGCAAGGTTCATGTAATTTCTGTATCTACTTTTGCCATTAAAGATGTCATTGTCAGGGAGGTGTGTTTTTCTGTACACACATACACAGATATATATATTTCTAGATACATATATTGTTTTTCGCAAGCCATTGTGCATGATGTTTTCCTATACGAGTGTGTTGGATAAGTTGGGTATACATCCTTTTGAAAAGCCAAATGTGTGATTATGAGTAAACTAGTTTTTCTATATGTTAAATATGTTTTCTGAACTAATCTACATCATTAGTGTAAGGATCTTGACATAAATCTTGTGGCATTGTGTTGAGTTGAGTTCCTTTATCAGGACCTTATTGTGGCATTGTGTTGAGTTTGACATAAATCTTGTGGCTAGCGAGCTGTCTTTGCTGCATCATAAGGTGTTCCAACTTGATTCTGCGAACCTTATTTCAAAGTGGTGTCATCAATCCAATTTGTTCCAAGTGTATTTGCTGCATGATGACTGTTTATTTAACTTTAGTGCATTTACTGCGGAAGGTATTGAGCGTTGTTATGGGTTTGGAACTTTTCAATGCTTCTAATTGTGATATGGGTGGGAGTTACTGGAAATATCTGCTGCTCAGATGGACATGAAATGCTGCTTGCTGCCATTGCGCACGAGTTTCGAAGGATGAAATGGAAGCAGGTGTTGAGATGGTTTCTTCAGTGCTTCTCTATTACCAGGGTTCAAGGTACCAACAGGTTGCTCTGTAATTGTTCCTTTTGTGTAATTACTACTTTATTTATTAGGATTTGGAGAGTTTCTACTGTTGCTTAACTAATTTAATTTTGCTTTGAGTTTTTATTTATTATACTTGTTGGTTGTTATGTGTATTCATCCATTGGATTTTTAGTAGCACGTTCTGGATATAAATCACCGGTCTGCCAAGCTTACAATGAACTCCCATGTGTTGGACTGTTTTCATTTGTGGACTACTAGTAATCGATCATTTCAAAGTACAATAATAAGATGAAATTACAAGGAGTTCATTGACCGGCCGATTCCGTACACTTGTCCGACATCTTGCTTGTTATCGCATTGATATGTTCTTTTTCCTTTTTGGTTTAGTAATTTATCCGTTTAGAAGTAGTCCATCCTTTCCATTTGTTCTATTCTTTGGTCTTGAAAATACAGGGATAAGCTATGCGCTTTTTGTTAACAGTCTATTGTTTCTCTCTTGAGGCCGTTGACAAGGATGAGTTACTTCGTGATTTGGTTTGTTGCTGTTGCCGGGTTTTTCCACTTACCCAAAAAAAAAGAGGCTGTTGCCTGTCTTTTCCACCAGTTATGAGAGGCTGG
The DNA here is from genome assembly GCA_963922005.1 of Cornus suecica. NCBI lineage: Eukaryota > Viridiplantae > Streptophyta > Magnoliopsida > Cornales > Cornaceae > Cornus > Cornus suecica. Next base: position 2,497,507 of record OY998238.1, read on the forward strand.
CGTTTTGAATTCACTCAGATCATTGCTGGTGATACAGATAATTTCTTGAGTTGCATTTTTATGGGCTGCTTTATTCTACTTTTTTTGGTGACTGGTTTTAAAATTTGTTAGAGTTTTCTGAAGAATCAGCTTCAAATTTATGGTTATGTTACTTGCCGAATTTAAGTTGTATTTGAGAGGTTGGTAGTTTGAATTCACATGGATTTTGCTGGTGAGAAAAATAATGACTCAAATTGCACCAGAAAAACCGTTGCATAGTGTCGTTTTTTCAACAGTTGGATTTGGTATTTTGATTGTTGCAGAGAGAGGTTTGGAATGATATGTTCCCATCCTTTTTTTGCCTTAGAACTACTGTAAACTTGGTTTGCTGTGACTTATTTTCCGAAGATGCAACTTTTGTCATTCTATTTATTATATGTTTTTGGTTGTGTATTGAAGCTTTGCATTAAAATGGGTTGACTGAATAATAGTTGGTACTCTCTAGAAAATCACTCCCACATTAACTACGGAGGGCAAAGAAGAAAAAAAATTCAGTTCCCCGGACTACATCAATGTTTTTAGTGGCATTAGTTATATTATGAATCAGTGAGGGGAGGTCCGTGGAGTTATGTTTTGAAAAGGCAAATGTGTGACATGAGTAAACTAGTATTTCTGTTTGTTAGATGTGTTTTCTGAACTCATCCACGTCATGAGTGTCAGGATCTTGCTGTCTTTGTGTATTTTATCTGCTGCTTTCTGAGATGGACATAGGAGATGCAAGTTGCATTTCGAAGTTGTAGGAGTTTCGAAAAGATGGGAAAAGAAATTCATATTTTGGAACATAATAAATATTTTTTTGCAAAAAATTATTTTTCGGAAAAAAAATCATATTTTGGAACATAATATATATTTTTTCGCAAAAAAAATTCATATTTTGGAACATAATATATATTTTTCACAAAAAAAAAAAATTTCGTAAAAAAATCATATTTTGGAAAATAATATATATTTTTTCGCAAAACAATTATTTTTCGAAAAAAATCATATTTTCCGAAATATATATATATTTTGAAATTTATACTTTTTACGAAAAATATAATCTATAAAATCTTTTTATTTAAGTTTCTCGGGTTTAAATTAATATTGATGTTAATGGAATTTGCTAAAACATTGATGTTTGTGTTTTTTGGAATAAGCAATTTCAATTTTTATATTTTTTTAAATGAAATTGTGAGGGCAATTTGGTAAAAAAAGTTAGGGAATTTAAGTAATTTTGTATGTAAAAGTAAGAGTTAAATTGGAACATGCATATATAAGGGAACAATTGAAAGTTCACTCCAAAAATAGGCTTTATTGACCAAAAAGAAAATTTTCCGTTGTTGACTTTTAACGGAAGAGGTTATGTGTTACACCGGAGCTGGTTTTAAGAATAGTTTATGTTATTATTGAAACGTAAGGGGTATCGCGTGCAATTATGTCATAGTTCAGGGATAGTTTATGTAATTTTCCCTATGTTATTCTACTGTAGAAAGCAAAGCATTGTGTGTCAAACATACTTTTGCTATAAAAATTGGTAAAAAAACAAAAGCATCAAACCAAACATGTCCTTACTTTGCTTATAGCACCCCTGAGATTTGGGTGAAAAAAACTTTTAGCCTTCGATCGACTTTTTCTAGTTATTGCCGAGGAGGGAGGGAGGGAGGGAGGGAGAGAGAGAGAGAGATGGCATATGGGTGGTTTAATTGCTTGAAAGAAGTGTTACCATTTACAAGCATGGTAATTGTGGAAGCCATTAATGTAGGCTTGAACATCTTATTCAAAGCAGCCACACTTGAAGGCTTGAGCTTCTACGTTTTCGTCGTCTACTCCTATCTTCTTGCACTTTTCCTTCTCCTACCCCCCTGTCTCTTATTCCACAGGTATGTATATATATATATATATGTATGTATATGCCTATGTTGTTTCCTTTGTGTTATAATTGACAATTACTCCATCAATTCAATTAATACACCCAACATTTATACAGATCTGACATGCTTCCTCCATTCAACCTGTCTCTCTTTTGCAAAATCTGTCTCCTTGGGATTATTGGGTAACTTTTTCACTATTTCATACTAAAAAACAATTATTTAGTGTGTATGTAATGTCTATTTTATTTTGTTATTTTGACAGGTCTTTAACTGAAATATTTGGATATGCGGGTGTGGACTATAGTTCTCCAACTCTAGCTTCAGCCTCGTGCAACCTCATACCTGCTTTTACTTCATTCTTGCTATCATTTTCAGGTTCTTCCTCTTTTTTTTTTAATTGTTGTCATTACTATGCTCTAAAATTTTGCATCCATCGCTTGCGATTAATTACTTATGGAAACATATTAATTCCGAGAGTAGTATGAGTTTGGCCTAAGTAGCAATCTAATATGTATAACAGATAGTGAGATACACAATCAAAATTTCAGAATAGTTTTACTTGGTCACAATTAATCCTCTTAGTGGACATGAGATACACAATCACATGTGATGTCAATAATTTAACCACCAACACTTTTTTAAAGGGAGCCTTGGAAACAAAGTATCATTTAATTAGATGAATTACTTCAAAATCTGAGTCATTTAGTGATATGAAAACTAATATTATCAAGTCTTTAAATAAATTGTTACACTTTTTGATTAATTAATTTTCCACAATATAACCACCAAAGCCTTTTTTTTTCTTTTTTTTTTTGCCCATGAAGAATGGAAAAGGTGGTTCTGAGGAGCTCAAGTAGTCAGGCAAAGATAATGGGCACCATAGTATCAATATCAGGTGCATTTGCAATGACTCTCTATCAAGGCCCACCCATCATCTTCACTCTATCATCCTCCAATTGGTCCATTGGAGGCCTCTTACTTGCAGCAGAGTATCTTCTGGTCCCTATGTGGTTCATTCTCCAGGTCATCTTCATTATTTTGCAAAAATGTTGACATTAGTTCTAGAATTGATGACATTGAGAAAAAAAAAAAAAAAGAATTGAAATGTGTAACACTTCGATCAATCACAGGCCGATATCATGAAAGAGTACCCGGTTGATCTTGTGGTGGTATTTTGGTACAATTTATGCGCAACTCTTATGTGTGCAGCATTTGCTTTAGTTGCAGAACGAAATTCTGCTGCTTGGAGACTAAAAGCTGATATATCGTTGGTTGCCATTCTTTACTCGGTAAGAATTACACAATTGTTTGGTTCAGTTTTCTAAGAACTATTATATATATATATATATATTCAGAATTAAAGATTGTTCAAAAACTTATTTTGTTGCAGCATTTTCAAAGCTGTTTTTATCAAAATTTTCAGAATTATTGGTAAGGGAAAAGACATGTTTAGCATGGGAAATAATAAGAAGACCAGTGATATTGTCTTAATACTGCATTTTTGTGTGCAAATATGTTATGTATAGGGAGTGTTTGGGACATTTATATCCACTGCTATACAGACGTGGGCCTTGCGTTTGAAGGGACCAGTATATGTGTCATTGTTCAAGCCAGTGTCAATTGTTATCGCAGCTACTATGGGTGTCATGTTCCTAGGTGACACCCTTCATCTTGGAAGGTTTAAATCTCTCTCTCTCTCTCATCTCATTTTTTATTATTACTAATATCATTATTCTTATTAATTTGATTTTTTTTTTTTTTGGGTTATTGTAGTGTTGTTGGAGCAATTATAATATCTAGTGGGTTTTATGGTGTGATGTGGGGAAAAGCAAAAGAAGAGAAGATAGAGGCTCTATTGCAACCTCTTATTGGGGAAAAGTTGGAGAAATAATAGATATATATATATATATAGGCTAAATTTGGTTTTAATGTTGAGCTAGTCAGAAGATACTTGCATTTTTTTATATTCACAGCAGGTGATATGTTAGTCCAGTATGATCCAATTTAATCACACAATCAAATTGAAAAAGAAATAGAACGTCTTCTAAATGAGGAGAAAGGCACTACTCTGCAGTATTGATGGTAAGAAACTGAAGAAATGAACTACTATTAAAATGAAGTAAATAAAATATGTAATCAATATTATGATTTTTTTTTATAACCTTGATGTCCGGATTAGCTTACGCGTACCTCCACTAATTCAGAGGAGGTCTTGAATATTATGACTTAAAAAAAAAAAAAAAATTAATTTGAGAAAACAAGAGGAATCAAAATCCCCTATGTTATTATTTTCAATAGTTCTTTATTAGTTAAAATTTACTAATTTTCATGGTGAATTTTGGGAACAGTGACTTTCACCTCATTTTACCTGCCATAATTAAATGGTTGAATCAATCATGTTACTATGGCGAATGTTATGGTGATGCCTGATTATAGATAAAAATGAGAAAATCCATCATTTTAAGATTTTGGGGCCCAAGATAATTACCCATGACCTATCTGGTCATATATATGTGCGCGCATATATATATGTATAGGGTTATTTGCAATGAGACCCCCTGAATTATGGGTCAATTTCATTTAGAAAGTGGTCAACGCATTTTCAGTCTATCAACCCCCTCAACTTTCATTTTGCTTGCAAACACACCCCCTGGAGGGGTTTTTGGTACTTAAAATTACCTTTTTACCCTTTTTTTCATTATTAAAGTCAGATGTATAATTGCAAGGACGTAAATGCCCCTGTTGGTTGTTGAGTATTGGAGCCAATGAACAGTGAATAGAGAAGTGATTTTGCAACCAAAAAAATATGTACAGTGTTTGAAATGTAAAATTGAGTGTTACAAAAAATTTGACACAAAATTAATTGTACAGTGGTAATTTGCAACTGCATCATACATTTCCTAAATATAATGAGAAATTCCAACATTCAAAAGAGTAATTCCATTCCAACATACATGCATACATATATTACATACCAAAAATATATTACATTGAAGTCCTAAACCATACTATCAAAGTAAAACTATTGTAATACCTAACTGAAATAGATTAGATTACATATAAGAAAGCCAAAAAGGCTTGAAATGAGACAGATATCACCAAAATAAAAAGTTTGGCTCAATCATGTGTGTGTAAGTGTGATATGTACAAAAAGAATAAAAAAACAGTCACTACACTATCCATGAAAACTACTGTCCTAAAACTGTCCAAAATGAGCCATATACAGTACAAGTCCAAAATATACAAAAAACAACATAAAATATGTTGTTACCAGTGTCACCATTGTGCCCAAGGAGATCTTGAGCCACATTGCCCAGTTGGAACCTACAATTGAAAGGTTCACAAAAAAATTAAGAAATAACAAGAATATTTTATAGTTAGGAAAAAATAATGCTAATATTAAAACAATTTAGGAAAGGTACATTAGAGCGACTTGCTTGGGCAGGGGTTAGTGCCGGTGCTGATTGCCAATGTTGTGAACCATCACCACCACCAACCTGCATCATTAACATATATTTTTAGTGAGTAAAACAGTTAGAAATGTTAAAACAATTGAATATCAAAAAAATTTAAATTTACAGTGGAGAAAGATCTCTGTGATGAAGCTGCTGGTGCTGCTTGCCATTGTTGTGAACCATCACCACCACCAACCTGCATCATTAACATATTATTTTAGTGAGTAAAACAATTAGAAATGTTAAAACAATTGAATATCAAAAATTTTTAAATTTACAGTGGAGAAAGATCTCTGTGATGAAGCTGTTGGTGCTGCTTGCCATTGCTGTGAACCATCACTATCACCAACCTGCATCATTAACATATTTTTTTAGTGAGTAAAACAGTTAGAAATGTTAAAACAATTGAATATCAAAAAAATTTAAATTTACAGTGGAGAAAGATCTCTGTGATGAAGCTGTTGGTGCTGCTGATCTTGTCTTTGGTCCTTTGTCTTTCCTTGCCACTTTGAACTTCTTTCTTGGTGGTGGAGTTGTTGTTGTTGTTGATGAAGTCCCTGCAGATGACTGTGGACCTCTAGTTTTGCCCTGGTTGTTCTTTGGAAATCTTTTACACCCCCTTTTATTGTGGCCAATAGCTTTGCACAAACTACAAGTCATGACTGTGGACCTTCTTGTTGTTGTTGGTTCATTCTCCTCCCTCCTCCTAGCCACCCTAGGTCTGCCAGATGGCCTCCTCAGTTCTGGGGGATCTAAAGGCAACTTGTTCACCTCATCCCATAAACTTTCATGGTGCATGGGATGAATGAGGTGCCTATAAGCTTGTCCATACACATAGTTTGTAAAACACTCATCACAATAGTCCTCTATAGATTCCCTTCTCCAAGTAATGCATGCTTACAAGGTACACCAGTCAACTGAAATTCCTCACAACAGCAACTATGATTTTTAAGGTCAACTATGTACTTCATGTTCAACTCCTCAGTGACCTCATACATTTCTCCCCCGGCCATATCAATTGATAACAACCAGATTTTGAAAGGTTTTGGTTAAGTTTGTTTCTGATTTTTGGAACCACAAACTCCCATTGAACACTCTTGCTGAACCTTTTTTGGAATTTAGACATCAACTTGGTTCTGATCCCATCCAAACAGTTAGTTATTGGCTTTCCCCTCACATGTTTTAGCCAAGAGTTAAATGATTCAACAACATTGTTGGTTACAAAGTCACATTTTCCCATTATATCAAATTTGTGTCTTGCCCATGTTTCAATTGGATGATCAATTAACCAAGTATATGCTTCCTGACTTGTGTTCTGAATTTTTTTCATTGCTGTTTTAAATTCCAAATCATTATAACTCTGTGCAGCCTCCCAAAACAGTCTTCTAAATCTTAACCCAGGGTGTAAAGACCTAAAGTTTGCATAAATATGCCTGCAACACCTCCTCTTAAATGCATTAGGGTAAAGTTCATCAATTGCAGGTAGAATACCCTTCTAACCATCACTCATGATGGTCCAAGGCACTCCTTTGTTAGACTTCTCACCAGTTATCTTGTGGAGATGGTCTAAGAACCATGTCCAACTATCCTTGTTTTCAGATTCAACCACAGCCACAACAAATGGATACAATCCATTATTCCCATCTAGTCCCACAGCACTAATGAGTATACCCCCAAATGGATCCTTTAAGAAACAACCATCCACACCAATAAATGGTCTACAACCACCCCTGAACCCATTAATGGCAGCCCCAAATGACATAAAAACTCTTATAAATCTTGGTGGCTGATCTGTTGAAGGTTTTATAAAGAATAATGAACCAAGATTTGTCTTATATACCTCATGAGCATACTGCCACAACCTACCATATGACCCAACACGTGTTCCTTGATTTTCAATTAAAGCTTTGTTTCTTGCTCTCCTTAGACATGTTTTAGTACAATTAACCTGAAATTTCTCCCTAACTAGGGCATCCAAAGCCTCTAAATTTATTTCAGGTTGATTTTTGAATGTCTTCATAAGCTTTTTAGCAATGAAAGTTGATGTAACAACTTTGTTTTTAGTGGTTCTGATGCAGGTGTGTTGAGGGCCCATTGTTTTAACTTTGTATGTTACTTGATCACTCAATGCACTAGTATGTATTCTCCATTTGCAGCCAGGATTGCCACATTTAGAGGTCACCCTAGACTTCTCATTATTCTCCATGACAAGTTTAAACCCCTTTTGGACTGAATATTCTTTTAGAACTGTTCTGAAGTGTTTTACATCATCAAAAAGTTGATTAACTTCAAATTGAATCTCACCTACATATGAATATGCAAACACTTTACCATTAAGGTTAATAGAATTTGATGTTTTAGATATAGTTTCATCCCCACTATTTTCAACAAGTTCAATATCATCACTGTAATCAGATAGGACACCCTCACTGTCTACTTGTTCATTTTGAGGTTCATCATTAAGTTTCTCATTAAAGTCATCATCACTATCCTCAAAACTGAAATCAGTTTCCACTTCATATTCATTATCCTCTGATTCTGACCCAAAATCATATTCAGTGTCTATGGTGATTGGAGCATTTGGAGCATCCACAGAGGATTCAACATTATTAGGTTCATCTTTCTCAACTAGGATATTTATGACTTTTTCATCTGATTTTAGCTGAAACAATATGATAATGTCTTCTTCCAGAGTTAGCTTCATTTTGTAGTTTGAACCAAGGATTGTACAGAATAAGTGAAGCATGACCCCTTTTGAACATTGAGTTGTTATATCATTTATTATGAAGTTATATGCAGCAGAATACAGATCCACATAACCAAATGAATCAGCATCTACATCTGTCAATAGATATGTGTGCCATTTAAACTGAAAGACTATGTTGTGAAGTCTGCCCATTCTGCTTGGTTTAACAAACCTAGAAATAATTAACAAACCTAATTAGTATATAAGTATTAATTATGTTTAAGTTAATTAGGCTTTAAGTTAATTAATCATTAGTTAGTTAGTATTTAAGTTAATTAATTATGTCTAAGTGTTAATTAGGGTTTAGGTTAATTAATATTTAATTTAATTAGTATTTAAGTTAATTAATTATGTTTTAGTTAATTAGTATTTAAGTTAATTAATTATGTTTTAGTTAATTAGTATTTAAGTTAATTAATTATGTCCAAGTGTTAATTAGGGTTTAGGTTAATTAGGGTTTAGGGTTTAGGTTAATTAGTATTTAATTTAATTATGTTTTAGTTAATTAGTATTTAAGTTAATTATGTCTAAGTGTTAATTAGGGTTTAGGGTTTAGGTTAATTTAGGGTTTAGGGTTTAGGTTAATTTAGGGTTTAGGGTTTAGGTTAATTCAGGGTTTAAGGTTTAGGGTTTAGGTTAATTTAGGTGGGTTTAGGTTAATTTAGGGGTTACGGATTAGGTTAATTTAGGGGTTAGGGATTTGGGTAATTTAGGGTTTATGGATTAGGGTAATTTAGGGGTTAGGGATTAATGTAATTTAGGGGTTAGGGATTAGGGTAAAGGGAAAACAGAAAAAAAATAAAATTTCCAGAACCTACCAGAACACATCCAAAACAGTCCCAACTTTCATAAAAAAAAACAAATTCAAAAAGTTATAATTTTATTCACAAGGTACTATTTTCCCTATATTAAAGAACATGCAAGCAAAAAAAATTAAAAAATATATTTTCAAAACCTAATAATTTTCACCATATAAGTATCATGCTCTCCAAAAAAAGTCTCAATTTTCATGAAAAAAAAAAGGTTCAAAAAATTATAATTTTACTCACAAGCTACTATTTTCCCTATATTAAAGCATGCAAACAAAAAAAAAAATTAAAAAACAATATTTTCAAAACCTAACTATTTTCACCATATCAGTATCATGCTCTCCAAAAAAGTCCCAACTTTCATAAAAAAAAATTCAAAAAATTATAATTTTATTCACAAGCTACTATTTTCCCTATATTAAAGCATGCAAGCAAAAAAAAAATTTAAATTTTTTTTTCAAAACCTAACTATTTTCACCATATCAGTATCATGCTCTCCAAAAAAGTCCCAACTTTCATCAAAAAAAAATTTCAAAAAATTATAATTTTATTCACAAGCTACTATTTTCCCTATATTAAAGCATGCAATCAAAAAAAAATTAAAAAAATTATTTTCAAAACCTAACTATTTTCACCATATCAGTATCTTAACATCCAAAACATACCCATCTTTCATCATTGGCAAAAGAAAAAAAAAAAATTTCCAAAAATGTATCACAAGTTACAAACTCTAACTTCTTAACAAACAAAGAATAAAAACACTCTGATAATGTTAACAAACAAAGAGTGAAAAAAGTACTACAGAAGCTCATTGCATGTCAAACACTCTGATAATGTTAACAAACAAAGACTAATAATATATATATAAATAATTGCAGAAACACAATATATTTCATATTCCAGTGGAAACACACAAATGTAATTTCAATAAATACAAAACACGAAAAAAAATTCATATATATTTCATATTCCAGTGGAAACACACAAATGTAATTTCAATAAATACCAAACACGAAAAAAAAATTCAGAAAGGTATGATTACAGAGCTTGCAAACAGAAAAAAAAATATTAATAATCAAGTTTTCATCATCACAGAACAAAAGCACACAAAATATATACACAATAAAAATATCTTGCCATTTAAACAACATGCAAGCACAAAAAACAAGAAATTTCAAACAAAGATTCAAAGGGTTAGGGGTTTTGTACCAAAATAAGACCTAATCCAAGCTGAAGAAGCATCGAGACCCAAATATCCAAGAACAAACCCTCGAATCAATACCAAATCTCAAGATCTACAACAAAACATAAATATTAGGGTTTGTAGCAACTAAAACTGTGAAATAATTACTCGAAATCAAAAGAAATGGAAAAATACTTATACTACGAGATGAGATCTGATGGATTTAAGACAAATCGGTCGAAACCCTTAAAAAAACACAGCAAAATCAAGACATTGAAGATTAGATATGATGGATTTAAGAGTAGATGAAGATCGAAATAAACCCTATATCGAACGAACACAACCTAACCCCAAGAATCCATGGTCTTTTCGCACAAAGACCATGGATTTAAGGTTCGATTTTCTGTATATGAGACTGTGTGTATATATTCCAGTGTATATAACCCTATATCGAACGAACACCCTAAGAATCCATGGTCTTTTCGCACAAATACCACGAATTTAAGGTTCGATTTTCTGTATATGAGATGCAGAGAAGAGAGAAAATTGTAGAGAGAGAAGAGAGGAAATGGAGATCGGTTGAGAGAGGAAATGGAGATTGGTTGAGAGTTTCTATATATGAGATGCAGAGAGAAAATTGTAGAGAGAGAAGAGAGGAAATGGAGATCGGTTGAGAGAGGAAATGGAGAGTTGAGAGTTTCTCTCTCTAAAGAGAGAAGGACGGCGGGTGTAAATGAGGGTGGTTAGGGGAGGTAAGGGTAAAAATTAGGGTTAAGGGCATTAATGTCATTTCACATGCAAATCTGAGGGCATTAAAGACATTTCAGGAGAAGATATTTTGTGTCATGTAATTAGTCAGACAATATAAGGGCATTTATGGCTTTTCACAGCATCAGGGGGTGTGTTTGCAACCAAATTGAAAGTTGAGGGGGCTGATTGATAGAAAATCCGTTGACCACTTTTTGAGTGGAATTGACCCATAGTTCAGGGGGTCTCATTGCAAATAACCCATATATATATATATATATATATACATACATTATACATTCATACAGAGTCAGAGGAAAAGGAAAAGGAAAATGGAAATTGAGAGAAGACAGTGGGGCACAAGTTGACATGTTGCATAAAGCAGAAATCCGCTTAGACGTCAGAACTCGTGATTCGTAGATCAACTGTTTGATATAATAATAAGAGTAATTTGTATTGCAGAGGTTTGTAAAGTGTTGCATGATATTTTTTGGAGGCATAAAATGATTTTAGTGCTATTTATTAATTTAATTTTTATGTGAAATTTTCAAGTTCTATTATCTCTATACCTTTTACTTTATCCATTACACCAACCACCATTATTATCACTCTTATTATTAAAAAATCTACTATAAATAAATACTACTAAGATATACAATATATATATTTATTTTAAATATAAAAATTAAAAAACATCAAAAATATTTTGAAAATTATATTTAAAGGTAAATTGTACCACTAAAAAAATTTCATCAATAATAATATTAAGAAAAATCCATTATTTAATTATAGTTCTTGATTTTTATTATATTACTATTTTAAAATTATTGATTGAAAATAGTATAAAATATATATATATATTTTATTAAATATGTAATACTTATAATAGTTTTAGATATAACCCTTTAATATTTTTTGAGAAATATTTATACAGTAATATATTAAAAATTAAGAACATTAATTAAATAATGAAATTTTCTTAGTATTATTACTGATAAAAAAAAATTAGTGGTAGAATTTACCTTTAAATATATATTTCAAAATATTTTGATGTTTTTGAATTTTTATATTTAAATAAAATTATATATATTGTACATCTTATTTATTTATTATAATTTTTTTAATAATAAGAGTGTGATTATAAATGTAGTTGGTGTAATAGGTAAAGTGTAGGGTTTAGACATATGGGTAACTTAGAGATTTCACATAAAAATTAAATTAATCAAGGACACTAAGGTCATTTTATGTTTCTAAAAAGTGTCATTGCAACACTTTATAAATCTCATGGGGTGTCAATGCAAAATAATGCGTTGACCAACATCTACCTACCAATAGGGGTCAATGCAAATTACCCTAATAATAATTAAAAATATGGCTTCAGATAAAAGAAAAAATAATAATATACTAGTAAATTTCTGTGTTTTAGAAAAAATAATAATAATTGAATATAAATAATTATTTTTTAATGAATGAAATTATAATGTCATCATCTCATTTGTACTAATAAATTAGTAGTACTAAAAATACAAACCACGTAAATGATAAATTTATTCAAATTATAATAAATACCATTTAAATGTGACATGCATTGCATTCTATCTTCCCATGTCTCTTGTTAATATCTCATTTGTTTACATTAACACAATCGATCTCCTCGAAACTGAAAAACATCGATTGTTCAACAGAACTGTCTAACTCGGTTTTGCAAGAGCACGTGGTGCCATTAATGTGCGTATTGACAATTTTACACCATTTTATTTAATAACTGCAGAGTATACTTTTATTCTATATTTTATTTGTGTTACACATTGTCACACATAGCCAATTAAAAACCCAGAAAAACTAGAGTTATTGTTAGAATCCCCAGGTATATATCATTTTCCATGTTGATTTTATTTTATACTAATTAGGGTAAATTTTATTTACATTCTCTGAACTTTGTTCAAAATACATTTTGATATTATCAATTTTGCATAATTATAATTAGACCACTTAATTAAGCAAATTTTTATTATTTGAACCCCCTTATGTACTTTTAGAGCATTTTTAGACCTAACAGTATGTGAAATAACTAAAATACCCTTATCCCTATTCCTATTCTTCCCCTCTGTGCAATTTTGGTGCAATATATGTAAAGTTATATGTCATTTTGACCCCTCAATTTAGGGGGGTGTAAATGAAATTAATTAAAAAAAATTGTTTACATATTTAACTAATACAAGTATTTACTAAATTATTTGCATTTTTTAAAAAAATACTAAATTGCACACATAAATAGTAATTTTTGGTCCAAAAATAAATTTAATTTTACTATTTATGTAAATGAAAATATTTAATTTGTCTATTGTAACATTAAAACATACAAACTTCTATTTTAATAAGGAAATAAAATATAAAAATACTATATTCATATAGAATTAATAATAAATTTATATTTTTTAATACATTATTCAATTCAATTAATCCAATTTTCTCTCTCCACCACCACCACCACCAGCTCCAAAAAATTAAAAAATATATATTATATTTTAAATCAAAATAAAAATATAAAATATTTTCATTTTTCAAAACAATATTAAATTACACACATAAATAGTAATTTTTAGTCCAAAATAAATTTAATTTTACTATTTATGTAAATGAAATATTTAATTTGTCCATTGTAATATTCAAACATACAAATTTTTATTTTAATAAGAAATAAAATATAAAAACACTTTATTCATATAGAATTAATAATAAATTTATATTTTTTAATACATTATTCAATTCAATTCAATTAATCTAATTTTCTCTCTCCACCACCACCACCACCTCCAAAAAATAAATATATATATATATTATATTTTAAATCGAAATAAAAATATAAAATATTTCTATTTTTCAAAAAAAATATTAAATTACACACATAAATAACAAATTTTGGTGTGGGCAGAAGTGAGAGGTGGTGAAGGTAGAGACGCTCCAATTAGTGGTGGTGGAGGCGGCGGTGGTGGGTGTGTGAAAATTAAGGTTAGGATTAGGATTTAGTTTGGAAGAGAGGGGTTGAAGGAGATGAGTTGGATGTTTGTGTATTTTACTTCTAAGTCAACGCCCAAAAGTGGATAGGGGTTCAAATGATAAAAATTTATCTAATTAGGGGGTGAAAATAAAATTATGGAAAGTTGGGAGATCAAAATATATTTTGAACAAAATTCAGAGGGTGTAAATGAAATTAACCCTAATAATAAATAAGACTCGACCCAACTTTAGGTTCAAATTGCTTTAATCAATAACAAGTACCTTCAGTATCGTCATCCATTACCGTAATTAATCGAGTGTACTTATTTATTTATTTAATTTGGGACCCCTTTTATTTAGAAAACAGAACACGAGGGGTTATTATATATATATATATACATTTGGGCAGTGTAGAAATTGTTATTCTATTTAAGCGAAGTGCATAAATCACAATTGCAGTGACCAATAGAGCTCGAGAGAAATTTCGAAATTAACCCATCACTCACTTGGAAGACAGATAGAGAAATGGCGGGACGGAAGTACTGTCAGAGAGAGGTGATGCCATTCACGGCCATGTTGACGGTGGAGTGCACCAACGTTGGTCTGAGCACACTCTTCAAAGCAGCCACTTCCACTGGCTTCAGCTACCAAGTCTTCATTGTCTACTCGCTCGCTATTGCCACTGTTGCTATTATGCCCTTTGCCTTTCTCTTCCACAGGTCACTCTCTCTCATCTTCTTCTATATTCTATATCTATATATTTTTATACACATCTACGTATATTTTTATATCAATACATTTGTATTTCAATCTTTATTTGCAGAAAAACTCCGCTTCCTCCTTTTAGTTTTTCAATCCTCTGGAGACTCTGCCTCCTTGGCATTCTTGGGTACACTCATTATTTTGCTTCAATATTTAACATATGTGCATGGTCCGTGGTACTGGTATCCTATACCTTTCTGATTCGTAACGCTTTTTAAAGATGTTATCATGATCGCATAACAATAATATTATTCTAGACTGTTATATAACATGTTATATTGTTATGGTGATTTGGATGCATGTGTGCTTATCTATTTCTTTCAAATTATTTTTAAAAAAGTTAGTTTATTTTTGTGGGCATATCTTATTATATTACAGTTTTTTAGCTCAGCTGTTTGGATACAAAGGGATAGAATACAGTTCCCCGACACTTGGATCGGCCATTAGCAACCTCACACCAGCTTTTACTTTCGGACTTGCCATTATTACCAGGTTCATCACTCCTCTTTTCAGTTTCACATTAATTAATTTCTCTCTTTTTGGGTAAATTATTTTCTGTTTTTGTATTATTTTCAAAACATTATGGGTACGTAGAGCAAAATTTGAAACCATTATGGTCATAAATAGTTTTCATATTATAAGTTCAAAGTTGAAACTGAGAGCAGATCTAAAATTTGGTTATCCTATACACTTCAATACTACTATATACAAACTAAGAGATGACACCAACAGGGGACCCCGTGATGCAAAAGATCGTGTGTGTGCAGGCAAAAACAAATTGGTTTTTTTAATGATAAATTAAGTATTTTGATGAAAATATAAGCAAAAATTGAGATTTGTCCCCATTTAATTTAAAAAAAATTAGGCTTATTGCCCCTAATATCATGGATTGTCCCCAATGAAAAAAATTTCTGGCTCAATCCCTATGTGTGTATATATATATATA